>CM057050.1:30786682-31386682 GCA_029948455.1 Solanum rostratum | reverse complement strand
CTGAGCTGAAATGGTTGCATATTTGAGTTGAAATGTGTAGAAGTATACTGTGAATGGGTTGAGCAATGGACTTTATGTTGCATATAGATGGTTGTGTATCTGCATGTGATATATATAGGGGGTGTCGAACTTTAGTTGTTTTATTAAGGGCTATGTTAGCCGTAGGTGCTTTATTAAGAAATGTTAGCACTGTTAGACTACGAGAGGGCCCTAAAAAAGCGGGTCTGGCTGAGGGCATGTAATAGGTATTTACATAGAGCTTAACTATAACTTGTATGTATGTTTGGCCTAAGATAACTTATTATACTAGCCTATGAGACTAACGGATGATTACATGCTACCTTGCACACAGATTCTAGTATCTATATCTATTCTTGGGGTTCTGGTTTGTTGAAATATCTATGATATGGTTGTGACTATTTATACCTATTCTGAGTATTTGTGGCTGCCTAGATTATGGTAGATTTGCCTAATTAAGCACGATCGTGTCCTACCCTATGACTTATATATGATCTGATATATTGCTGCTATCTTTATGTACCTGTACAATCGGTTAGTGACTGGACAAACACGCCCATGCTATGGAAATGATTGTAGTTTCCCTCCTAAGGGAGCATTGTAATCTATGATACGAGATATGTTACTATGGAGCCATTGGTAGCTTAAAGACGGAAGTGTGACCCTATTAGCGAGGGGTTAGTCTTATTTAGTCTTGGGAACTCGCACCTTGTTTAAATAAAGGCTCATTATCAGTGAGCTAGCACATGGTTACCTTGGGAAAAATCCTTGATAGTAGCAAGGCTGCAATATGATTCTACGTAGGTGATATCCTTTTAATTATCTAGCTTCTTGGGCTTAGCTTAGGTTATACTGATGTTGCCTTATGAGTTTCTTTACACAGAAAAGGGCCTGGTAAGGGCCCAATATGAGCTAGTGCCTAGGGTAGGAATGTAACTTACTTGACTTGTACCTGTATGAGTGTGTATTACATGTTGCTACAGAGATATGTGGACTGGGAGACTGTGCACTAATTTTATGTCGTACCGTGACTTGATTACAGGCATACTATGATTCTGCTGGGCCTATGCATCCGGGGTACCTATGATACCCCTGTTATTACTACACTTTTATTTCTATTACTTGGGGTGGGCTAGATTGTAGCATAGTTGCCTAGTGACGCCTATTATATTCCAATTATTAAGGTCTACGCATTGTTATACTGATGTTAGCTGTTACTCTGAGTTCCTTACATACCTTAGGAATGAGTTGTTTATTGTGACTTGGGAGAGATGATATGATTGGGGAATCTGGATTTGATTAGAGAGGGGGGGGGAGATTTTTCTGATGTTACGCTCTGAGACCTAGATGACACACCCTGTTATTCAAGTCACCGGTGGTCACGTCCAAGTGTCTAAACCTGGGTAGCGCTCCCCGTGGTCTCAGTCTCTGATGGTCATGCCTGAGTGTTAGAGACTAGGGTGTCGATTCTAAAGAAGTCTGAGCATTGGCTATTCATTTGGGCTTGGGGCCCCGTTGATTGATATTCTGTGGGGCGGGGCCCCGTGATTGATACATTGATGATAAGACACTGTTGATTATCATAAGGGGATTCTTTCTCCCATGGGGAATACGTCCCACTGTTACATTTATAGTCAGACCACTTGGCCGTCACTGCAGGTCGAAAGATCCAGGGTTTGTGTCCTCAGGTGATATTAGGAGTTCGAGTCCCCATGTGATACCATTTCTAGATGGGTCGAGGACCCAATTATTGATGTGATGTTGGGGCCAAGGGCCTTGTCATTTACTCGTGGATCTACTTACCTATTCATACCCTTATTGTGCATAGATGTACCTTCTGGGCTTATGGGGGCTCCAGGGGGCATTTATGCTTAGACACTAGTGCCTTACACCCACATACAACTGACCCTTGATCTTATGATATAGCAAGCTGGAATCTGTGATAGCTCTTTGTGGTTTCAGTGATTATCTATCAATTATATTATGCGCGGGTGTACCTCCCGGGCTTATGGGGGTTCGGGTGGCGTACAAGCATAGCTACTAGGGCCTTGCACTCCTATACAGTCCTATGCCTCAATTGGGGAGCAGTTATGATATGGGCCTGCGCAATTTTCGTCAGTTGGTATAATCTGAGTTCCTTACACCCTGATGTCCAGTTCAGGGTCTTTCCCGCCTGATGTCCAGTCCAAGGGGTTACCTGAGGTCTATTCTAGGCATGATCTGAGGTCTGATCTAGACCAGGGTACACATTGAGTCGCATTTATGGTTCAGATTCGGGTTCTTTATTCTCTCGTGACTTTAGAGTTGGGTTGGCTCGGTGTATCATGGCTCGTTACATCGGTTGGTTCAATTTATCAGCATTTATCATCCCGATTGGTTCAATGTTTATTTGAGGCTTTCCAAATATGCTTATGCCTTATTCTGAGTTTGTTTTGCTACATTGCTACAGCTCTCTATATATTTAGGCTTATTCATGTTTACTATTTCACTTGGTCGGCCGATGATGCCTATTGGGTGCCTTTTCTGGTACTTACCCTTACATTCTACATATTCCCATGGTGCAGGTATAGGTACGGGTTGTGGCTACTGAGTTGGGGAGTTTCTGGAGCGCTTAGCAGACTTTTGGTGGGCACCGATGGTTCTAGCTACCTTGCATTCTCCTTCCTTTTGATGACCATCTATTGTTTCCAGACATTTGCCTTGTATAGTAGTATTTTGACGTATTATGTAGGAGCATTCTTGAGTTGTCTAATATTATGGTTCTTAATATATGAATATGTTATGTCCTTGTGTCCATTGTAGCTCTATATAGTTGATTTCCAAGGTTTGGATAGGTTTCGATTATTGTGATATCACTATGTCGATTTGAGCTTGACTAGATACTAGGACAAATATCCTTGTGTTGGGAATCGGCTTTCCTATAGGTGGGACTTAGCAGGCACCATCATGATTGGGGTCGGGTCGTGACAAGGTGGTATTAGAGATTAAGGTTCACTGGTCTCAACTGTACAGAGCTACCGTCTAGTAGTCCTTTGGATGGGTACGGATTCGTCTGTGTCTTATCTCTTGGAGGCTACGAGATGTTTAGGAACTATCCTGTGTTGTTGATTCTGTTGTGCGTCTTGTCAATGGTTCCATAATTTTTGAGAATTTGGCTCTATTGTCCCATCGTGTGGATGTCACGAAAAGGACAGACTCCAGGCAGGGGACGTACTACATTGTCAGTCCCCGATAGGGAGTGGCCCTAAAAGCTCGTTGAGTAGAGGCTCGACGTCCTCGAATTGTAACAGCTGGATAAGAAAGCTTGTAGGCATTGAGAATATAAAAGGGCCTCAGAAGCAAGCTTCGTCATCAGTACTTGATTGATGGGGGCTGTGTATTATGCTATAAGAGATGTTTCCAGGCTGGAGTTTTGTGATAAGTATATCCGCACGTCAGCTGTTGGTTAAAGGTTATGTCGGTTATGAGCGTTCTTAATAGAGATCTTGAAGGCGAGATAAGTTGTGACTGAGGTAAGGCTAAGCATTGGTGCCCTCTAGATACCTGTATTCAATTATTTACCTTCTGGTTTGACCTGTTGGGCCTTCTGATGTTGATGAGTATGTTATGTCTCGTGGAATCCTGGGTAATTATCACCTATGTTACGATTATACCCTATTGTGGCTGAATGTAATTCGAAGCCCTGTAATTTACACAAATGGTCATTTCGATACTCGATTGTTGTAGTGGTTAGTCTGATATTGGTGTATGCCGCATTTGAGAAACTAGTTATCAATTATAACCCTAGTTATACCTTGTGCCTCTATGCTTATGATTCCGTTGTGGTATTTCCATTGATATGCAATTCTCATGATTCATTGTGAATGGATTGTGGGATAAATATTATGCTTGAAGGTTTAGTTGGATGGTTTGTTGTTGTATCGAATATCGTTGCGTTATCAGTTGTGCTGCCGATCCCTCTGCTCTAGGGATTGGTTATGATTGTTAGCTGGCTGAGAATATGTTACCCGAATTCCTGGTTGTGCTTGCTGGTGGAGATATTGATTACCTTATTACATTGCCTTATATTGTGTTATTTACATTGTCGGCTACATTGTTTACCTTATTGCTCACTTGAGTATGGATTTCAGGTTTCTTTATCCCGAGTAAGATGCTGAGATAGTAGAAGGTCCCTTTTTTATTAGTGGGGAATTGGGTATGATGATTCTTTAGGATTGTGACATGTGGGCCAAATTATGTTTTCGAATGGTCTCGGCTTTAATATTTCCCTAAAGGCAGATTGATCTATTCCCGTGATATGATTGCCAGTGTCATACTCTAGTTGGATAATTTGAGCCTACAAAGCCGGACCTATATGGTATAGACTTGTTATAGGGCGCCTTAGCCAGGGCCTAGGATATTCGGGATAGCCTGAGGGGCGGCTAAGAGTTGACATCCGTGGTTATGCCAACCAGGGGCGCTGAATTGTACAGTTGAGATTTGAGACAGAGCGGTTCTGAGGGTGTCATCCCTTAGAGAAGTCATGCAGGGTAAAAGGCAAGGTAAGCTCAACCATGATATAGTAGCCTTTGAGGTTTTTGAGGCAGGTTGGGCTGGTTGCACCTGAGTTAGCCTTACCCCTAGCTTATAATGTTGTGCATCCTGTTTTCTATGTACTGATGTTGTGACGGTGTATTTCGGGTGAGTTACTTGTACTCCAGCGTGATTTTGTTGAGTTAAGATGATTGTCTGATACTGCCAAGGGAGGCTTTGGTAGGAGAAATTCTAGGAGTTGTACCAGATCTATTGTGGCCATTGTGAGTGTCAATTTGTGGTTAGGCTGACCATTGTGCTGTATAGCATGAACTTGGTGACTTATAAGCACCCAATGGCTACCTTAATTTAGGATTTCTACCAAGAATTGATTGTTAGCCGCTACAGAATGGGGGACGAATAGTAATAACTCTAGAGGACTATGTTGAGAAGTGAGATGTGGATATCTGGGTATGAAGGGAAGTGAATGAGCCTTCTAATGGATGGTCTGTTAGGTGTTTGTTGCACTGTTGCATGTTTTTGTTGTGGTGCCTGGTAGATCGGACAACAAGGAAAAGGGGATTCGGCCTGTGTATAAATTTGAGCCCATTAGCCATAGTTTGCCATTATTTGACTAGCCTGTAATTCAAGACAAGTTATTACAAATACATGAGTGGGCGACGCACTCGAAAAAGTGATTCGATTGATGGGATTTGGAATGGGGACCCAAAAGAAACTTGGGCATTTACCCCAGGTTGTGAAAGAATCTTCGTATGCCTCGGAAGATAGATTATTTGGGATTGGATTTCTAGATAGCAAGGAAATGTTAGAACTGTCGTGGGATACGAAACGTACTTATGATCAATATGCCTGTGGTGCGGACTGAGAGTTGCAACTATGCTTGTGTTTGTACCTTCGCGGACAAAAGTCTTACTAGTGGGGGATGTTGTAATGACCCTCTGGGTCATTTCTGTATTTCTGTGACTTTTCTATTGGTTTGAGCTTCTATGGTGACCTCAGACCTATTATAATGTATTGGGACCATTGGAATGGCTTGCAGTGGTTTCGGTTGAGTATTATGCGAGTTTGCAAATTAGTGAGAAACTAAGTCTGCAAAATGAAAATTCTATCAAAACCCTAGTAAACGGCCTTGGAATGGGATTTTGACAGTTTTGTTGGTTCTAGAATGGCCGATTTGTGCTGGAAGGGTGTTGGTTCGAGAATGGAGGGTTCGGGTTCGATTTTGAGCTAAAAGTTGCAAAATGTGTTCTATCAGAAGCTAAAAAAGATGTTTCTGTAAAAACCCAGCTTAACACACTCGAAATCGAAAACTGATAGCTTGGTCTGCTTCAGAATGTCAAAAACAATCTAAAAATGACCTTTTAATTATCGGGGTCATTTGGTTGCATTTTTACCCCCTCAGTTCTTTTAGCTAATTTTAGCCAAAAAGAAGTGGGACTCTCTTTTATTCGCAGGATTCTCAATTGGGAATTCCAACCGTACCATTGAATCAAGAACATCAAAATCCATATGGTTACAATATTTATTGGCATAAAACGGACATAGGGAGCCCCAAGAATGCCCAGGGGAAGTCTTTTGGATTGTTGGTGCCAACAGCTGATGCATACGCCCGCGTTCGTGCCCGCGCGTGCACGTTCATACGGCATGGCACAGGCATCGTGCCCTGTTCGCTCAGCATGGCCCAAGCGTCATGCCCGCGTGCCCATGTCCGCCCACAACATCGTCTGGCTGGCCTATACAAGGCTTGATCGCGAAGTCTTCGAAGAGAAAATTTCAATTGGCCATAAAAAGTGACCCGTAGCTTCAATTTTGGCAATTAAAAAGCCTACATGACTCGGATTTTCACAAGTATCGGTGTGTGAAGTCAGATTCGAGATCTCACACATAATTCAAGGTAAAATCATTGTTTCAGCTGATTACTTTCTCGGAATTTGTGAAAACTTAACATGCTGATATCTTAGCCGATTCTTAACAAAATTAAGTAAAATTTGAGCCTAAATTGTTCTACGTTCCGAGAGGAACACTGTGGTATGCTTGGTGCTTGCTGTAATTGTCCGATTTTTGATAATTTTAACCAAGAATGTTTTGAAAAGTATGTTTTCCCAGAAAAATTTATAATCCCATTTTTGGGCTTTTCTCGGTCTTCTAGGCTCTGTTTTGGGCCGAATTTTTAGTTGTAGACTTGAGTGGTCATGAGGAATGTTTTTGGGATTTTTTGTTGAAATTTCGAACACAACCCCTATTTTTCCTGTTGTAGGCATTTTGGCCTATTTCCACCCATTTCTCAAGTTTTTACCGCCAAAGTGATCATGTTAACCTCGTGAACTATGTTTTTAGCAGTGAAACAACATTGGGAAGCTATAGAAGGGGAAAAGCTCATCAATACTAATGCGGAGTATGAGATTTTAGATGCCAGGTAAGCTAGACTTTCTCTACACCATAGACTAAGCTAAAATGGTTGCATATTTGAGTTGAAATGTGTAGAAGTATATTGTGAATAGGTTGAGCGATGGACTTTATGTTGCATATAGATTGTTGTGTATCTACATGTGATATGTATACACGACAGTGTCAGACTGTAGTTGTTGTCTTGAGGGCCATGTTAGCCATAGGTGCTTTATTACAGAATATTGGCATTGTCAGACTACGAAGGGCCCTAAGGGGCGGGTCTGGCTGAGGGCATATAATAGGTATGTATATTGAGCTTAACTATTGTTTGTATGTATGTTTGGCCTAAGAAAACTTATTATACTAGCCTATGAGAATGACGAGTGATTACATGCGACCTTGCACACTGAATCTAGTATCTATATCTAATTCTGGGGGCTCTGTTTGGTTGAAATATCTATGATATGGTTGTGACTATTTATACTTATTCTTAGTACTTTTGGTTGCCTAGATTATGGTAGATTTTCCAAATTAAGCACGATCGTGTCCCTCCCTATGACTTATATATGATTCGGTATGCCGCTGCTATCTTTTTGTACCTATGTTATCGGTTAGTGACTAGACAAACACATTATGTTCTGTGAACGGTTGTAGTTGCCCTCCTAACAGAGCTTTATAATCTATGAGATGTGTGATTACAAAGCAATTGGCAGCTTAGAGACGGGAATGTGACTCGATTAGCGAGGGGTGGGTCTTATCCAATAGGCTTCCCAAGATTGTCTATGGGGCGACACTTACTATATGCTTTAGTCCTTGGAACTACCACCTTATTTAAAGAAAAGCACATTATCAATGGGCCAGCACATGGTTGCCTTGGGTGAAATCCTTGATAGTAATTGGGCTGCGATATGATTCTAGGTAGATGACATCCTTCAGATTATCTAGCCTCTTGGCCTTAGCTTAGGTTTTACCGACGCTGCCCTATGAGTTGCTTTACACAGAAAAGGGATTGGTAAGAGATGAACATGAGCTAGTGCTTGGTGCAGGCATGTGTACTTACTTGACCTGTACCTATATGAATGTGTTTTGCCTATTGCTATACAGATATACAGACGAAAGATTGTGTATTGATTCTATACTGTACCGTGACTTGATTACGGGCATACTATGATTCTGCTGAGCTTATCTATCGGGGACACCTATGATACCCCTATTATTACTCCAATTTTATTTCCATTACCTACGGCGGGCTAGATTGTAGCATGGTTAATTGCTGAGCCCAATTCTATTCTGATTATTGAGGTCTACGCACTATTATGCTAATGTTAGCACTATTATACTAATGTTAGCTGCTACTATGAGTTCCTTCTATACCTTGGGAATGAGTTTTTTATTGTGACTTGGGAGAGATGATATGATTGGGGGATCCAGATCCAGTTAGGGAGAGAGAGAGGGAGATGTTTTTGATGTTACGCTCTAAGACCTAGATGACATACCTTATCGTTCAAGTCTTCGGTGGTCAAGTCCGAGTGTCTAGACCCGGGTGACTCTCCCTGTGGTCCTGGTCTCTAGTGGTCACGTCCGGGTGTCCGAGACTGGGGTGTCCATTCTAAAGGGGTCCGAGCATTGGTAGTTCCTTTGGGCCAAGAGCCTTATCTATTAATATTTTGTGGGGCGGGGTTGATACACTGATGATGAGACACTATTGATTATGATAGGGGGATTCGTGCTCCTATGGGGGATACATTCCACCGTTACATTTATGGTTAGACCACTTTCACCCGCGTACAATTTTATGCCTCAATTGGGGGCAGTTGTGGTATGGGCTTGCGTAGTATTCATCAGTTAGTATCATCTGATTTCCTTACGCCTTGATGTCCAGTCTAGGGTCTTGCCCACCTGATGTCTAGTCCAGGGGGTTGCTTGAGTTCTATTCCAGGCATGGCCTGAGGTCTAATCCAAACTAGGATAGACTTTGAGTCGCATTTTTTGTTCTAATTTGGGTTCTGTATTCTCTCTTGTCGTTAGAGTTGGGTTGGCTCAGTGTATCATGGCTCCTTGTATTGGTTTGTTCAGTTTATTAATATTTATCATCCCGACTGGTTCATTTGTGGTTTGAGGGTTTCTAGATATGCTTATTCCTTGTTCTAAGCTTTTTTTTTGCTACACCACTGCAGTTCTCTATATATTTGGGCTTATCAATGTTTACTATTCACTCGGTCGGTCGATGATGCCTACTAGATGCCTTTTTTGGGTACTCACCCCTACATTCAACATCTTCCCATGGTGCAGGTCTAGGTATGGTCCATGGTTACTGAGTTGGGGAGTTTTCGGAGCACTCAAGATACTTTTGGTAAGCACCTGCAGTTGTGGCTAGCTTGCAGTCTCCTTCCTTTTGATGGTCGTCTATTGTTTCTAGACATTTGCCCTTGTATAGTAGTATTCTAATGCATTTCGTAGGAGCATTATTGAGTTGTATGATATTATGGTTCTTAATATATGTATATGTTATGTCCTTATGTCTATTGCAGCTCTGTACAGTCGATTTCTAGGTTCTGGGTAGGTTTTGGTTATTGTGTTATCACTATGTCGATTTGAGCTTGACGAGATACTAGGATAGGTGCCCTTGTGTTTGGAATTGGCTTGCCTGTAGGTGGGACCTAACTGGCGCCATCATGACCGGGACCAGGTCGTGACAAGACTTTGAGTCATCGTGGATCTTTTGAGACTTACTTTCCTTATTGCTTTCTATTTCAGACCTATGTATTTCCTATTCAGATAGCTATGTATTTTTATTTGGGATAGTTGTATTTACACACTCGTACTACCTTAGATGCTCTTGTACTCATGATTCTAGATTTTGGCATTTGCATTAAGTCTTGTGGTTGCGTTTGCTTTACTTTATTCTCTTTAGTCGTGATTCGATTCGGGTCGTGACAATAGGCCTATATAGATACCCATATTTTGACCATATTTGTATGAGCTCTTAAAATAGATCAACCCATTTTTACACATTCGGAGTGATTTATCCTTTTTACTAACAAATAATACGGGCGCACCTCATGGTGACATGCTAGGCCTTATAAAATCTTTTTTCAAAAAATCAATCAATTGTTCCTTCAACTCCTTAGGTTCTGCCGAGGCCATTTAATGAGGAGAAACAGAAATCGGTTGAGTATTGGGGAGGATATCTATAGCAAAGTCAATTTCCCTTTTGGGAGGAACACCGGGTAAATGTCATGACTAGGGACTAGGGCTCAGATGTGACACAGTGAATGGAAACCCAAGGGTCCCCAAACAAGCCTTAAGTATCTAATTTGCATCATCAGTTTTGGGAAGAACATTCAAATAGTAACACATAGTTCGAAGGGGAGGGAGATTAGGACTCACTATGGGGGTTATACGAGAATAGGGACTTTCCACATTTCCACACCAAAATATGCATACGGCCAAATACGAATTTCCCATAAATCAATCTAATGAATATATAAGTCGGATACCACATATAACATAAGAATTTCAAAGGAGTCTACATATTGTCCAACGAATGCCTCTAATCGAGATGGAACGGGGGCCAGGACATGTTCCGGGCTCACCCTTAAATGAAAAAGGAACTCGAAGATAGTAAGGTAAGGGAAATGGCTTGTCCTCCGGAAATGGGACTCACCACAAATACTCTTCCAGATCGGACTTCTCCTCAAACGGTTGACACTCGAAGTGCTCGGCCCCTACATAATAAAATCATCTAGGCATAGAGTATGCATTAGTACGTGTGAATGTACTAAGTATGGGGGCATGTAATGCATATGACTTACCAAACCTGAATTTTAATGTTAGATGACAAAGGCACATAATATAGAAAAAATCATATATCCAATGGAAATACATACAAGATGCTATGAAATTTATGATGCATGAAATGCAACGATGCTCATATATAGTGCGGATATGACCTCAACCAACATGCGTAAGACCAAGCGAGCTATTACTTAGAATCCCGACGAAAACCCCTCATCGGTTTAGAGGTGGTCTACTTGCCAAAGGTAAACCATACTTCAACTTACGAGGATCCATCCCATTTCGTATAAAGCAACCCCCTTACGGGAACCCATCCCATTTCGATAAGGATTTCTCATATAGCATATCATATCACATAACACTTGAACTTACGGGAACCCATCCCATTTCATATGAAGCCACTTTCCTTACAGGAACCTGTCCCATTTCTGATAGGATTCTCATAACCCATGCTAGGCACATAGTTCGAGGAAAGAGAGAGGGCCCTTGGGGATAGCCATAACGCCCCCAATCCATCGGTGCTAAGTCGTCATCCCACGAGAATACTTATACATATACATGTTTTCAAGAGATACAATGTTCATTTCAAACCGTAATTCATTCCATAACCATTCAATGCACATTCAGGCTCAAATGCCAAATCATAAGTCAAAATCATGATACGTATGCAAGGAATAGCTCATTCACATACGCAAAATGGTGCAAGCACCCGAGATGCTCCAAGAGAGATAATCATAAGACATATATATGATCACATTCTTGTCATAACCAATATCTTATCAAAATCATATCAAATAGTTTCATAAAACATGATTGGGCTTAATCCACTTTATGATTTTCATATAAACCAATGTCCATGAATGCAAATGCAATGCGTGATGTGAGGATATCATGGCAACATAGATTCGAGGTTAAATCAACATCATATTATGAAATTGAAAATCCATAATTAAATCAACATCTAAATCATTATATAAATCACCCATGCATAAATCAACTTTAAAAAGGGGGCATGCATGTTCATAACTTCATAACTCAATGTAAATCATCATAATAGTTTTCAAAGTAATTTAAAATCATAGGTAGAGTGCAACCCATACATCAATTGGATTTAAGAAGATCAAATAATGAAAACCCCCATTTAAAGTGAATTAAATTTCATGAAATCAATTGAAAGAAATTTTGGGTCTTTTTGGTTGAAAGGGACAAAGAATCAATCTCACATACCTTGATTGAGAAGGTGAATTAGGGGAAGGATAGCTTGAATTGAACTTCAATTAAACCCCAGCCTTGAACCTTGAGAGGGGATGGTAGAGAGTATTTAAGAAGTGATCTTATGACGGGTAGAAGGTTTTAGGAGAATGAATTAAGAGGGGAGGGGGTATTAGTTGAATTAGGGGTTTAGGATAGGTAAAAGGTCATACTTCATAATTTAAATAACCCGATATTACATAAATGTCATTAATGAAACGGGCAAAAATTGGAACCATCAGGTCCATATGGTTGCCTACACAGTCCGTTTCTCACACGGACCGTGAAAAGCGACCGTGAACCGTCACTTAGACAATTTCGCAAAGCCAATGCTGGGAATTAATTTGTGGCTAAGGGGTACCACACGGACGATTTCACGGCCCATGTGATGCTACACAGGTCGTGACATGGACCGTGTGATAGTACTTGAAATAATTTCCGCACGACAAAGTTATGAGACGGTACATTCATACTTAGAAAAATTTTACGTAGCGAGTTACATGGAGGGCCACACGGCCCGTGAAACATCGCACGGACCGTGTGCGTGGCCGTGTGCCCTCACTTTGTCCAAAGTTTCCCCGTCTCATTTTTCCCCCTGTCGTGAACTGGACCAAGTGCCCCTGAACGGGAGGCCGCACGGTCCGTGTGGCTTCACAAGGCCTGTGTGGGGTTTTTGTGAAGCGATGCCTGGCAGTTTCGCTCGGGAGGGTACCAAGAGGGCGGGTAAAGCCACTCATAAAAGTCTGGGTCCTTACATCATCTCTCCCTTGGGAATATTCGTCCCTGAATGTGCAAGAACGAGGCTTGACTTAGAACATGAAACACCCAACCATATGGTACAATGCATAGTTCATTTTTTGAAAAATCATAAAGCCTTTAAACTCATATCAAAATCGTATCCAAGTCATTCAAAACATCATAAAAATGCTTTTCGTGCACATGTATGCATGTCATGTCATGAGTCTCAAGAGGGAAAGAAATCGGACCATTAGAAAAGGGAGAATCCTAGTACCTTAGGCTTAAGTAGATCGGAAAAGATAAGGGTAGCACTTCACCATGTCCAGCTCCGCCTCCCAAGTAGCACTCTCCATATGTTGATTCCTCCAAAGCACCTTCACCGAAGCCACGTCCTTTTTACGAATCCGCTTTACTTGCCTATCTAAGATCTCCACCGGGATTTCCTCATAAGACAAGTTTTCCTCAACCTCAATCCCTTCCAAGGGCACAATGGTTCTAGGATCACCAACTAGCTTCCTCAACATAGACACATGGAAGACTGGGTGAATGGAACTCAAATCCAGAGGCAACTTCAACCTCTAAGCCACGCCTTCAACCCGCTCAACGATCTCGTAAGGGCTAACATACCGGGGGCTTAGCTTGCCTTCTTACCAAAATGCATCACAGCCTTCATAAGCGAAACCTTCACATATACCCAATCACTGACACGAAACTCAAGATCCCTCCTCCTAACATTCGAATAAGACTTTTGACGACTTTGGGCCATTTTCAACCTTTCCCTGGTCACTTTCACCTTTTACATGACCTCCATCACTAGATCTGGGCAACCTAGTGCCATCTCTCCCAACTCAAACCACCCCACCAGTGACCTACACCTTCTCGCATATAAGGCCTCAAATGGCGCCATACCAATGCTAGCATGGAAGCTATTATTATAAGCAAACTCAATGAGTTGAAGGTGGTCATCATAGTTGCCCTTAAACTCCAACACACAAGCCCTCAACATATCCTCCAAGGTTTTAATAGTCATCTCAGCTTGTCTATCAATTTGAGGATGAAAACCGATGCTCAACTTAATCTTAGTTCCAAGTCCCTTCTGAAATGATCGCCAAAAGCGGGAAGTGAATTGGGTAGCACGATCTGATATAATGGACCTAGGCACACCATGCAACCTCACCAACTCTTGGTTATACAACCTTGCATAATTCTCGGCGCTGAAGGTAGTCTTGACTAGTCGGAAATAAGCCAACTTTGTCATCCGATCGACGACAACCCAAATGGAATCAAATTTTCTTTGAGTTTGAGGCAAACCAACCACAAAATCCATGTTTACATCTTCCCATTTCCATGTGGGAATCTCAAAGTCTTGGACCAAGCCACCGGGCCTTTGGTGCCCTACCTTCACTTGTTGATAGCTCAGGCATTCGGATATGAACTTAGCGATGTCCTTCTTCATACCATGCCACAAATACACTTCTTTAAAATCTCTATGCATTTTAGTAGACCCCGGTAAATAGAATAATGAGAATTGTGAGCCTCGCTCATGATCACCCTTCTAAGATCATCCACATCTGGAACACAAAGCCGGTCTTGGTACCGGAGCACACCATCTCCCCCTTGGGAGAACACCTTGATCTCCTTTTCGAAAACCAACTTCTTCAATTCAAGTACTGATAGGTCTAATCTTGCTTAGCTTTTGCATCACTCACCACGGAAGATTCTGCCCCGCTTTGAACACGGATTCCACCATTGCTCGAATCATCCAACCTGGCACCTAACCTAGCTAACATCCCTTGCTAATTTCTTTCTTTCCTCCCCAACATGTGCCACACTCCCTATAGATAGCCTACTAAGAGCATCAGCCACAACATTGGCCTTGTCGGGATGATATAGCAACTAATGTCGTAATCCTTTAGTAGCTCCAACCATCTCCTTTGCCTCAAATTGAGATCCCTTTGAGTGAACACATATTGCAAACTCTTGTATTTGGTAAACACATCAACATGAACCCCATGCAGATAATGTCTCCAAATCTTCAAGGCGAACACTACCGCCGCCAACTCAAGGTCGTGCATTGGGTAATTGCGTTCATGCACCTTCAACTGCCTTGATGCATACGTTATTACCTTACCATATTGCACAAGCACATAATCCAACCCAATCCGCGAGGCATCACAATACACCACGAATCCTTCTAAGTCATTTGGTTAGGTCAGGACAGGAGCCGATGCAAATCGATCCTTTACATTCGTCCGCCCACACAAACTTAGCCTTCTTTTGGGTCAGTTTAGTCAATGGAGATGCAATAGATGAGAACCCCTCAGCAAACTTTCTATAGTACCCGGCCAACCCCAGAAAACATCAAATATTTGAAGGAGTCAATGGTCTGGGCTAATTCTTCATGGCCTCGGTCTTCTTCAGATCCACCTTGATACCATCACTAGACACCACATGACCAAGGAAAGCCACCTGGCCCAACCAAAATTCACATATGCTAAACTTGGCATACAACTTCTTCTCTCTCAAAGTTTGGAGGACCATCCTCACATGATCCCCGTGCTCCTGCTCATTTCTTGAGTAAATGAGAATGTCATCAATGAAAACCACCACAGATTTGTCAAGCAATGGCTTAAACACCCGATTCATTAGATCCATGAACACGGCCGGAGCATTGGTTAGGCCAAACGACATCACCGCAAACTCAAAGTGCCCATACTTTGTCCAAAAAGTTGTTTTGGGAATGTTACACTCCCTAACCTTCGACTGATGATACTCGGAACGAAGATCAACCTTTGAGAAATGAGTAGCCCTGTGAAGCTGGTCAAACAAGTCATTAATCCTGGGCAACAGGTATTTATTCTTAACGGTCACCTTATTTAGTTGCCTATAATCAATACACATTCGAAGAGATTTGTCTTTCTTTCTTACAAACAACACTGGAGCACCCCACGGCAATATACTGGGCCGAATGAAACCCTTCTCCAATAAATCCTTTAACTGCTCTTTTAATAATTTCAACTCCATTGGCGTCATACGATAAGGAGGAATAGAGATACGCTGAGTATCCGGAAGAAGATCTATGCCGAAGTCTACCTCCCTTTCAGGAGGAATGCCTGGCAAGTCTTCGGGGAACACATTCGAAAACTCATTTACCACAGGAACCAACTCAAGAGTAGGTACATCAGACTCCATATCCTTGACTCTCACAATATGATAAATGTACCCTTTGGAAATCATTTTCCGTGCCTTGAGTTAAGAAATAAACCGACTTTTGACAAGAGGAGTCACTACCTTTCCATTCAAGGATGGGCTCACCGAGAGGTTGGAACTTGACCTTCTAAGTTCTACAATCAATAGAGGAATATGATGCATGCAACCAATTTATCCCAAGAATCACATCAAAGTCGAACATCTCAAGTTCCACGAGATCACACGAAAAAACTTTGTGCAACACAGAAATAGGGCAACCATGATAGACTCCACCCACAATTATAGATTCACCCATGGGAGTATAAATTGAGAAGGGATTCCTCAAAATCTTGGGACTCAAACCAAACTTAACAGCCAACAGAGGAGTCACAAACGAGAAATTTGCACCTGGATCAAGTAAAACATAAACATCAAAATCAAAGACTTTTAACATACAAGTCACGATATTCGGAGCTTCCTCGACATCCTGGCGAGCATGAAGTGTATAGAACCGATTGTTTCTTGGGGAAACACCTTGGGGAGCTCTTTGTTGACCCTGGCCACCTTGAGCCTCCTGACCTTGACCTCTATGTGCATATCTAGGACAATCAGCAACCTTGTGGTTCTTATCACCACACCCGAAGCAAGCACCCAGATCCCTCCAACAAGCACTCATGTGGGGTTTTCTACACTTGCCATACATAGGAAGTCTGTGCCCACCACCTACCGGTGTCCCGGGAGGGGGTACCCGAACATTATCAACTCGAGTTCTAGAACCTTCGCCCTGTTGGTAAAGACCAAAACTGCCACCCCGAGAACCGAAAAATTGACCATCAAAATGGGCCCTATTAGGGTTGTGCATCCTCCTCCCCTTGAGTTTCTGCCCTTCGATCTGTTCAGCATACACCATGAGTCTAGAGATATCCATATCCCGTATGAGCATAGTGGTACGATATTCTTTCATAAGCAAGTAAGAGACACCAGAAATAAACTTGTGCATCCTTGCACGGGGTCAGCCACAAGTGATAGAGCATACTTGGAGAGCTATGTGAATTTGTCCCTCACACTCATACCTCCCTGCTTGAGGTTGATAAATTCAGTCAACTTGGCCTCCCTGAGCTCAAGTGGAAAGAAACGATCCAGGAAAGCAAATTTGAACTCTTCCCAATTAACACCACCACAAACCCTCTCCATAGACCATTGAGTGAACCACACCTGAGCCACATCTTTCAGTTGATAGGCAACAAACTCTGCCTTCTCCTTGGAAGTGACACCCATAACGTTCAATACTTTGGTGAGCTCATCAATGAACTCCTGAGCATCCTCATCAGCCTTTGACCCATAGAACTCTGGAGGATTCATTCGGGTGAAATCCCTCACCCTAGAAGCTAGTGTAGGATCTCGCGGGAGGTTAGTCTGCTTGGTCTGCGAGGTCACTAGCTAGGCAAGCATGGCCAAAGCTGTACAGAATTCACCATTTGAGATGGGTTCATCCATAGGCACTTGGGGCGCCTGGTCCTCATTAGTTGGAGCCGACCTAGGTGGAAGGGGTCTTCCTCGGCGCATCTCGTGAAATAGAGTAACGATACCGTCAAGATAAGGGAACCAAATATAAGATTCATAGCATGATATAAGGCATGAAGAAGTGTGGCAATTCCTAGAATGCCTTCGTAGCCTCCCACTCATAGGCATGGTGCACTTCACACCCATGAATAAGACTCTACTTGACGCGACATGTTAAGCTTCGAGGAACATTTATAAACCTAAGGCTCTAATACCATCTTTTGTCATGATCGGGGACTAGGGCTTAGATGTGACACGATGAATGGGAACCCGAGAGTCCCCAAACAAGCCTCAAGTATCTAAATCCACATCATTGATTCAAGAAGAGCATTCAAATAGTAACACATAGTTCTACGGGGCGCGAGATTAGGACCCACACTATGGGGGCAATACGGGACTAGGGAATTTCCACATTTCCACACCAAAATATGGTCAAATATAAATTTCCCATAAATCAATCCAATGAATATATAAGTCGGATACCACACATAACATAAGAATTTCAAAGGAGTCTACATATTGTCCAATGAATGCCTCTAATCAAGATGGAACAGGGCCAGGATATGTTCCGGGCTCACCCACAAATGAAAAAGGAACTCGAAGATAGTAAAGGTAAGGGAAAATGGCTTGTCCCCGAGAAATGCGACTCACCACAAATACTTATCTGGATCAGACTACTCGTCAAACGGTTGATACTCGAAGTGTTCGGGCCCTACATGGTAAAATCATGTAGGCATAGAGTATATGTTAGTATGTTTATATGTACTACATATGCGGGCATGCAATGCATATGATTTTCCAAACCTGTATTTTAATGTTAGATGACAAGGGCACATAATATAGAAAGAATCATATTTCCAATTGAAATATACACAAGATGCCATGAAATGCAACAATGCTCATATATAGTGGGGATGTGACCTCTAACGACATGCGTAAGACCAAGTGAGCTATTACTTGAAATCCCGATGAAAACCCATCACCGGTACAGAGGTGGTCTACTTGCCAAAGGTAAACCATACTTCAACTTACGGGAACCCGTCCCATTTCGTATGAGGCAACCCCCTTATGAGAACCCATCCCATTTCGGTAAGGATTCCTCATCTAGCATATCATATCACATAACCCTTCAACTCATGGGAACCCATCCCATTTCATATGAAGCCACCTTCCTTACGGGAACCCGTCCCATTTCGGATAGGATTCTCATAACCCATGCTAGGCACATAGTTTGAGGAAAGGGAGAGAGCCCTTGGGGATAGCCCTACGCCCCCAATCCAACGGTGCCAAGTTGTCATCCCACGAGAATAGTTATACATATACGTGCTTTCAAGAGATGTAATATTCATTTCAAACCATAATTCATTTCATAACCATTCAATGCACGTTTAGGCTTAAATGTTAAATCATAAGTCATAATCATAATACTCATGCGAGGAATAGCCTATTCACATATATAATATGGTGCAAGCACCTGAGATGCTCCAAGAGCCATAATCATAAGACATATCTGTGATCACATTCTTATCATAACCAATATCTTATCAAAATCATATCAAATCGTTGCATAAAACATAATTGGGCTTAACCCACTTTATAATTTCCATATAAACCAATGTCCATGAATGCAAATGCAATGCATGATGTGAGGATATCATGGGTAACATAGATACAAGTTAAAATCAACATCATAATATTAAATTGAATAAATCCATAATTAAATCAACATCTAAATCATAATATAAATCACTCATGGATAAATAAACTTTAAAAAGGGCACATGCATGTTCATAACTTCATAACTCAATGTAAATCATCATAATAGTGTTCAAAGTAATTTAATATCATAGGTAGAGTGTAGCCCATACATCAATTGGATTTAACAAAATCAAACAATGAAAACCCACATTTAAAGTGAATTAAAATTCATGAAATCAATTGAAAAGAATTTTGGGTGTTCTTGGTTGAAAAGGACCAAGAATCAATCCCACATACCTTGATTGAGGAGCTGAATTTGGGGAAGGACTTAGCTTGAATTCAACTTCAATTAAACCCCAGCCTTGAACCTTGAGAGGGAAGAGTAGAGAGTATTTGGGAGGTGGTCATATGAGGGGTAGAAGGTTTTAGGAGAATGAATTAAGAGGGGAGGGGTATCAGCTAAATTAGGGGTTTAGGATAGGTAAAAAGTCATAATTCATAATTAAAATAACCCAAAATTACATAAATGCCAATGAAACGGGCAAAAATTGGAACTGTCAAGTGCATACGGTTGCCTACACGGTCCGTGAGAAGTCACACGAACCGTTAAAAGCGATCATGAACCGTCACTCAGACAATTTCACAGAGCCAACGCTAGGAATTAATTCGAGGCTAAGAGGTACCACACTGACGACTTCATGGCCTGTGTGATGCTACACGGGTCGTAACATGGACCATGTGATAGTACTTGAAATAATTTTCTCATGACAAAGTTACGAGATGGTACTTCCATACTTAGAAAAATTTTATGTAGCGAGTTACACAGAGGGCCACATGGCCTGTGAAACATCACACGGACCGTGTGAGTGGCCGTGTGCCCTCACTTGGTATGAATTTTCCACGTCTTCTTTTTTCCCCTATCGTGAACTGGACCAAGTGTCCCTCCATGGGAGGCCACACGGCTTGTGTTGGCCTTCTATGAAGCGATGCCTGGCAGTTTCGCTCGGGAAGGTACTAAGAGGTCCGGTAAAGACGCTTGAAAAATTTTGGGTCCTTACAGTAAATGATCGAGAAACACATTGAGGAATTCATTAATGATTGGGACTGACTCAAGAGTAGGAGATTCGGAATTCAAATCCCTAACCTAGATTATATGGTAGATGTACCCCTTAGAAATCATCCCATGGGCTAAATTGACTCTTAACCATGAAATTGACTCTACAGGTTCTACAATCAATGGATGCATAAGAAGCATAGAGCCAATCCATACCAAAAATGACATCAAAACTAGTCATATCAATCCCAATAAGATCACATGGAATTACTTTATGGAAAATCGACATGGGGTAACTTATATAGACTTTCTTGGCTAGAACTAAATCACTAGTGGGGGTAAAAATCGAAAAAAGTTCTAACAAAAGTTCAAGAGTCATATGAAATTGTATAGCAAGATATGGGATAACATAAGATAAATTAGCACTTGGATCAAGCAATGTCTAACATCAAGGTTAAAGACCTTCAACATACCTATAGTCATAACAAGAGGCTCCTCCAAACCATGTGCAACCTTAGCAACCCGAGTCTGTGTACCAACTACAAGTTGATCTAGACCCTTTTCTCCCTACGAGACCACAACACATAAAGCATGCAAGGATATCCACTAGACATTTCCCCTTGTGTCCCTTGCCACACCCTTGACAAGTAAGAGTAGAAGACCCACTAACGTCCATCTTTCCAAGCCTTCTTCCTCCCTTTTTTAGAGGCCACTGGCCGATCCCTCATCTTATGTCTGATACCACCATAGCTGAAACAACCATTCATACCAACTAAGCACTTTCCTCGATGATTCTTACTACACTTCTGACAAATAGGGAAAGGGCATCTTTCCTTGTTGAACTTAGGTACCAGAACACCAGTAAGAGATGAAGCACAATAAATTTGGGCCTTTTTAGTTTCCTTTCTCGTCTTCTTACTACTAAAAGATGATAGGGTAACCACTTGCTAATTTAGTTGGACAGTCATAGTCTAAGCCAATAGCTAAATGGGGTTGCGAAACTCAACATTAGAAATATCAACTCTGGGAAAATGGACATCTAGCAAAGGCAGTTTACCATCCCATCCACCATTTCGATCGGTCTAAGACATGTTCTGAAATGCAAAGAACAAGAGTTAGAATGAGTCCTTATAGGATTTATCTCTATCTCACAACATAGATAATAAAAGAAGTAAATATTCCAAAAACATCTCATAGCCTTTTACTCATATACGTGGCGCACTTTACACCGAAGAATAAGACTCTCTTGAGGCGGCATGTTGGACTCTCTAGGACACTTCAAAACCTTGTGCCCTGATACCAAGTTTTTCACAATCCAAGCTAGGACCCATGTATGACACGGCAATTGGAACACCGAAGGAACCCAACCAAACCATCTTAGCATATCATCAAGCATTCATAAGTTAATAAAAGAATTAATCACAAGCTATATGAGAAGAGAAGAAAGGGCCTCATATCAACATCACAATATAAAGGAACTCCTACTCCTCGAGAGAAGTAGATCATAGGTTTTTTACACATCATCTAAACATGCCTCTAAACAAAACATAACATAGGCGGGGGTTATGGACATGTTCCTAGCTCACCCTCAAAAGTAATGAAGTGATATAGTTCACAATATAGGTAGAAGCTAAAACAATCCACCATATGTAGAGTGCCATTGGTTTTCTCTCGAAGCATGAGGACTCACCACAAGGTCATTAATAATATTCATTAATTGCCTTAAGAAGAAGGAACACTAGACCCTACATTTTTAACAATGTAGGCAAAATATGAGTTAGTATGTTGGACTGTACTAAGTATGTGAGCAATGCATGATATATATAGATATAGATACATACAACATGGATAACATGATGCATTAGCCATGAGATGTAAGACCCCAATAACATATGCATGAAGTAAAATTTGAAGTAAAACATAATCATAAGTTGTGGTCTAGACATCAAAATCATTAAAGGTTCAAAGTAATATGATCATTTTGTGAAAGATTTCCGTAACAGACAATAAGACCATGTGAGCAATAACATGGAATGTAATGTAACTCCTTCCATTGGGAAAAAAGGAGTCTACTTGCCATGGCAGAACTCCATGCCATATTCAATAGTTAAGGGCTAAAGGTGCATCCACTAGCAAAGCCTACAAGGGCTCCTATGCTTGCACATAGTTAATGATGCAAGAGGTTGCTACTAGGATTCCCTTACTGAACCCCACCTCATTACTCATTCAGTGCTAGGTCAAATCCAATGGAATATTTATTATAGAATCATATGCATATACATTTATAAGCTTTAAAATAAAACTTCATTGTAATAAAAGCAGCTTATTAAAATCTTTGCGATCCATTCAAGTGAGAATTGTCCTTTCATGAGATAAAACCTTTATTAGTAGGTGAGAATTTTCATTTCATCCACATTCACTCATCATTCTTTCATTCATCAATCATTTGTCATTCAAGAAACTTCATAAAATGTTTATTGAATAACTTTACATAACTTTAGATGCCCTTATCATTCATGATCATCATTTAACATAGACTAGGATATGTTATGGGTTTAACTTCAAATTAACTTTAAAACATGCAATTTAATGAAATTCATGCATAATTATAATAAAAATTATCAATTGAAATCATAACTATAATAACCCACAATAGTCATTATGAACCCAGGGAAGCTTTATAGAGAAATTAAATGAAAATCATCATAATCATGCAATTAGATAATAATTCATGCTTTATTGAGTAAATAGACCATAATTGAAGAATACTTCATGCAATTGGATGAGAATCGAACAAGGCCCATCATAGAGTCATGAACCCTAAGTGGAATTTGAGGATAATTCATGAAAAGATCATCAATTTCATGTAATTGACACAAATTCATATTAGGATAAATCAATAATCATAATCTAAATCATAACTGAAGAAATTTGATAGAAGTCCCATAAAATTTACATACTTGAAATTTGATAAAAAAAAATTTGAGAAATTGAAGGAGCTCTATGGAAGAAAAGATTCCAAAGATGAAAATTCACATATTTTAAGTGATTGTCTTGAAAAAATTGAAGATTCATGGCGGACTTGACTTGGTCTTCAATAGAGTCTTGCTTGGAGAAGAAGAAAGAAGTGAGAGTAATTTTCTAATAACAGCAACAATAACAACATACCCAATGAAATCTGGAGAGTAATTTTCTAGAGTGAAAATTTTTATAATGTGTGAACTATGGAAGAATAGGATCATCAATTTGGGGGTTGTAGGCTATAATATAGGTTTATGGGAGTTAATTGAGGGTAAAAGATAAAAAAATACCCCTATAGAAATGTAAGAAAATCATCACGATTGAAAAAATAAGCTTTTAATGAGTTCCATTAGCCAAAAAGGCAATATAGGCATCCCATCATCGAACCATTTGGTGGTCACCAAATAGGACCTTTAGATTGCCCAAATTAATAGTTTCTGAGGGTTTTTTGGACCCATTTGAAGAGATCATTCAATGATGTACTGAATGCATTTGGCAAGGCACAGAATTGGTTCTCAGCTCATCGAATTGTGCAGCTCAGACATGCTTCAGTAAAATAGCCATAACATTTTATCTCGAACTCTGAATAAAGCAAAATTGGACGCATTGGAAAGAAGACTCAAATAACTTTAATTTGATACATAATGGGTCACCTAATGCTTTGTGATATGGAGGTTCCTTATGACCTCAAACCACATCCTATGCACTTTAAATACTTAATAAAGGAGCTTAACATATATGAATAACTTAGAAATCACTAGGTCACCTAACTTTTACAAAATATTATATCAAACTCAATAAGTAAGAAAGTTTTCCACTAAACTTTTTGCTAGAGGATTCATTTGACCTTAGTTCATCCCAAATCTATTCTATCATGACCTAAAATTGAATCACGACTTAAGGGAAGTAAAGTAAAGGAAAAACAATCACAACATATTATAAGAAATCCCAATACAAGAGCACCTAAAATAGTGGGAAAGAGTGAATAAATCTGTCTCAAATGAAAGATATAACACTGCCTAATAATATCTGATACAAAGTCTGAAATAAAAGCAACATAAAGAAATCTCAAAGATCCATGACGACTCGAAGTCTGAGCCTCACCCCTAAGATCTAGACAGATAGACGATGACTCTGCTAGAATGAATCACTTATCTTGTGTGAGTCCCTATGCTAAATCTGTAGGGAGGAAATAAAGTAGGGGTGAATACACCGAAATGTACCCAGTAGGTTCAACCAACTGGTAGGAGAAATCGAACATGTATGCAATTACAAAGAATTACCTGCAGCAAAAAGGTTAGTGCACAATTAAAATATACCCGAGGGTAAAATACGATATCCATAATAGCCATTGGTATAATACGATGAGAGATGTGAATACAACTCATGGAATACGTCATGCCATATACCAAGTGTCTCACAATCTTGCCACCTACCCGTGGTCAAGGAATATCACAATGTCTCAACCTTGCCACCTGCCCATGTTCAATAAATATTACAATGTCTCAACCTTGCCACTTGCCCATGGTCAAGTGATTTCACAATATCTCAGTCTTACCACCTGCCCGTGGTCAAGGGGTTTCACAATATCTCAACCTTTCCACCTACCCCGGTCTAGAGATGGTACAATATAATGTTGGATAAATGCATATCAATATTACAATCCAGATATATATAATGGCATCATGATATAAATATTGATACATAAGTTTCATATAATCATGGAGAATTCTGTCAAGTGTCACAACTAGTGTCCCCAACCTTCAACATGGCTCAGGTCATCACAATTACATCAATAACCAAGGGGGCCATCAATACTGGACCTCACTTGTCCCAAAATATACAAGTATACAGACAATAACAAACCTTACTCATCTCGAAATATACACATAATCCTCAAAAGTATCTGAAAAGCCATCAAGTTACCACAAATTACCCATAATAGTATCACAAGTTTCATATTATCACATTAATATCCTAAATTATCTCAGTTCACAAGATTCCATCCCAATTTATCAATAGGATTGTAAGTTATTTAATTTTCGACATAACTGAAATCACAATTTCATAAAAATTCTACCATATATGTCCATCTACTCATCAATTGATCTAGATCTTACAATTATTACATAAACAAGTTCAATAACTCATATCTAGTCCCAAAAAGATTAGCCGAACCTACCACTACAGAAAATTTAACTTTTAATGACCAACTCTTAATGAAGGGATAAAAAACTGATCGTTAAAAGCGTATTTATAGCGCCATGATTCTTTCCTGTCATTGAAAGGCAATTTTCATTTTAATATCAACGAAGGGACAAAATCTGGATGTTAAAAAAATATATATCTGGTCACTTTTTTGTTACAAGGTTAAAATTAAAAGAAGCATCCGGTCACTTTTTTCATTAAAGTTAAAATTAAAAGCTAAGAACGGCACTAATCAAAATCAGATTTCCCTCCATGGTCACGTCTCTTATCCCATTACCCACTCTTAACCTACAATCTCTGTAACAAATCCAAGATTACTCAGGAACCAGGAACAGTACGCAAGTTCATCAACAACTCGCGCACATCTAATCTTCCAGATTAGTAGGAATACCAGCGCCTCTCTGAATCAAGATCGCGCGTCTAGGATTGTTAGAGAATCAGCTTATTAGCAGCGTGCTCCCTCAAGAATCCAAGTTTGTTAAGTGAAAATAATCCGCAGGTTTCTCCGTCTAATCCTTTAAATACAAATCAGAGGTTCTCTATTTTGATCACAAAACTTATTCTTCTCTTCTTACTTGTCATTCTTATCAGCTTTTCACTGGTTTAATTAGTTGCCGAAGCTAGTAATATTGAGCCTCGTCTTGGAGTTTTCTTCTCCGCGAGGTAACTTTATGTTGTTTTTCCTGGGAATTGCTTTGTGGAACACCTAATTTCTTAATTCTGATATTTTCCCTGTATAGTTTCATCTAGGTTCCTTTTTTCTTAACCATGTTTGCTGGTAGGTTTCTTGTTTTATTGACCTTATTTTCTGGTTATTTTGTATGTGTTTCATAGTTCGGTAACAGCTGGTTTGGTTTTAGCAATATATTCGCAGTGGTTTGATGACGTCCATAGAATCTAAACTTGTCTGTAGTTTGTGAGAGGTCTTTTTCAGATTGTATCAGTCAGTGCTTTCTAAGATTCTTAATACAAGTAAATGGACAAGTGTCTTTTCTTATAATAGGTTATTCACCTGAAGAATTCTAATGACTTCTAATCTCTACACGTAGAATGACAAGTAACAACATAAAGACTCTATGATCACTTTGATTACACATTTGCTTTTCTGGTTTCTGACATCTCTGTTGTGAGTGAACTGTTAACCTGACAGTTTGAAACTTCATTCCTGGATGCTCAACTTCTCAACTTAAGGGGGGTATTAGGCATCTCAACTTAGGAATAGGACATATTCATTGATGAGATAATTTGGTTTTATGGATTGTTTTACCTCTCAATACCTAGATCTCTCATAGCTAATGTGATTTCTTTTTCATTGGCATTCCTATCTCGAAGGTCCTTTAGTGTCACCTCTACCAAGTTTTGCTCCACATCTATGTCTAAGTGATAGCTTCCATTAAGCGCCTCACCGTAGTTCAATGGCTTCTCTAGTATCAATCCTTCCTTTTCCCCACAAACATTGGCTGAAAACAACCTGTCATTATGCTAAAGTTAATACGCTGAAAGAAGTGAATGAAAATGAGATTTGTTAAGCACATATATCTGTGATGGAACTGACCTGTGCTTATATGGACCAGCATCATTAGTTTTGAACACTGCTTCGAAAATTTTAAGACATGCTTGGTACCCAATACATTGGT
The DNA here is from genome assembly GCA_029948455.1 of Solanum rostratum. Lineage (NCBI taxonomy): Eukaryota > Viridiplantae > Streptophyta > Magnoliopsida > Solanales > Solanaceae > Solanum > Solanum rostratum. The sequence goes on along the minus strand of CM057050.1, from coordinate 31,359,586 downwards.
CCTTATTGCTGTATCATATCTGCAAAAATATATAAATAAACTTTTTTTCATTCTTATTTAGGAAAAAAACATAGTCATTCTATGTCTACCTTTCATCAAATCTAGTTGTTGCAGCTGAGTTTACAATTATGTCTATTTCTCTGCAAATCTCATATCTCAGCTCAGAATTCACCCCCAAACCATCACAAGCTATATCCCCTGCAACTGGAAAAATCTTGTCTTGGATAAAGCGATGTAAGTTGGCGCCTAACTTTTCCCTCAGAACTCCAAACAACAGTTTTTATAGCCTGCACTTAAAACATCTATATTAGTCTAATGTGCTGGACTACTATTTCTGTATACAATCACATTGGAGGAGGAGTTTGGTAGTATGTATGTGTATGTATATATACCTCGTTGTTAAAGCATTGTTTAGCTGAATTAGAATCTTTAGCTCTTATTAGCAAGTAGAGCTTCATAACATTTGGTTGGATTCTGAGTATCTTTTCGGTGAGAACTACAAGAATTTATAATAGCAGCAGTAGCAATACTAGTATTATTCACACTGCACTATTAGTGCAACCCAAAGGAGAGAGAGAGAGAAAATACTCTTTGCTAGGTAGCCCCTCGCACCAGTGATGAAAATGGTCTCACCCTCCAGAAAATCCTCAATGCAACACGATTCCATCGATGGAGAATGTGAACACGCTAGAGATGAAGGAAATTCATATGGTAAAAATTTGTAAATTAGATCAAGTTGCAAATACTGAAAAACTAAGTATTGCATTTGCGCATACAAAAAAATCACCTGAATTTTCAAGTTAGATACCAATATTCAGACCAGAAAGTAAATGTCGCTTATCTTTGCAGTAGCCATTGTGGCCCTGTTAAAATATTTAGAGTGAATTACCAAAGTCCTACATTGAGATAGACAGTACTAGTTTTTACTCTTGTGGTTTCATATTCACTTTATTGCCCGACTAATTTGGATTTCAACGAAAACATTGAGCAGAAGAAATACTTATCAATTATCATTCTATCATTTGGCTAAAGTTAATATGGTGTTACATGGACTATGTAAATGGGATATCAAATCTAATTTCCTTTCTTCGGAAATTCCAAGCTTAAATATGGTATGCTCTTATCTGACTTCTAGTTTGATCCTTTATGTGTGGATGTCAATTTTATATGAACTATGAATGTATTATTTTGCCTATTTGAATTACTTCAAACTAGTTGAGGTAGTTTTTGATATAATTTGAATCATGTGTGTGGTCTAAGAGAAAGTTTTGATTATGACATGTGAAATAGTCTTATATGTGATTAGAGCAAAATATTGAATAGTAATGCTAACTTGCATCACCTATGTGTCATGAATCAAGTGTGCGCTAAGCTAAGATAACTATGTGAACATAGCCATAAACAAAATATTTGCTTTTTGTTAAAATGTGCAACTGAGATCTTCAATTTAGTGGTGCTAGATGATGTTGATGGTCCGGTGTGGTGTCTCTTACAATAGCTTTTGTGAATTAAGTCTAACATAAGATGTTCCAAAGAATATATGGAGTATGACTTTCATTCTAAAAGTAAAAAAAAGAGTTGTAGGATTTTCTAGAAGATGAATACAATGTACTCTTTTAGTACTAAAAGGTTAAGTGTATGTGCAATCTAAATTAGATAAACTAAGAAACATTTAGTTCTAAGAGATGAATTTTGATATCCATATTGACATGAATTAGGCTTAGGGACAAAATGGTCAAAATTAGCGCTAAAATTCAAAGTTCTTGAATTTGGAAATTGACTTTTAAACCAAGTTCTACACGAAAAATGGAGTTCGTGGGTAAAAATTCCACTAAAATCGAGTTCAAAGCGAAGGTGAAATCATCATTAAAGTTTTGAAATCATACACTAAAAGTCCCCAATTTTCGTCATTCAAAATCATGAAATTCAAGATAAAATTAAGATATAAACCATGGAAAATAATCAAAATGAGGTTAGAAACACTTACCTAAAATAATTCTCCAAAAATCTCCTTAAAAAATCGCCCTAAAAGCATAATGAGTTCGAAAATGGAATAAAAATGATGACTTATGGATTTAACACTATTTAGTTACAATATATACTCCGCGAACACGAAGAAGGAGCTGATTAATGACCTCCGCGAATGCAGGGACCAATCCGTGAATGCGGAGAAGAAATTGGGGGGAGGGGCAGCATGTACTCCACGAATGCGGAGAACAGAATTCCCACTATACCTCTGCGAACACAGATCGAACCTCCAGGAACACCGTTTGCAAAGTTATCCAAACCTCTGCGAACGCGGAGAATAAAGGTGACTGCATCAGATACATTACACCAGCAATGCCCAGTCCGATTCCCAACTCAGAATGGACCCTCAGAGCTTACTCGGAACCAGAATTTCACAAATCATAAATGTATCCATAACTAGAAACAACGATCCAAACTCAACAGAATCATCAAAAATATATTTCAAAGCCTCCTCGCTACAATTACCCATGCAACTCGTATAAACTAGTTTAAAACTCAAAATACCAAAACTGCACTCGACAACTCCAAAAATTATTACGAGACTATTCTAGCATTAGTTTCACCATCCGGAACTACTAGAACTATTGGATTTCAATTCAAGCTTCTAAACTCCAAATGTTGACCAAAGTCAAACTTTGGATTTGGAAACAACTAAAAACACAACTTTGGGTCGAAAAACCTCATTTTAACTTCGAATTTTGGTTCTGTAAGTTCTCACAGACCAGTTTCGACATCTCGAAGCTAATGGAATCGAGGGATCTCCGATCTGACACTCGAAACTCAAAATGGTACAAAACTTACTTTTTTCAACAACTTAAGCTTTCAAAAATGCCAAAACTCATATTTTCAACTTTTAAAACTCAGAATTTTAGTTCCAACAATATAGTTCAAAATAGGTACAAAGCAACATATGAAAAGGTAAAATAGTAATTTTCACAAATAATGCCAAAAATGACCAACTGGTCGTTACATCATTCACCACTAAAAATAATGTTCATCCTCGAACATAAAAGAGAAAGAAGTACTTGAAGCCTAAAAAAGGCTAGGATATCTGGCCCACACGTCAGACTCTAACTTTCAAGTAGCCTCATCAACAGAACAGTGTCACTATTGAACCTTCACAGAAGGTTTATCTTTGGATCTCAATCTCCGGACCTACCTGTCCACTGTAGGTATTGGCTCCTCCTCATAAGACAAGTTTAAACCCAACTCAACTAAATCATAAGAGATTACATGGGACTCATCTAGAATGTACTAGCGGAGCATGAAAACATGAAATACAGGATGAACCATTGATAATCTAGGTGGTAAGGCCACCTCGCCAACTCTCCTCAAAATCTCAATTGAGCCAATGAATCTAGGACTGAGCTTGCCCCTCTTCCCGAATCTCCGCACACCCTTCATGGGTGAAACTTTTAGCCAAACACTATCACCAACAGAAAACTCAAGAGGCCTAGTCCTCCGATCAACATAACTCTTCTGGCGGCTCTTAGCTGTCAATAGTCTACCCTGAATCAAATGAACCCGATCCATGGAATCTTTGAGTAAATCAACACCCAACGCCTTGGCTGAACTTGAATCAAATAACCCAATGGGTGATCTACATTTATGGCCATACAAAGCCTCAAATGGTGCCATGTGGATGCTGGAATGGTAATTGTTGTTATATGCAAACCCTGCCAATGGTAAGTGCTAGACTCACCGAGCCCCAAAATCTATCCCACAAGACCATATCATATCCTCCAACACCCGAATGGTGCGTTCGGGTCGTCCATCTGTCTGAGTGGAAACAGAAATCAAATCCACTCTAGTACCCAAACCTTGCTATATAGATCGCCAAAAATGGGAGGTGAACATAGACCCTCTGTCTGATACTATTAGACACTGGCACACCATGCAATCTAACCACAATTCGGATACACAACCTAGCCAACTGCTACACACTATAGCTAGTCTTTACCGTGGAAAGTGCACCGACTTGGTCAAACAATCAACAACCACCCAAACTGTATCGAACTTGCCCAAGGCCATGGGCGAACCTATAACAAAATCCATGGTAGTCACTCTCCCCCACGTCCACTTGGGAATGACATCATTTGCATTGATCCACCAGGCCTTTGGTGTTCATACTTGATTTGTTGGCAATTCAAACACTTTTCCACGAACTCAGCTATGTCCCTTCTCATCCCGAACCACCAATAATGTTGTTTTAGATCATGATACATCTTCGCTACACCCGAATGAATAGAATATTTAGCACAATACCCATTCTCCTACCTTAGGCATATAAACTCTACCATATATCCTCAAAACACCATTTGAATCAGTAATAGCCGCCTTGGCTTCACCTCTCAACACTTTGTCACGAATCAAGCACAACCTGGGATCCTCAAACTGATGAGCACATATCTGATCAAGTAAACAAGGTCTAGCCTCAACAAAGGCGAATATACTCTCAGGAGGAGAAATATCTAAAGGAACCATCAATCTAGCAAGCGACTGAACCTCCAAAGCTAAGCGCCTCTACACAGCCCTCAAGAATGCCAAACTCCCTATACTAGTAGCCTTCCGGCTCAAAGCATCTGCAACCATATTGGCCTTCCAGAGGTGATATAGAATAGAGATATGTTAGTCCTTAAGCAACTCCAACCACCAACGCTATCTTATATTAAGATTAGGATGATAAAAGATGTATTTGAGACTCCAATGATCGGTAAAGATCTCATGATGCACCCCATAAAGATAATATCACCACAACTTCAACACAAACATTACCGCAGCCAACTCCAAGTTATGGGTAGGGTAGTTTCTCTCATGCACTTTCAGCTTTCTAGAAGCATAGGCTATCACTTTCTCTCTTTACATCAATACACCACCCAAACGCATTCCAGAAGTATCGTAATACACCACAAATAGAACTCCCTCCTTAGGTAAAGCAAGAATTGATGATGAAGTCAACAAATCCTTGAGCTTTTGGAAGCTCGCCTCACCCTCCTCAAACCATTGAAATGCCACATCCTTCTGAGTCAATCTAGTCAATAGGGTTGCTATAGAGGAGAATTCCTGAACAAATCATCGATGGTACCTTGCTAAACCAATGAAACTCTGTCTCAATCACCGAAATAGGTCTAGACCACTCACGAACAACTACCACCTTGGCTAGATCAACCATAATGCCCTCTTTTGTCACAACATGCTCAAGAAATGCAATAGACTCAATCCGAAACTCACACTTTGAGAACTTTGCATACAACTTCTCTTCCCTTCATCTCTGAAGTACGGTCCTCAAGTGCTTAACGTGATCGGCCTCACTCTTCGAGTAAACCAAGATATCATCTATAAACACAATCACAAATATGTGCAAATAGGGTTTGAATACTCGGTTCATCAACTCCAAAAAGAAGTTGGGGCATTAGTCACCCCAAATGACATAACCACAAACTCATAATGCCCATAACAAGTCCTAAAAGTTGTCTTCGAGATATAAGATTCCTAAATTCTCAGCTGATGATAGCCGGACCTCAAATCAATCTTGGAGAATACCAAGGCACCTTGCAACTAGTCAAAATGATCATCAATGCGAGGGAAAGGATATTTGTTCTTGAAGGTCACTTTGTTCAACTGACGATAATCAATACACATACGCATAGTGTCATCCTTTTTCTTCACAAATAAGACAGGAGCATCCTATGGAGATACACTCGATCGAATGAACCCTTTCTTCAACAAATCCTCTAATTGCTCCTTCAACTCAGTTGGACCCATCCGATAGGGAGCAACAAAAATGGGCTTCGTGCTCGGCTCCACAACAATAGCAAAGTCAATACCACAATCCAGAGGGACTTAGGCAAATTTTTCGGGAATACATCCATAAACTCTCTAGCAACCTTTATGGTCTCCAATGAAGGGAACTCTTGGGAAGAGTCTGAACATGAGCTAAATAAGATAAACAACCTTACACATCAACCAACAAGTATGCATATAAGAAATAATTCCCTTAGGATAGGAGCTAGGTGCTCTAGTCCACACCAACTGAGGCAACTCTGTGAAAAATAAGGTGACGGTCTTTGCATGACAATCAAGAATAGCATGATGACACAATAACTAGTCCATACCCAATATCACATAAAAATGTACCATATCTAACAATATCAAGTTAACAATAGTATATCTCCCCATAAAATCCACAACACAACCCCAATACACCCGATTCACCACTAATGATTCACCTACTGGGATAGAAACACAAATAGGCTCAGCAAGCAGCTCACACATAATATCAATATCTGAGAAAAATAAGCAAAACATATGAATAAATAGAGCCTGGCTCAAATAAAACTGAACTATACATGTGATGGCCACATCACAAGCCTCTACCTTAGCTCTATCTAGGACATCATAGAAAACTCTACAGCCACCACTAGCCTGTGGGGCTCCACGGGCTCCACCTCTCACTGTTCCACGACCTCCTCTGGTACCTCCCTTCCCCTCATGCCCTGAGAGGTGTCTCTAGCTGCTGGTGCTAAGGATAGACGAGCTGGTTGAGGTCCTGAAGACTGAGCAGGAAATGTACAATGTGGACAACGGTTGGGAAGTGCCCAACCACATCACAAACATAACAACCCTTGGGGTCTCTCGCCTAAGATGACTGTGCCGAAGAACTACCATGTCTGGATGAACCAAGTGAGCTATCATGGCCTATCTGAGTTGGCCTGAACGTGTCAACACTATTAGATACTAGAAGGGTTATCTCAACTACCCAACCCTGGTGGCCTTGCCTCTGAAACTCTTAATCCCATGGCGGGTGTTCACTAAACTAACCATGCTGACGGAACCTCTTCCCTCCACCCTGTCTATCATGCCTGATGCGCTCTATCATGCGAGTGTTATCCACTACACTTTAAAATATGCCTCCAGCCAATACCAAGGAAGTTGTAGCCTCTTAAAGAAACCCTGCCAATCCCTTGGCAAAGCGCCAAATCCTCTCAAACTCAGTAAGGATGCTGGACAAAGCATATTTGGACAATGTATAAAATCTGTCTTCATAGTCAGAAATGGACATAGAACCGTATTGAAACCTATCAAACTCATCTTTGTGGCTATCCCAAAGGCTATGTTGCATGAACCTCTCCGGAAATACCCCTGTAAACTGCTCCCATGTCATAGCTGGATATCCAATAGGTCAACGAGCCAAAGCTGATCTCAACCACTCTTTGGCTAGGTCGGTGAACTGATAAGAGATGTAAGCAACTCCACGTGACTCAAGAATGGTCAGATTACATAGCCGACCCTAACACTCTAATAAGAAACCACAAGCTCTATCACCAAAGGTGCCATCAAATGTCGAGGGAGCCAACTGTACAAACCACTCAAAGCTCTTCTGCTTTGTTGTAGACATGGATGGGCTAGCAGAAGATGGTGGCACCATAAATAATGGTGGTGCAATTGATGGATGAATAGCTAAATTCTGAAACTGTACACTCAAACTCGGCATAAATATTTGAGGCTGAATCATAGAAGTCATAGAAGGATCTACTGGGGCTAAAGAAGGACCCACATGAATCATAGATGACCCAGCTGGAGCTATAGATAGACCAACTGATATTGTAGAAATGGTACCACAACAATAGCTGGGGCAGGAAATGGAAGTAAAGTACAGCGGCAACAATCACAACATATCATAAGAAATCTCAAAACCTAGAGTCACAACTACAATATCCAAAGTAGTGCTAAAGAGTAAATACATCTATTTCAAAGTTTAGGTTATTTTGTTTGTGTAAATATAAGTGTCTATAGGAGTCTATAGTAACCTATAAATTTTGCGAAAAAATGCCCTAATTTAAAAAAAATTCAAAATGCTTGTATGTGCATGCATCCCATCCTGACTAACTTGTGTGATCCTTGTAAAGCATTATACACAACATCTAGTTGGCATCTTGATGAATGAAGCATGACTGTGTTGGTTAGGTCTTAATAGTGTAGGATATGTGCCATGTACGTGTGAGTTTATTTGTCTAATTCGACTAATGCACTTGTAAGCCAGAAGTTGCCTGGTTAGTCCCTCCAAAACAATTGAATGATTGGATTAAGATAGGATCTTAGGTCATTTTTTTGTGAAGTCACTTTGCCTGAAATTGGCCTACCAAATGAAATTGTTCCCTTTGAACCAAAAGTTGAGCCTGAATAGACCTTTTCTTTGTAATAACCCAACCTATCTCCCCTATCTATCTATAGATCCTTTGGCTCTGGTCTCTCCAAGGATATTGTGAACCTCAATCTAGGCCAACAACCTAAGTGTAGGGTGACTTATATCGGCCCTGGTCCTTTAAATAGTCATTGTGAACCTCAACCTAGGCTAAAAGCCTAAGTTGAGGGTGGCTATTGTGGGAAAAGAAGAAAAGTAAGAGTTGAAAAGAGTCAAGTGATAAAAGGAGAAGTAAAGTTTGGGGTATGACCACGAGTAAAACAAAAGAGCAAAAAAATAAAATAAAGAAAAAGAATGAATAAAAACGGAAATCACTCCCAAACGGGAAAGAAAGTTGAAATAATAGGGGCAATAAGAGTTTGGGGGATGAAAGTGGAGGGTGAAGCCAAAGTAGTGTCTTGGAGGGGCAAATTAGTCACTTTGATCCTAAATGTACCTCACCCTAGCCCGAGCCTACATTACAAGCCACAAAAGTACTAAAGTCATCCTAAAAAGGTCATTCGAGAGTCAAGGTGGTGAAAATAAGGGCAAGCATATGGTCTATGCTAGTGTGTCAGTTGAAAATATTTTGTGAGCATGAGTGTCTACATTCTAGTATTTGTTTTGCATTTATATACTGTGTGCGAGACTTCTTTGTAGTGGGGGAACTATCCTTGCTTTGTTTGGTTGTTATTCTGACTAGTCCATCTTTGTTCTTGAGCTTATGTGGGTTAACTGTATATCTTATAACTCTTAACTTGATCTATGTGGGTCAGTTTAGATGCAAGTATGTTGCAAGTTTACTATTTGGGCATATGCTGATGATTAAGGAGTTACTATATGATTCCTGATGGATACTTGTATTTGCATGTCGTTTAGTATGTTTTTCATTATTACTTGAGGACAAGCAATGATTCTAAGTTGAGGGTATTTGATAAGTCGTGAAAATAGGCCTTTTACACCCAAAACATAGGTTTATTGTGAGTTCTTAAGCATGTTATGTTAGTTTGATGTATGTTTTATATTGATTTTCAGGAAAAGTAGGATTTTATGGAGTTAACAGACAAGGAACTGATTTACTCATAATTTTGGCTGGAGTTCGGAAGGGTCCTGGTCATGAGGAAATTCAACACACCAAAGGGGCATGAGAAATAATAATGTAAAAATTGGACGCGCTTGTGGAGGCAAAACAAATTAAGCATAGCACAATTGTGTGATCGATTGAGTGACGAGTTGGTTGGATTTCTCATTGTATGAGGCTGGATTCATGCTTTGAATGGATAGACAACAACTTAAGAGTAGTGCGTACTGGAAATTAAAATCTAGAACAACAATTGCTTGAATTTGGATGAGAACAAACTGGAATCGTGAAGGCAACTGAAAATTGGAAGTTACATGTGCTTGTCGCCACTTGAAGGAAGATTGTGTGGAATTGAATGGAACTGGGACACATTATATGATACATGTATGTGGATGGAAAGCAAAGCAAAATAGAAACAAAGAAGAAACAAAGGTTAAGATGCAAACATCACGAGCTATCTCGGAGAAATAATCAAGACGTATTGATATTATTGCGTTGGGAAGTTCCTACTGCCAATGGACATTGATGCAGCACATTTGAAGGTGTAAAAATGTTTGAAACACAGTAACTACATGTTCTAGGAACGGTTAAGATGAAATAGAACAAAAGGGAGCAAAGAAGCACACCAAGAAAGGGTGCACGACTCGTGGTGATCTTTACCAGTCGTGAAACTGGTCGTCCAGGTGATTGTGTGCAAGAACATCATGGAAGGCCACTCCACAATCCATTGCATGACTCATGGTTCACTCCATGAGCCGTGAAGGTGCTCGTGGAAAGCACCAAGGATGTGGCCAGTCCAAATGTGAAGGCAACCACTACAGGATCTTTCACGACCCGTGGTGTGTTGTACGGTTCGTATGGGTGATCATCCAGCAACCAAGCGAGGAAAAAACACTAGCAAAAGCACCACAAGACCTTTCAAGGTCCATGGTGCATTTCACATGCAGTGAAAGGAGTCATGAAAGTGTCCAGCGGTCCACAAAATTAAAGTTTCCAGATCAATTGGTGAAGAGGAAAAGATGGTGAATCATGGACAATTTCCAGGTCCACTCGTGAAGAGGGGAAGATTTTGTGATTGTGGATAGTTTTCCAGTCCAAGTACACACCACAAAACAGGTTCAAGGGACTTGAAACTGACTATGATCTGTGGTCAGTCTCGTGAAGAAAGCGTGCGTCCAGATTTATTTTAGTTTTCCTAGTCTAACTAGGATTTATTTTCCTTAGTATTTTAGGCTAGGTTTTATTTAGTATAAATAGGACTTTAATTATTTGTTTGAGAGAACTTTGCACCCCATGACTTGGGGCTGCTAAGACGTGAAAGATACATCAAAATTTCCAGATTTTCTCTAATAGAACATGTTGGATAGTGAGGTGGAAAAACTAGAACTCTAGTTGTGCGTTTGATTATCATTTGAAGTTTTGAATCAAGTTTTCGTCTTCGGATTCTTCGTGTGACTTCAACAATTGATTTAATCTCCCTTGTAAGTGATTTAACCATGAATTTTAACATGATTATTGTTCAAGATCTTGCAAGTTCGATAATCTAAACCCACAACTAGGGTTGCGGGAACCATTACAACTCAACGACATGGACAAATTTGGGGTAAATATTGGAATTGATTATCATATACATTGTAGTGTTCTTCACTTTAACTTCTTCTTTAATGAGTCGACACATTAGGGTAATCCTGTATTCATTACATACCTGGGAGGGATATAGTGATTAGAAAAAGAACTCTACAACAGAAACTCGGGGTTATTAACCTAGTCTAAGTACTTGAGACCTAAAGATAATTGTATTCTGGGATCCGTAACAAGGGTTGTAGAGTACACATTCTGTCACCGGAAGGTGATGAATTAAATCCATCAAACTATCTAAGCCTTAGTTTATTTTTTTCGTGTTCAAACTCATAGTTAGGAACTAAATTTAACCCCCCCCCCCCCCATTTTACTTTATCGCACTTGTTTGTTTTCTAAAAATAGAACCAACGACTAAAATAGGATAACTAGTAGAGTTGTTTTGACCTATTCCCAGTGGGATCGACCCCGACTCTTAGTTGGTTAAATATATTGCCAACGATCATCCCTATTCTGTAAAAGGAGTATGTTTGAACGTTATCAACATTATCTAGAAAAGTGCAAAGAACAATGCATTAGATAAGTAAACCTTAGGACAACTCCAAAGCACGACATAGATAATGAAAGAAGGGAGAAAAATTCCTAAACGCCTTATAGCCTCCTACTCATAGATGTGGCACGTTTTACACCCATGAATAAGACTCTATTTGCCACGGTATGTCAGACTCCGAGGACCATTTCAAAATCTCTTGCTCTGATACCAAGTTTGTAATAATCGGACATAGGGGCCTAGTCAACACACGGCGAATGAGATACCTAAAGGCACCTCACCCAAGCCATCTTAAATATCTTAAGCATTTGTAGGAAATGACATAAACATAAGATAGAAAACTAAGGGGAAACGGGGCTAAGGGCCACAGGTTCAAACCATAATGAATTAAAAGAACCAGATACAACCATAGGATACATCCAACAATACCTCTAACATAACTTGGTGAGGGCTATGATATGTTCAAGCTCACCCTCAAATGCAATTGTAGCAAATGAAATTATAAAACTGAAAACTAAAAATGTCTTAATACATCAAGTTAGAAAGGATACCGGGATGTCATCCCCGAACTAGAGGGATCATCGACTTCCATCTTCAACGATCCAAAGCTAGCGACGTGGAGGATATCAAGGAGCGTCGGTCCTTACATGGTTAAATCTTCTAGGCATAGAAGTATGATTAGTACTTTGAATGTACTGGTATGTAGGTGCGCAATGCATGACATGGAAACAATGATGAAATGATACATTCTAGTCTCATGTTAAAATCACACATTTACAAGGGAATTAGTAAGTTATAGTCAAGCCAATATCATTTAAATATCAAAGGAAACTTTAGAAAAAACTTAGTAGGATGCATGGATGAACATGGTAGTGAATAAAGACATCATATAAAGTTGGAACATGCATATGGGTGGTCATTTAAACATTTTACTTTAACCATAGAACATGGGATAATGCATATGAGAAATAAAGAACTTACCCTTACTTGAATGTATGGTGAGGCACATAGACTTAGATTAGTGAGAAAGCATATGTTATCATGAACAATTAAAATATTAATATCCTTGGGTGACCAATACATCACTTTATATAAAATACTATTTTACTACGAAAGAAACATTAGTAGTTATAGTGGAGACCACCTTACATACTTGACGAAATAGCCATATACCTTTAGGTGAAATACTATTTGAACTTGTGAAACAATGAGCCATAGGAACTTTAGAACACCTTTGTGCATAATATGAAGGAAAAATCATAAATCATTATAGAAGGACACCTTGGGAACATGAGGAGAACATGAACATGAGTGAGAGCAACCATTAATCAACATAAACCATGTGAGCTAAACCATAGAGTCCCGATGTTTCCTCTACATCGGAAGAAAGGGGGAGATCACTTGCCAAGGTGACCTCCTAAGATGCCTATGTGGATCCACTAAATCTAACTATGAGCAAGCCTCTACTAACGGGTGGTATAGAAATCAACCTTTACTAGCAGGTGACTCCTATTCCCTACGGTGGCGTACAGTTATGGGGCAATGGGATTCTACTAATAGTCTCATGCGTCTTCTAACAGGGAGCTTCCGCATTCATCCCAAGGCCCACTCCGTGCTAAGTAAAACTCTCATGGAATAATCATAAGCATGAATCATAGTGTCATTTATTACGAAGAAGTATTTTACTAACCTATCCCATAAGCATTAGAACATTAATCATCATCATAAGGATAGCTCTTGAATCTTATCTATGCCTCTACTACCAGTTATCATCATCTTATAATTAGGTGACAAAACTCACACTTCAATAATTCATTCATTCCTAACTTAAATATCATTCTAAGAGCGTGTGATGTCATAGGATATCTCATGATGCAACACACTAATACATGTAAATTATCTTTAAGATCTTGAAACTTGAAGGAAATATACATACTCTTATGTATATATGATAACCAACCTATACTTGAAGTAACCCATAAAACCAATTCAGAAACCCATTACTTGAAATCATTAAGATACATGAGTCAATACACCACCACCATAACATACCTAGTGGCATCCCACAAGTGGGGTTTAGGGAGGGTAGAATGTATGCAGACCTTACCACTACCTCATAGAAGTAGAGAGGTTGTTTCCCGGGAACCCTCATCTCAAAAACCCATAAGCATAATAAGCTATATATGACAAAAAAGAAAAGAAAGGTAACAGAAAGAGAAACTATTAACAAAAAACACATGTCAATATGTAACACTCATACGATAGATAATGACAACACATGATATAAAAAACTCCTACTCCTGCTACCTTACTATACCTCAAGGCCAGATATCCACCTAACTCTACCAACCAATTAGCCTACTACTCTAATTCATGACCTCCACTCCTTTAAGGTCATGTCCTTGGTGAGATCTAGTTTTGCCGTATCTTCTATGATCACCTCCCCCCAATACTTCTTGGGTCTACCTCTACCTCTCTGTGTACCTCCCAAAACCAACCTCTCGCACCTCCTAACAGGAGCATCGATACTCCATCTACTGCACATGTCCAAACTATCGCAGTCTCGCTTCCCTCATCTTATCAGCCACCGAGGCCACCTCTAGCTTCTCCTGAATGGTCTCATTCCTAATCTTATCCCTCCTTGTGTTACCACACATCCATCTCAACATCCTCATCTCTGCGACATGCATCTTCTAAACATGTGCATTTTTTATTGGCTAACACTCCTCCCCATACAGGAAAGATGGTCTAACCACCATTTTGTAAAACTTACCTTTGAGTTTAGGTGGTATCTTCTTGTAACATAATACTTTAGAGGTAAGCCTCCATTTAGTCCATGCTGCCCTAATACGATGTATAACATCATCGTCGATATCGCCATTACTCTGGATGATGGACTCTTGATACTTAAAGTTTTCCTTCTTGAGGATAGGTTGAGTCGCAAGCCTCATTCAAAAGTCTAGACTTGATTCATATACAATAATAATAAAGGAAGTATGAATTTAAGTAAAATCAAGCGACCTTCCATCAACTTCATAATCCAAACTTTCATAAGTAAGGAAAAATCATAAATAGTCATGGAATTATCAAAATAACTAGTTAATCATGTATAAGAGTAGTAGGATTCATCAGTTTAAAAGATAGTTTAAGGAACTCATATCATCATCTTCATATCCCCAAATTAGCTAGTAAAGAAATCTCAAATATTTATGAGTTTCAAGTAAAACAACTTAGTTTATAGTTTTTCATGCATATAGGTAATATAACCCGTCAATTTAAAACCAATTTTAGGAAAATCCATCAAATATCTTTAAAATCCTAACTTCCATAATATAGGAATTCAAAACATAACATCCATCCCATGAAATTAAACATTATTTCATAATAATATAGGTTAACTAAGTTTAATAAATTCATAACATAAGCAATTGGAATCATAATATAAAAATCTATGAATAATTACATACTTGAAATTAAAAAATAGAGTAGAAAATAATTTGGTCTCCATGGATGAAAGGAATCCATGGATGAAACCCACATACCTTTAAGTCTTGAATAGAAGTTTGAATGAAGTTTAATCTTGAATTTGGTGATTCTTGAAGGATTCTTCACTTGAACCTTGAGAGAAGACTTGAGTGGATTTTTGAGAATGGGGATTCAATAGTTTGATTGAGAGAGTTTTTGGTGTATTAGTGTAGATATGAGATGGTAAAAGGGTCAAAACCTTTCTTAGGATGCTGAAAAGTATATGGGGGAAATGACCCAAAAGCCCCCACTTAAAATAAAAAAAGGATGCCTGGACGGAATCTTTTAAGAATGTCATCCACGACCTATCAAAAACACTAGTGCGGTAGTGTGTGTTGTATCTGCAGGCAGTCTTACAGTGCTTCAGTAGAAGGAGTAATGTTTTTGTTCATACTTCAATGAGGTGAAATCAATGGCGTTGGAAATATAATTCAAAGAAATTTCATTTGGTAGGTCGTCCAGCTTCTAATTCATTGTATTCTAAAAGATATGATCATATAAAGTAGACACATATACGAACTCATGCTAGAACTTAAGTGATTGGAACCATTTGCACACAACTTGATGAGAGATGGGCTTAGAATTGCATGAAGTGTCATTGAGGGGCTAGCTAAGGCTGTTAAGGGCTTAAGGGGATAGGAAAGGTCAAAATACTATTCATAAAAACTAGCCATATCAATCCATAAAGGCCTGATTATGAGCCGTAAATAAATGCACGACTCGTCCTACATATTGTAAATCCAGATCCAGAAAGTATCCCATAAGGCTCTAAAACCATGAATCCTTCCACGGTCCTTAAAGTTTACTACAGGTCATAAAGCCCTTCATAGATTCCTTTTGTACTTAACCAAAATTTCCAATTCTTAGGACCCTATCTACGACCCATTATTACGACCCTAGAGCACTTCACGACCCATGGACTCTTCTCATACTTTACTTCTAGAATTTGAATTTTTTCCAAGGTAAAACCCCTAATCCACGCAGACTTTGTACGGTCCGTGAACTAAATCATGACTCGTACTTAGGTCTGGTGCTTTCATTCCAGTAACAAAATTTTCAACTTTTTCCTTAGCCCCAACCTAAAGCTTATGAATCATTATAATCGTAGTCCCAAAGTCCTCTAGGAGCTAAGTCAACATCCAGCGAAACACTTAATATATACATATAGGCTTACTTGTCATAAAACATCATAAATCATGCTTATCATAAAACACCATGGTGCGTCATACTTCATACTTGTACATAATCATCAAAAGCTTGATAGTCTCATAGTTCATAACATCATGCAGAGGAGTAGCTCATTTTATACTAAGGTCCTAGGTCACCACTCAAAATCTTGAATGTCCCCATAGGGACCCCAAGTCAACCTCAAAGTCCTAAACCCCTTATTAATACCACATTAGGGTCCTAGGTTGCCTTTTGGAATCATGAATCTCCCCATCGGGACCTCAGGTCAACCTAAAGGTCTTAAATCCCTATTAATAATCATAAGCTTGTTTGAAAATCTTGTACATGCATGATCATGTGATGAGAGGTAGAAGAATAGCATGGTTTTTATAACCAACAAGTTCAAAATCATGATAATTTAGTAAATGCATGCATAATCATTGAATCAAAGGTCATTTAAATCATAATTGAAGTTACCCATTCATGATTTCTATAATCATCATAACATAAATGAGATGTCACGACTCGGACCTAGGGTCTAAGAGTGACATGGCGAATGGAAACCTGAGAGTCCCCAAATAAGCCTCATAGCATCCATTCACACATCATCGGTTCAGAAGTGCATGTTAAATAGTAAACATAGTTCTAAGGGACGAGAAAATAGGATTCACGCTCTGGGGATGTCATAAGGATAGGGATTAACATATATCCACATAACACATAGTACATAAGGACTAAGGGGCGGGTAAGTATGACTCACTCTATGGGGGGAAATTCGGGACTTAGGATCTTCCACATCATAGCATAAATCCATATCATAGTACTCAAATCAATCCATAATAACCATATCCAACAAGTAGCCATAATTATAATCTCTTAATACAACACATAGCATATAACTGTACAAGAGTCTACAAGATGTCCAACAATGCCTCTAGTCATAAGATAGGATGGAGGAAAAGACATGTTCGGGGCTCACCCTCAAAGTAAATAACATAAACAAAAGCATCATAGGTAGAAGGATGATGGTTTGTCCTTGGAATATAGTACTCATCACAAAAAGTATCGCAAATCTAATCTAGTCGTCGAACGGTGGATGAAGGTAGTCTCCGACCCCTACATGGTTAGATCATGTAGGCAAAAAGTATGTGTTAGTACATTTTAATGTGCTAAGTATGCAGACATGCAATGCACATGAGCTCATTAACCTGCATTCAATGTTAGATGACAAGGGCACTTATGTAGAAAGAATCATATAACAAGAGAATAGTATATCAATATGCCATGAGATGCATGATGCATGATGCATGAATGAGAAAATACTTCATATATAACGGGGATGGGACCGTAACCGACATAAGACCAAGTGAGCTATAACATGGAACTCCGTCATCTTCCCCACAACGGATAAAGAGGTTACTTGCCAAAGGTAGATCCATTAACATTCATCATCATCATTCCCCAAAGGGGCATAAACATAATCCTATTTTATGCACATAGTTCAAAAGAAAGGAGTATGGACCCTTGGGGATAGACCAGCCTGCCTCTAATCCTATCGGTGCTAGTTCATCATCCCACAAGAATACATATATATATACGTGCTTGTAAAAGAGGAATAAGACTTTCAAGTTGTTTACACACATACTTAGGCCTAAAGGCCAAATCACTTTTCATAATAATCATTCTTAGGCTTAAAAACCGAACATACTTCATACTCATGCATACTTGCACTAAAAAGCCAAATCATACTTCATGTCATACTTTCATGCATAGGAATAGCTCCATTAAGTGTATAGATATGAGAAAAGAGTATGGACCCTTGGGGATAGTCCACCATGCCTCCAATCTCAATTCTATGCTCCTTCATACATAAACATTTGGTGTAAAACATCCATCATTTGCTCAAAGAGTCATAATCATAGATATTTATGTGATCACATTCTTGTCATACCCATACTTTACTTGAAAACATAATCATCATCATAATTGGGACTTAGCTCACATCATAAACCTCATGAAAACCAAAGTCATATATGCATATGCCATGAATGACATGAGAATAGCATGGGCAATAGAGATTCAATCTTAAATCAACAATAAATTATGAAATTCAAGTAAAACCATAAGTAAAATTCACATTTAAATCATAATATAGGTTACCCATGCTTAAATCAAGCTTAAAAGGGGACAAGCACATTCATATCTTCATAACTTCAATGCAATTCATCATACTAGGGCTTAAATCACTTTAAAATCATCAAGAAAACATAACTCATACATCAATTTAATTAAATAAACAATATCTTACAAAACCATATTAAAGTAAGCTAAAATTCATGAAAATCAAGTGAAAAGAGTTTAGGTCTTCATGGTTGAAAAGGAACATGAATCAAACCCATACACCTTAGCTAACCAAGAAGAAATAGGTAGAAATTTGATGAAGAAAAAGACCCTTTCCTTAAGCTTCAAGACGATCCTTCAATGTTCACCTTAAGGAGTTCTTAAGAGAGAGAGTGAATGTAATTCTCTGTAAGAATGAATTCGAATGAGAGGAGAAAAGTTTAGGCCATTTGAATATCTTAGGATAGCATATGAAGTCACAAAGTCCCTTAGGAGTAGCCATAATTACAAAAAAAACCATTAATGAAATGGAACAAGAATTGTTGCCAACTGTCCTATGAGAAGATCTCACGGTCCGTACAAGGTCACACAGACCGTGAACTCTCCCGTGAAGCCTCACTTAGCCAAATCACAGGAAATACAATGTGGACGGGCTTTACAAAAATGGGCATAACTTCTTGATCTAAATTCGAAAATTAGGTGAAACCAGATGCGGTGGAAAGATAATTCAAAGAGATTCAATTCGGCAGGTCGTAGGCCACCCAGTTATTTTTGTGATAAAAGATATGACCATTTAAAGTTGACCCTTCTATCAGTTCTTGTAAAAAGCTTAGCCAATGGAATTCCATACTTAGAAAATTGCACACCAACACCCACATGGAGGGCTTCATGGACCATGAGAGGTCACACGGATTCTGTGGCCTCCCGTGAAGCTTCACTTAGAAAAATTCTATATCAACGAAGTTCTGAGACGGTGCCTCCATAGTTAGAAAATTTTCACACCGACGTCTATACGGAAGGCCTCGCGAACAGTGAAGGGGTATACGGTTCGTGAGAGGTTCATGTGTGACAAGCCTTAGCCCAAATATGGATTTTCAAGGCCAAAGCCCTCCACACAATCCACCACGCAACCAATGAAGCCTCACACGGACTGTGTCGGGTTCTTATGGTGTGTTCCTTGGTCTTAAACTCCATATTAATGCCAACACTCTACACACAAGGCCAAGAGCCACCTTAAGGCCCCTCCACACAACCCGTGGTGAGTCACTAATATGCCCATATTTAAACTCCAAAAGGAATAGTAAAGCGGTCGTTATTCAACTATAGAACTCAACAAGAGTTGAGGTCGATCCCACAAGGAATACATGAGAATAAATCTATTAACACCCTTTTTCAGATGTAAGTTCTATTCCCAAGATAAAGATGCATGAAGTAAATAGGGGGTTTATGATGCTTCAACTAAATTCCTAATGTAAAGTAGCTAATGTGTACGTTGACTACTGGATTTCAAATAGTTAATGAGAAGCTAAGGTTCTGTTTCCCATGACGTCTAATACGATAACCAAAATTGGTGCGGTAAACCCGTTCTTGATTGTGTATACAAGATCAAACAAATTATATATCACCTAGTTCACCTTCCGGTCCTTCCTAGATGTATTTCACTCATCACCTTCCAATCTTAGAATATGTACAATTTTAACCTTTTTTCTAGATCTCAGAATATTCTCACCTTTCGATTTCAAGTACTTAGACTAGGTTAAAAACCCCGAATTTCCATTGTAAAATTCTTTTCCTAATAACTACATCCCCCTCTGGCATGTAACAAATACAGGCTTACCCTAATGCGTCGACTCATTAAGGACAAAATTAAACCAAAGAATGCTACAATGTATACGGTAATTAATCCCAAGAGTTCACCCCCAAATTTGTTATCTTATTGAGTTGTCATGGTTTCCACAACCCTAGTTGTGGGTTAGCCTAGAATATTCAAAACAATTTGCCCACAATAATACAAAGGAATCATGGTAGATAACTTACTAGTGATAGAATGATGAATCCACGTGTTGCAATCTCTAAAAAGACGATCGAAATCTAAGAATACAATGTAAATTAGCGCACAATAGTGTTCTCTTTTTGTTCCCTAACTCCAGTCATCCAATAATAAATAAAAATGAAATAAAACTAATATATATATATACAAGGAAAAACCTAATTCAACTTAAAATAGGAAAATAGACGTCGGCATGGGTACGGGTCATTATACGGACCATGAGGTTCTATACAGACCGTGAAACGGTCCGTGAGTCTTCAGTGCAATGCGTTCCCACGTGTATCGGCACGGTCCTTGTAGGGGTTCACAGACGGTGAAATGGCCTGTGAACCTTTCCTTAGCAAATTCCCAGCAACACTTTGATCCTCCATCTTCACGGGCCATGTCACGGTCCGTAGTTGGTTACACGGTCCGTGACGGGATCCGTTTCTCTCCACTTGTACGATTTTTATTATTTTCGACGATGATCCTTCCAACTTACATCAACTTTATGGCACGTGATTGGCCCGTGTCAATTTTCATAGCCCGTGATAGGCCTCGTGAGACGTGCCTTAGTCTCCTTTGTTCTAGTTCCTTTGGCACACTTCTAGCCTTCGTTCTTCAAGCCAAGTGTGAGGCCACGGTGGGCCTCACGGTCCGTTGAGTGACACACGGACCATGAAGGCACCCGTGGTAATTCACTTGGTTTAATTCACTGCTTCCTTCATCTGGGCCATTCCATGTACCCTCCTATAGTCTGTGTAAGGCTATACGGGCCGTGAAGGACTCCATATGCCAACACTTCAGCTCTTTTTCTCGCACTTCACCCATTGTTCCAATCCTTGACCATTTTCCTGAAAAATAATAAAATACACACATCAAACCAACAGATTTTCTTGAGAACGTGCAAAAATTCTATGTTCAAAGCATTACAAGAGTCGTATTCCATGACTCATCAACACCCTCAACTTAGAGCATTTGCTTATTGTCAAGCAATGACGACTCAACCAAACAACGCATAAATACAAGTGCCTTATCAGACCTTTGGGTAACCCTTCAATTTCAACATATATGCTCAGAAAACGTGCTTACACCCCAAACTGACCCACATAAATTAAGGTAAACATCATGCATGTATGGTCAGCCCACATAAGATCGGGAACAAAGATAAACCAGTTGTATTAGCAACCAATCAGTGCAAGGATAGTTCCCTCACTACAAAGTAGTCTCGCACACACAATAAATCAATCTAGAGTAGAGACCGGAATGCAAACACTCACTTTCGCAAATGATTTTCAGTGGACACACAAGTATCGACTATATGTCTGCCCTTATTTTTACCACCTCAACTCTCGGATAACCATTTTAAGATCACACTAGGACTTTTGTGGCTTGTAATGTAAGCTCGGGTTAGGATGGACTACATTTAGGCCCCTCTAAGACACTACTTCAACTCGGCCATCTGGTCTCAGTTTCCAGTTCCTATTGCCCTTACTTTTCACTTTCTCTGCCATTTGGGAGTAATTTCTGTGATCTTTTTCTTCTTCTTTTGCTCTTTTGTTTTATTACAGTCATATTCCTAGTTTTCTTTTCCTCTTATCATTTGGCTCTTTTCCTCACTTATTTTTCTACTTTTCCTACAACAGCCACCCACAACTTAGGCTTTTAGCCTAGGCAAAGGTTCACAATGTCTTTTAAAGGACCAAGGCCAGCATAAGCCACCCTCAACTTAAGCCTTTGGCCTAGATGGAGGGTCATAATGTCCTTGGAGAGACCAGGGCCAATGTAAAAATTCGCAGACAAATAGGGGAGGTGCTTTGTGTTATGAAAGAAAAGGGTCTATTCAGGCTCAACTTTTTGGTTCAAAAAGGGCAACTTCATTGGTTGGTAAACTTTTAGGCTAAGTGACTAATCAACAAAAAGGGCCTAAGATCACATCCTAATTCAGTCATTCCAATGTTTTGGTGGGACTAACTAGGTAAGTTCTAGCTTACGAGTGTGCCACCTAAAATTAAGCAAATATGCTCACACACACGCGGCACATCTCCAACACTAATTAGCACTAATCAACATAGTCATGCTTCATCATCAATATACCAACCATACAACGCATCTCACGCCTTTCAAAAATCATAACAATTAGTTAGGATGGGATGCATGCACATACAAGCTTTTGGCAACATTTTTTAACTTTAACTTAGGGCATTTTACACAGCTCAAAACATGGGTTACCCTAGAGAAATCTGGCAAGAAAAACTCTCAAGTGGAAGGATGCCCCACCCCCTCCAAAAATATGGTGCAATGCCCTCATTGCACCCTAGCTAGAAATAAAGCACAAAATAAGAATAGAACATACCTGGGACGCCCTAGGCGTCAGTCGGGCCATCGGGATCAGACTCACCGCAGGGTCCCTATTATCAAAAGTCGCATCTAATCCGAAGGTGCTCCCGGAGGCTCCTATCCATACCTCTCGTGCTAGATGCTCCCTTTCTTCCTGTTCTGTGGCTACTCGACACGGGGCTCTCATAGCCTTGCACAACTTCTTCTCCTCCGCGTGTTGCAGAGGGCTGCCTTGTTGGCTGCATCTCTTTCCTTTGTCCTTTCTTATGGATTCTTCAGTAGGTGGCATCAGGGCAGCAACAGGAGCGGGCGGAACGCCCCATATATCATCTAAAACTGGAGCCACCAAGGCATTGAAAAGTGACACCTAAGACTTTGGAGGCGGGGCTGGCGCAATACGGTTGTATTGAGTCATCAGCTGGGCAATTTGGTCCTTCATGTCACTCACTATTTGCACAAGTTTGGTCATTTCATCTCCAGACATACTCCCACACATATCATGGAAGTATCCCTCCAAAGTGTTGACATAATTCTGCAAGTTGTTGGTTTGACCTAGTAGTTTAGCTCAGAGATGATCCTCTGCCTGTTGGACGTGAGACTGGACCACTGAGGCATCCGTGCGACTATTTGATCAATAATTGGGCATGTTTTCCGCTGGTCAGTTACTACTCTAGCCAGGAACTCATATGGGACATATGCATACCCTTGTTGCATCGAAGGCGTTGCACCACTGCCCTCGGGCTGCTCAAAAGCCTCACCTAACTGTGGGGCGGTGGTGTAATCCTCAAATGACAAGGGTTGCTGTGGAGCCGCTTGGGAAAATATTGCCGGACCCCCCATCCTACGTGATCTGATGCACATCATAGGGTTATGCACATCCTTAATCAGGCCAATGTTAACCACGCCTTTGGGAGCTATCTTTTAGTCCAGAAAGTGAGTGGTAGGGATACAGGCCTGTTTGCAAAGTGCCCGAATCAGGCATGGGAAGGACATACCAGCTCTGTCTGATAAGGCTTGGTCCCACATTTCAATGGCAATGATCCAACCCACATTAATCCCGTACATAGCAATCAAGCACGCCACCAACGAGGCAAGGGAAGGTTAAAACGTGTTGTCATTAGCTGTGGGTCTTATCCTGGCCGGCACCACCGACCACCAACCACCAAAATTTTGCAACAAACGTGAGAGATGCCTTTGCAATAGAAATTATGTGGTTTGTAACCCAGTCTGCATCAGCCCATTGTATAACGATCTGCTAAGCAACCCCTTTTAGCAGTGTGGCCTACAAAGTTGGATCAGACATTCAACCCTCATTGGTGATCTTGACATGTCTGTCAATACATAAGCTATCTAGAGGGGCCCAGTAGACCAGACTAAATAGAAACCTATTGATGGTTGTCTCAGAAATGTCCACCCATTCCCCATGCACCATGATATGCTCTCGCGGGGACAATTCATAGGCTAACTACTTCTTCACTCTCTTTGACTGGCTTCCCGGAATGAAATCGAATAGGCTGGCAGCGTAGTTGGAATAAAATTTAGAAATCAGTTTGGCTCGTAATGGCCGGGTAGTTGCGCTTATCCATCCAAACTGATATGATTCAAACACATCCCTGATGTCCGGGACCCCATCTAGTTGATCTGTGCTGACTCGAACCTCAGGGACAATGGCCCACCACTGGTACCCCCCCAGAGCCTTCAGTTAGTCCATTCATATAAATCTCCTTCGCACCCGGGACTGTCTATCGGCCACGCAAAAACACAATGAGCCACCTAGAAGTTTCAAGATCTGATGTTCGAGAAAGAGCATAATGTATGGCTTCATCATCACTGTCTCGGAGGTTAATGTCATCATTCGCAGCCTCAGTGTCATGCTAGTCCATCTCTGGGGTGCGTGCATGTTCCGTTGTTCTAGGACATCATCCTCCCCCTCAACTCCCACCTTAGGAACCCCCTTCTCAGAATTCGGGGCTATATTTTGGCCCGCTGCACGAGCTCTTGTAGAAAAAAGGGGGTGAGGGGAGACATTGCTGGTAAAACAGACCTTGAACCCTCCCGAGGAGTCAATCGCCTGAGTCACTCCCCTAGTGTAGACTAGATGATACAATAGGAGAATCGTGGAGACGTAACCAAGCTCGTCCCTAGGTGGACTTGACCTTTGGCGTGGACCCATGGTACCTGCATATGCCACCTAGAATAAAATGGTTAGACATGATGGAATCAGCAGGGCGACACACCAACAGGTACTCAGACTTCCCCTGTGCTATTAAAGTGACAAAAACCCTTAAGAGTGGCGTCACCCGGTTTATCATAGGGAAATTGCACTTAAAGACATGTAGAACCTAGACTTAAATTCATCAACGAAACAAAAATATCAAGAAGTACAAAGGTGACACGGACAGAGGGCCCTACACGGGCCGTGTAGCGTGACACAGTCCGTGGCAGGGCCCGTGTGAGGTACTCAGTAGCTGGGAGGCTAAGTAACTCGACATAGGCTACTACAAGGGTCGTGTAGCCTGAAACAATCTGTGGTAGGGCCTGTGAGAGGTACTTAGTATCTGGGTGACTAAGTGACTCGACACGGTCCATGTAGGGGTGCACAAGCTGTGAAATGCACCGTGAGAAGCCCCATCACCGCTATTCAGCCCAAAGCATAGAACACCATCACTCGTTCATGCAAATCGACAATACTACGCATAGATCTACCAACATACTCACTTAGAGACCACAAGAACATCACTATTTCACATATAGAACCCCTAAAATCACAAAATTTCCATGTTCAAGTTTACAAGATTCAACGATAGTGGTTACTATAGCCCAACATAATATCCACCTAAATTTGATACCGTAGTGTCTTCTAAACAACGAAAAGAACCATATTTAGGCATGGATTCGCCCATGTATAAAAATCTACACTAACAGAAGAGGAATGGGGGACTTACGTAAAGAGCAACAATGAAAATGGTGATTGACTTTGGAACAATAGAGACCCACACAAGGATAATGCTACGAATCGTGAGAGCTACTCATAAATCATGACAAAAGAAATAAACAAAGTTCTTTGGGTTATGAGAGAAAAAGGGGTGTGAGAGGCGTGAGAGTGAAAGTGAAAACAAAGTGAGAGTGGGGTATAGAAAAAAAAGCGTATAAATACCTTAATCCGACAGTTCGCCTTCACGGTTTGCCACATGGTCCGTGTCGCGTGGCATGGTCTATTTGAACTAACCGTATGCCCAGACTTAGGGAATTTGGAAGACGTACCTGGCACAACACCTCCACGGATAGCTACATGGTCTATGACACATTTCACAGTCTGTTTGGATCATCCATTTGCCCAGCCATAGAATTTTAGATTAAAGCTTACGTGGGCCACGCATCACACGATTACTGGCATGGGCAGTCTGGATTAACACGGTCTGTGTAGATGCATGTGTGGCTCTCCTCTGTCAAGTTTTCAGCCACTCTGTTTTCGTGTCACACCTTCAACCACGCATGAGCTCACGACCCTAACCACAGTACTTATACCTCCCTGGAAACACAAATAAAAAAAAGAAAATGCATGACGTAAAATAAATTATTTCTATTATTATAAATGGGTTGCCTCCCATAAAGCGCTTGGTTTAACATCATAGCTCGACGCATCTGTGTTGACTACTCAGACTTCATCAAGGTGTAAGACCTCAATCATTGAGGTTTCATCTGCAGTACCCAAATACTTCTTCATTCGTTGCCCATTAACTTTGAAACGATGCCCTTTGTCATTTTCTAACTCGACTGCACCATGCGGAAATACTTGGGCAATTTTGTACGATCCAGACCACCTAGACTTGAGCTTACTTGGAAATAGCCTCAACCTAGAGTTGTACAAAAAAATCTTGTCACCAACACTGAAACTTCTTGGTGCAATATGCTTGTCGTGATGGGACTTCATTCTGTCATTGTAGAATGCTGTACTCTCATAAGCCTAGAGGCAAAATTCATCCAACTTATTGAGCTAATCAAGCCTCACATTGGCAGCCTCATCCCACTTCATGTTTAGGGTCTTCAGAGCCTAGAGCACCTTGCGCTCCAATTCCACAGTAGATGGCAGGCCCTACCGAACACCAATTGATATGGATACATGCCAATAGGGGTCTTGTAAGTCATTTTGTATGCCCATAGTGCAACTTTTAGTTTCCGAGCCCAATCCATTCTTGTGGCATTCATAGACTTGGTCAGGATCTCCCTGTTTGACACTTCAACCTGCACACTCGTCTGCAGATGATAAGGTGTTGCGACCTTGTGTTGCTGTACATCGTACATAGCTAGCACAGCACGGAAGGTTTTGTTACAAAAATGGGAGCCCCCATCGCTAATGATAGTTCTGGGCGTCCCAAAACTAGAGAAGATGTTCCGCCTGCAAAACTAGACCACACACTTGCTTTCGTTGTTTGGAAATGCAATCGCCTCCACCCATTTAGAGACGTAGTCCAAAACCACTAAGATATACTTCATGCCATAGAATCTCACAAACGGGCCCATGAAGTCAATGCCCCATACGTCGAACAATTCTATTTCAAGGATAGGGGTCATGGGCATCTCTTGGCACCTAGAGATGTTGCCTTGTCACTGACACTGATCATAACCTCGCACCATATCAGGGGAATATTTGTAGATGGTGGTCCAGTAGTATCCACACTGTAAGATCTTTTTCATTGTCCTGGCACCACCATGATGGCCCCTCCACTGGGGAAGTGTGACAGGCTTCCAAGATGCTCATCATCTCTTCTTTTGGTATGCATCACCTAATAACCCCATCGGCACATGTTTTGAACAAGTGTGGGTCATCCCAAAAGTACCTGTGAACATCATGAAGAAACTTTTTTCTTTGGTGAGGGTTGAGGCCCTTAGGCATAATCTTACTCACCAGGAAGTTAGAAAAATCAGCAAACCAAGGAATTAAGTCAACAGAAGTTGTTCATCGGGAAAGGAATCATCGATGTTCCAACAATCCTTAGCTTTTGACTCATCCTCTAACCTGGACAGGTGGTCTTCCACCTGATTTTCTATTCCTTTCCGTTTGTGAACCTCAAAGTTGAACTCTTGCAGTAAGAGTATCTTTCTTTGCCATGAGATACCTTAGTGTTGCATGCTCTGTGTATACAATCACCTTTGTTCCCAATAGGTAGGCACGGAACTTGTCAAATGTGTACACCACAACCAACAACTCCTGCTCAGTCACTTATAATTTCATTGTGAGTCATTTAAGGTCTTGCTGGCATAGTATATAGGATGAAAGATCTTGTTGCACTTCTGCCCCAGCACAACATCCACAATAATCCCGCTTGCATCACACATCACCTCAAAAGGGGAAGCCCAGTCAGGTGCAACTACCACAGGCGCAGAGATCAACTTTTGCTTCAGAGTCTCAAAGGCATGCCGACAAGTGTCATCAAACTGAAACTTGGCATCTTTCTCCAATAATTTGCACAGTGGGTGTGCAATCTTGGAGAAATTTATGAATCGGCGGTAGAAGCCTGCATGCCCAAGAAAACTTCGGACCTCCTTCACCGATATGGGAGGTGGCAACTTCTCAATAACCTCAATCTTCGCCTTATCCACCTCTATACCCTTGTCAGAAATCTTGTGGCCAAGGAGTATCCCCTCTTTGACCATGAAGTGGTATTTCTCCCAGTTCAACATCAAGGTTACTTCCTCGCAACAATGTAATGCCTTGCTAAGATTCAACAGATAGTCGGCCAAAGGAATCACCCACTACAGAGAAGTCATCCATAAATATCTCAAGGGTATCTTCAACCATGTCAGAAAAAATCGACATCATACATCACTGGAAAGTGGTTGAGGCATTACAGAGCCCGAATGGCATCTGCCTGAAAGCAAACGTCCCATAAGGGCAAGTGAAGGTAGTCTTCTCCTGATCCTCCGGGGCTATGGATATTTGATTGTAGCCCGAATACTCATCCAAGAAGTAATACCACCTTTTACCTGCCAACCTGTCAAGCATCTGGTCCATGAAGGGCATGGGGAAGTGATCCTTCAAAGTCTATCTATTCAGTTTTTGGTAGTCCAAACACACTGCACCCCCGTGATAGGTCACAAAGGGTCAAGTTTATTTTTTCTCATTGGCCACCACTGTCATGCCCCCTTTTTTTTAAACACATTGCTCTGGACTCACCCATCTGCTGTCGAAGATGGGGTATACCACCCCGGCATCCAACCACGTGATAATCTCCTTTTTTACCACCTCTTGCATGGGTGGATTAAGACTTCGTTGGTGCTCGATACTGGGTACACAGTTATCCTCCAATCTGATCTTGTGCATGCATATCCCTGGAGGAATCCCTATAATGTCTGCAATGGTCCAACCAATAGCTCTCTTGAACTTTTGGAGAACCCCCACCAAAGCGTTCACATGGTCATCTGGAAGATCTGCAGCCACAATCACAGGAAGAGTGTTATTAGTGCCCAACCATACCTTAAGTGTTGGAGCAGCTCCTTGAGCTCCACAGCAGGAGGCTCCTCAATAGACAGTTTGGTTGGTGGCGTTGGCCTGTTTTATAGGTCCAAGTCTAGCTTCGTGGGGACAAATGGTCTAGTTCCCCTGCCCTGTAAAGCATATACAGTGTCATTGTACCCATTGACACCATCTTCTAGGAAGTTGATTAATACTGACGCCAGCGTGTCCACGATCATCTTTTTCTCGAGTAGAATCTCATAAAATAATCATCCTCCACATCCATGACAAACATCACGGCTACCTCTTTGGGTCTCTTCATTGCAGCACACACACTGAATTTTACCTCCTCAGTGTTCAACTGAAAGGTAAGTTCTCCACGCTCCACATGTACTAGTGCTCTGTCGGTACCTAGAAATGGTCTTCCGAGGATGATGGGGACATCACAATTCACTTCACAATTTAGAATGACAGTCTGTAAGGAAGATGAACCCGCCAACATGGACCAGTACATCGCACAAAATCCCCACGGGCCTCTTCACTGATCTGTCTGCCATAAGTAGCCACATGGTAGTAGGTGTGGGGGCTCCCAAACCCAACTGTTGATGCACTACCAGCGGCATTAAGTTGATGCTGGCACCCAGGTCACAGAGGGCTCGAGAAAAATCATAAGCTCCAATAGTGCACGAAATAGTGAAAGCTCCCGGATCACTCTTCTTCTCGACCAAGGATCTTGTAGCGATGGCGCTATAGTGATGAAGATTGTTTGCCAGCTCGATCATGGTTGTCCTTTCCTTAGTAACTAAGTCTTTCATAAACTTAGCATATCCTGGCATCTGTTCAAGTGCTTCCACTAGAGGGATGTTTACAGACAGCTCCTTTAGCATGGACAAAAATTTCTGAAACTTGCTATCTTTGGCCTTCTTTCTCAACCTTTGTGGGAATGGCGGTGGTGGCTTGGGATAGCTAGGCAGGCACGGAGTAGTGGGTTTGTCCAACTCTTTTGCCTTTTTAGCAACTTTGGGTTCCGTTAGTGCCGCATCAATCTCATCACCCCTGTCATCATCGTGCACCTCCATAAGGTAAGGTACCTTGCCATCTGTTTTATCAAAACCTGTATCACGGGCAACAACGGGGTCAGAAAGTATCTTACTTCTTCTTGTGGTGACCGCCATACAGTGTCCATCATTTTTCGAGTTCTGCACAGTATCACTAGGAAGTGACCCAGCCTTTCTCTGATTCAATGAAGCTGATAGTTTCCCTAATTGTTGCTCCAGTTGCTTCATCGAGGTTGAATGCGAGTCGACCAATTGTCGAACATTAGACATTTCTCCTTTCATATCTCGCACCTTTGCCTCGATAGACTCCACCTTGTCAAGAACCTTTGCCTTCATCTCCTCTAGTCTCGAGTTTTCGCCACCCTTATTTTGGCGCTCATGATTTCTATATCCATCTATATTTTTCCAGTTCCCTTAGTAGTTATCACAACCATAGTTCCAACCTTGGTTACCAGAGTTGAATTCCCGGTAACCCCCCTGACTGCCTAAGAAGTGAGCCTTTTCATCATAATTGTAGCCTTGATCATCATACCTAGGCAGTGTGTCCATAACTTTTACTTTTTCTAGGCCTCCACCAAGTAGCCTCTTTGAAAACAAGTCGATCTGGGTCCATATGAGCCATGTCTTGATCCCGCTCTTCCTCTTTTTTTGTCGCTCTGCAGTCATCTCGAAAACCACCCCAGAGAAGTCTCCATCTCTGGTGTACTATGCCCTATTGTTCTTAGCTACTTGATCCAAAATCACCACGATATCTGGAAACGTTTTAGACATGTACGACCCCCCACATGTTGCATCAATGATAGGTTTAGTCACAAAGTTGCAGGACCTGTAGAAGGCTGCTTTCAAGTGCTCATCTGTGAGATGATGGTTGGGGCATTTCTTGAGTTTCCGCCTGAATCTCTCCCAAGATTGATATAATGCTTCATTTGGAAATTGTTTGTGAGATCCAATCTCGTCTTTTATCTTCAGTTGCCTTGACGCATGGAAAAACCTCTCTAAAAAAGCTTTTTTTTAACTCTCCCCAAGTACGGATAGAATCATGGGGAAGCTCATTCAGCCACTTTAACGCCTCACCTGAAAGAGACAACGGGAACAACCTCAACCTTAGCGCTTGTTGATTGACTCCTGGAATTTCAAAGGATTGGCATGTCGCCAAGAAATTCTGAACATGTTGATTTGCATCCTTAGTTACAGCTCCAGTGAACAGCCCTTTCAACTGCAACATCTGCAGCATAGTGTTAGTCATAGTAAATTTGACACCTGCAGGCAGTGGTGGCAACACTATTGCCCTAGTGGTCCCAGCACTTTCATCATCATCATCATTCGCTGCTTGGGGATACTGGGGCCCTTGAGGCCTCAAAACTGGTTGTTGTTGCAGTGGTGGCACAAATGGCACCTGTCAAAGTGGTGCTGCTGGTGGCACCCCATTACCGGCAAGGTCATCTTCACCCAAACCGTCATTTCCCCTATCTGAAGGATTCACAGCTAACTCTCTCAACCTTGCTAGTTCACAGTCCTGGGCGTTCATTTTGCGAATCGACTTGGTGAGTTACGGGTCGTACGGAATAAGTGTTTCACCCTTGCTTCGGGTGTTTGGCATGCAACGTCCCTACAATGTGCAAAAACAAGAAATAAAAGTAAAACTAGGGACTAGAACTACACACTGAAAGTGGCAACTAATAGTCTATTACTTCGCTGCAATCCCCGACAACGCCGCCAAAATTTGATAGGCCCAAATTTACACTCCAAAAGGAATAGTAAAGCGGTCGTTGATCAAATATAGAACTCAACAAAAGCTGAGGTTGATCCCACAGGGAATGCGTGAGAATAAATCTATTAGCACCCTTTTTCAGATGTAAGTTCTATTCCCAAGATAAAGATGCATGAAATAAATGGGGGGTTTATGATGCTTCAACTAAATTCCTAATTTAAAGCAGATAATGTGTACGTTGACTATTGAATTTCAAACAGTTAATGAGAATCTAGGGTTGTGTTTCCAATGATGTCTAATACGATACCAAAATTGGTGTTATAAACCCGTTCATGATTGTGTATACAAGATCAAAAAAATTATATAACACCTAGTTCACCTTCTGGTCCTTCCTAGATGTATTTTACTCATCACCTTCCAGTCTCAGAATTTGTACAATTTTAACCTTTGTTCTAGATCTCAGAATACTCTCACCTTTCGGTCTCAAGTACTTAGACTAGGTTAAAAACCCCAAATATTTGTTATAGAATTCTTTTCCTAATCAAAACATCCCTCCTGAGCATGTAACAAATACAGGCTTACCCTAATGTATCGACTCATTAAGGACGAAGTTAAACCAAAGAATACTACAATATATATAATGATCAATCCCAAGAGTTCACCCCTAAATTTGTTATCTTATTGAATTGTCATTGTTCCCACAACCCTAGTTGTGGGTTTAGCCTAGCATATTCAAAACAATTTGCCCACAACAATACAAAGGAATCATGGTAGATAACTTACTATTGATAGAATGATGAATCCACGTGTTACAATCTCTAAAGAGATGATCAAAATCCAAGAATTCAATGTAAAATAAGTGCACAATAGTGTTCTCTTTTTGTTCTCTAACTCCGGTCGTCTAATGATAAATAAAAACGGAACAAAGCTAATATATATATACAAGGAAAAACCCAATCCAACTTAAAATAGCAAAATAGACGTCGACATGGGTACGGGTCATTATACGGAGCGTGAGGTTCCATACAGACCGTGAAACGGTCCGTGAGTCTTCACTGCATTGCATTCCCACGTGTATTGGCATGGTCCATGTAGGGGTTCACGAACCGTGAAACAGCTTATGAACCTTTCCTTAGCGAATTCCCAGCAATACTTTGGTCCTCCATCTTCACGGCCCATGTCACGGTCCGTAGTTGTTCACACGGTCTGTGACAGGCCCGTCTCTCTCCACTTATATGATTTTTGTTATTTTCGACGGTGATCCTTCCAACTTACGTCAACTTTACGGCACGTGACATGGCCCGTGATAGGCCTCGTGGGACGTGCCTTAATCTCCTTCGTTCCAGTTATTTTGGCACACTTCCAGCCTTCGTTCTTCACGCCAAGTGTGAGGCCACGACGGGCCTCACGGTCCGTTGAGTGACACACGGACCATGAAGGAATCCGTGGTCCTTCACTTGGTTTAATTCACTGCTTCCTTTGTCTAGGCCAATCCATGTACCTTCCCACGGTCCGTGTAAGGCTACACGGGCCGACTCTTTTTCACTCTTTTCCTCGCACTTCACCTATTGTTCCATGCCTTGACCATTTTCCTAAAAAATAATAAAATACACACATCAAACCAATAGATTTGCTTGAGAACTTGCAAAAATTCTATGTTCAAAGCGTTACAAGAGTCGTATTTCCACGACTCATCAGTCGCACAACCCCTGAAGGTGCTTGTAAGGCGTAACCTTGGTCAAAAACTTTTCGAAACTAAATTCCAAGCTCCATTAAGGTCATACAAAGTCCGGGTCCTTACATGAGAAATCTCATGAAAAATATAATTCATGTAAATTGAGAGTAATTCATGCCTACTCTAGTATACAAAGGTAATCTACATCATAATAATAGCTTTTGAAATCAAAGTCATGAAAACCTAATTTGATCATACTTGAAATTAGATGAAACAGTGAGAAAATAGGTCGGGCTCCATGGGTGAAAAGTACCCATGGATGAATCCCACATACCTTGATGAGATCTGGAACATTAAAGATGGACTTTGATTTAGAATTGAAAGTTCTTCAATGAATTCCTCACTTGAGTTTGGGAGTAGACTTGAGAGTGAAGATTGATGAGATAATTATGAATTTGGGAGAATGAGAGTGCATGGAGAGCTTTGAATAGTTAGCATAGGATGGGAGGGGTAAAAATTTCCAAAAAGGGGTCTAAAACATTAAACTGCGCATGAGGAAAAAGACTCACTTAAGTCCCCAAAGTTCATTGCACGAATCCCTTTCAAGACACCCTCTATGACTTGTGAAGGGCACCGGGACCCGTGGTGTGTCTCGTGAAGAGCATAGACTGCCTGGGCGGGAGTGGTGTGCCTACCACAAACCACTCCATGAGGTGTGGTGATGTCTTCCAAGCTACACCTCCTTTTTTAGGCTAAAGCGGTCATTGTCAAGATATATAACCTAACCAAGGTTAGGGTCGAATCCCACAGGGAATATGGTAGACTTAAAAGAATTCAATTGTAATTCGGGGTGATTAACCAACTTATCTCCCGGGGGGTTATAATAACTAGTAAAAATAATTCTAAACTAAAACAAGTGTTAAACCAATATGAAGAGGAACTAGGGTAATGTGTTCCCCATGATTCTCTAACTCAGTATTACTAGATAATCGAACTTTTTTCCAGTGTGTAGCATGCAGAACGGTAAGTTAAGTTTACCAAACCCTTTAGCCCATGCTAGAGGCAAATTTCACAACGTGATTTGGTCTATCTCCGCAGTGTGACATTACTAACCCTTACCTATTGTCCCAGTACAACCTCCCGTTGTCCCAATTCGGTTTATTAGACGAGAAACATCAATCAAATTTTGTAAATCAATCTCTTTTTTCTATTCATTACTACCTTAGTCCAGTCAGTAACACTAGGCGGGTTCTAATGTTGGCCACCATTAGAAAGCATTCAAAATGAAGAGAATTAATCAATACATGCATGCACACTTTTTAAGAATTGCAAATTATCTGGTTTCACCTTGTTAGTTCTTCATGGTTCCCACAACCCTAATTGTGGATTTAGCTACTCATGATCAGTGTAAATGCAAGACTTATGAATTTGAATAACATAATTGACCACTTATACAAGAGAATTAAGCACAAGAAATCCAACTCTTCAATGAGAATCACAAGATAAAAAGATGAAAATAATGTTTTACAAGTGTTTCTCAAACTCTCTAATGTTTTTCTCCTGTTCCTTCTTCATTCTCTACTGACTCACCCATGAAAAATAACCTAAAAAAAACCTATTTATAGTGTTTAAAATACAAAACCAAAACGAAATAGGATAACTGGGTTGGCAAGCTCTACAAGGTACTCTACGGGTCGTATAGCAGTTTACGGCTCGTGATCGAGGTTGCGTGAACTGTTGCTTCAATTCAGGAACTGTCTTCTACGACACCTCTTTACGGCCCGTGTAACATTCTATGTCCCGTAGGGGGTTTCATTTGATGGAATTTCTGCAAGTCCCCACCTTCGGATCCTCAGGGTATGATACCAAGTCTACGACTGTAAAGTCTTCTACGGCTCGTTTGCATGTTCATAGACTCAATTTCAGAAACACACCCTTCACTGAATTTGCACACGAAATCTCCTTTACGGCTCGTAGAATACTCTATGGCCCGTAAAAGGTCTTGTGGATCATCATCTTCAGCAACTTCTGCATAATTTGCCCAAAAATAATGCCAATCCTGAATTCCTGCAAAACCAACATAAAAAACACATCAAACCTACTAACATCGCGTTGAGAACACATAAAATTTCAAGTTTTAAGCATAAAAAATGTTATATTTTGACAGCACATCACGTGGTGAGCCCTACGACCTATGGAGGTCTCGTGGTGTGCACCCTCTTCAGGGAAGCCCCCAAATCCACTAACAGCTTGTTTGGATGGTTGTTTTTCATGGTATGGTTAGTAAAGGAACCATGTTGGTTTTGATTGTTTCATTAATTATATGGTATGGTATGGTATGGTATGGTATGGTTTAGTTTCATGGTTCTGTAACCATGAAAACCCTCACTTTTTAAAACCACCAATTTGGTGGTGTCACATGGTTCTCTTATTTTTTTTCAATTATACCCTTATTTAAATTCTAATTTATCATTTATTCTTTATTAAACTTTACCCTAATATATATACTGCTTTTGTATTTCTTATTTCCCTCTTCATCAACTTTTGAAACTTCTTTTCTACCTTCTATCTTTTCTTTCATGTTTTAGTCTATTTTTTAGGTTCATTTTTTAAATTCTTACTTTTTTATTTTCTTGTGTTGTTTGTATGGATTGGAGATATATTAGCTTGTATGTTTCCTTTCTTGATTCTATGTATTAATTACAAAAAAAGGTTCCATTAAAAATATTGATAAATTTAATATTTATAATAATCAAGGTCATTTTTGTAAATTTATAAGTTAAGATATAGTACCATACAGTCAAATCAAACAACAAATTATCATTAAACAGTAGCAATTCATACACTCTATCCAAACATTGTACAGTACTGTACAATATACCATACCATACCATACAGTTCTCATATATTATGAAACCATGGCAAACTACCATCCAAACAAGTTGTAAAGGTACCTTCCACGGACAGTGGTATGCACCTACTGTCCGTGAAGGGTGTCTTGGTGAAATTTCAGAAGAATGTATTTTCAAGCCTCGATTTCACTTATTGAAGTACGAAACTCTATAAATTTTCTCATGGTTGGTCGGCTTGAATATTTTGAAAAATATTTTCCAAATCAATATCTTTTCCTCAAATTTAAGAAAAAATGACTTCATTCAAAAAACTAAGAAAAATATTTTCCAAAACTTTCCTTCAATCTCAAATTAAAATATTTTTTTTCTTAGACTTCATCAGAAAACTAAGAAAAATATTTTCCAAACCTTTCCTTCAATCTCTAATTAAAATATTTTTTTATACCCCACCCTTACAATGACCATTCCCCTCTGAAAAAAAAATTGTTTTTAAAAATAAAATAAAATTAAAAGTTTATTTTTGAAAAATATTACAATTTTGAAAAAAAAAATTACCTTTTTCAAAAAAATTACCTTATCTCTATGCCGACTCACCTACCCCCCTCCCCCATTTCCCCCCAAAAAATTCAAAATTTTATTTAAGAAAAATCAAATTTAAAATTTTTATTTTCTTTTACCCCACCGCTTCGCCAACCCCTCGAACCAGCCCTCCAATCCCGCAGAATGTTTAAAAATTTATTTTTGAAAATTTCTTTTTATTTTTTTTACCCACCCTCTATCCCGACTTCTCTACCCAGCCACCTCCAACCCCCCCCCCCCCCCCACACACACACAAAAACATGAAATAATTATTTATAAAAAGTATTTCAAATTTAAATTTTTTATTTTACTTCATCCATAACCCTAACCCCCTACCTACTCCTCCCCCCTTCCAAAACTTCTTACAAACCCCTCATGACACACAGACAATAATAACAAAATTTTATTTTTGAAAAATTTTCAAATTTCTATTTTTTTTTTTTACTCCCTCCCCTCCCCCACACACAAAAAAGAAATTGAAAGTCTCAAAAATTTTGAAAATTTTATTTTATTTTATTTTTTGTTCCATCCCTATCTGTGAATCCCCTCCCCCTTCCAAGAAAAAACTTTAAAAATTATGTTTTAAAAAAACTAAACTATTTGAAAGTTAAGTCTAGAGTCGAATGTGATCAAATTTTTGTTCAACAGTCGAGGTCGAGTCTAAATTTGAAAGTCGAATCTTGAGTCAGAAATTGAGTTGGATCTCGCATTAGGTGTCGGGATAAGGTCCCGGATCAATTACAAGGGTTGATTTTTATGTTAGAAATTATTTTTCTAAAAATTATTTTCTACTCTCTAGCCAAAAATAAAAGATATTTTCTAAAAAAATATTTTCATTCACTAACCAAACAATAAAAAAAAAATGAAAAATATTTTCTATTCACCAATCAAATATGAAAAAATAAGCTAAAAACCAACTTATTTTTCCAAAAAAGAAAAAGAATTCTAGAAAAACATTTACCTACCTACCAAACACACCCTCAGTCTAATCCTATTTTCTTAGAGCCAAAAGAAATTACAACTTGCTATTTGACAACCTCTACCTTTACCTTTGTCAGGAATTTCATTTACTAAACCAACAAAGTTAAACGTTGTGCACCTAACCAAACTCTTGAGCTAGCACACTAATACGAAAATGAAATTGAAAATGCAAGTGAGAGAGTTTCCTAAGACACAAGGCTTCAAAATTGCTCTTGAACAGAGAACTCTCCATTGAAATAAAAAGTATAGAGAAGAGAAGGATCATCCATGAAAAGCCAAATACAAAGACAACCCCTTAAAGTTGATTCCAAATTTTCATTTGAATACTGTTAGACACTAGAATGACTATCAAATTATCTCTATTGAACAAGTAAAAAGACAATCTCTGAAGCGCCAATCCTTGGTGAAACGTGGAGGGGCATTAGTATGGACTTTATAGTCCAAGAATAGAGAAACTATACTTTGTGGTAGTAGACAGAATGACAAAGCATGTCCATTTCTAAGCTCTTTCGCACCCTTTCACTGCAGATCAAATTGTCTACATGGAATTCCAGTTTAATAGTCACTGATTGAGACATCTCCTTGAGCAATTTTTGGCAGAGGTTGTTAGGTAATTAATGAGATGCACTACAACACTGCACATGAACAGCGAGAGAGTGCATGATGTGGTACAATACCAACTTCGATACCAGCCTGCACTCCATCTGAGGGTCTCCATGTTTCTGGCTTCACACTTGTCCTTAGGTCACTTGTAGTGCCTGCAGATGAGGATTTTGTCATGCATAGGCAACAAATGCACCAACTATTACATGACAATCTAATAGAAATGAGGTTGTAGGCTGATAAGAATTGATTGGGAGTTCCAGGTAAGAGATCATGCCATCATGGTGCAGCTTAAGCTTCAACCTTACAGACGGAGGAATCGTAAGTTGAGTTCAAGAACAAGAATTGATAGGGTAGATTACAAGCTTGACTTACCTCCCGAGCCTAAAGTGCATCTAGCATTTCATGCATCATTCAGAGACAATGCAATCGTGGTTAAGGTGTTATTACAGTGGTCCAACCTACCTTGGAAAGATGCTATATGGGAGGATTACAAGTACATTAAGGCTCAATTACCTGATTTTGACACTTCATCCATGAGGACGAGGATTATTTGAAGCTGTGTTATTTGTCACGTGGAAAGAGAGGATTCATTATTAGATTAATGAATAATGAGCACCAAGGGAGATAGGGAACCCAATCCAAAGTAATTATTCTCTTCTGTTCTCTCTTTCTTTTCTTCTGGCAGATCTTTGGAGACTGTTACTCTTTGCATTTCCAATTTTCCAGTTTCTAATTTCCATTTCTGCAGTCATATATCAGTTATTTAATTTCTACTTCTTGATCACAACAAAACTCAATTTCCAATACACATTGTTTCACAACCCCGCAATCAAATTGTCCAACACACAAAATGTCATCAGTGTAGACAAAATTGTCAATAAGACTATTATCGATATAAGGTTGAGAGCCTTTTTGTTCCGGATAGTAATTCAGAAAATGTTTGTCTCCCCGACTCCAAATTAAGTTTAGAGTGTTCTTCCAAAGAATCATTCCCTTTCCTTTTGTTTTTCTTTTGGGATTCAATATGTAATAAAATGCATTGATACAAGGCAAATGAACAAACAGTTGCGTCAAGATTTACATCTGCAGTAACTTGAATTCACACATGAAGAAGTTACCATTGCAAAGGTCACCAATAGTACAATGATCCAAGGAAAATTTACACAATTAACACCTCGACGACCAAAAATAATCTAATGATCAGTTCATTTAAGATTAAACTAGATTCTCATCATCAACGAGCAGGCTCAGTCAAAACGTTCACAACCTTGTTCAAAAAGTTCAGGCCAAAAACAGTCTCTTCGCAGTTGACTTTTACTTTAGTATCCAGCGGTTCAGAGCATCTGCCTTCAACAGTAATAGTAACTAAACATGGGATTGAGTTGCTTAATATCTCACCACTGAACCTAAGCCGTAAACCTGAAGCATCATCGAGATTCGTACCAACAGGCATGTCCACAGAAAGAAGAAAAAGATTGGCATTACTAAGCACCTTTAAAGCCAAAGTCTCACAGATTACAAGGAAGTTGTCCTTTGCTAAGGGGCTCTCAAGCTTGTTAAGTTCTTCAATATGGTCGATGAAAGCACATCTGTAGCAAATTACAGGAATATGGTCACAAAAGAATCCGAGAAACAAATGAAATAAGTTGTGAAAAACTTCAAACTTTCATTAACACATCCAACTTAAAACTGATATATCTCAGAACCAGGGCACCCACACACAACTCTAGAACAGAGAATTGCCATCATTCTCCGTAAGAACGGGGAAATGGCATACCTAAGTTGATTTACCCTAATAAAATATCAGCAGGTCCGCAAATAACACAACTGGATTTGATGATTTGGTTTGATAAAAGCAACAATCCCTTGGCCTCTCAACACAGACATGAGATGCAACAATAACAAATCGACTTCAAGGTTCAAAATTACAGATAATTGACCTTTTCATACACTTAAAAAAAGATAAATAAAATAATAGTCCAACTGACCTCCTTATATATTCAAACATCCCAGGCAGCTGAGATTCCTTGATTGAGAACATATCAATTTCCATTGAAAGAGGTTTTACAAAATACCCAATATCAGGTCTCAACTTCACAGGATACTTCTTGCCATTGCACCTTAAAAGCAGCTTAAGGGGCAACAGATGATGGTGGAACCGGACCTGAAGAGTTCTCTGAATAACCTGACCTTGCTCCAGCATAGCAATTTCTTCCATTGGAACTAGAGTTGGCACATCATTAAGAGACATCTTGGAACTACAAACAAAGATGAACAAGTGCAAGCGCCCTCACCAACTTGAAGAACGAGTAAGATGCCATAGCATGACTAAAATATTGTCATATTACTAAAAGTCAAAGAGAACAACAGCAGATTAACAGAGCAGAACATTTCATAGCAACAGATAAGAATAGGAAATTAATTTAAACAAAAATGCACCCACTACACTATCAATCGTATAACATGACCATTCAGGAAACTGGAGGGCCGGTATTGAGATGTTCCAATTACCCATTTAAGTGACTAGATATTATGTATTTACATTTCTGTATGAAGCTACTGTGGCAGAGTCCTGGACCCCTCAAGGATGGAACATATGCTTCGGAAGGAACCTAAATGATTGGGAGATTGATAAGGTGATTAATCTATTGAAGGATCCAGTTCCAGATTCTCTTAGATGGAGACATAATATTGATGGGTTGTTCTCAGTGAATAGACTGTATAAGCTGGAAATCATGGATCAAGCTGGAGGCAACACAAGCCCATAAACAAAGGTGTGGAAATGCTTGGCTCCAACTAAGGTTATATGTTTCTCCTGGCAGGTAATCAAGAACGCATGCCAAAGAGGAAGTTTTAGATAGCCTCAAGGTGCTT
Source organism: Solanum rostratum (assembly GCA_029948455.1). Taxonomy (NCBI): domain Eukaryota; kingdom Viridiplantae; phylum Streptophyta; class Magnoliopsida; order Solanales; family Solanaceae; genus Solanum; species Solanum rostratum. The sequence goes on along the minus strand of CM057050.1, from coordinate 31,318,190 downwards.
CCCCTGTAAATAGGAACCAGAGACAAACAACCACCTTTTCTGCATTGCAAGGTGACTGTTCAACTGTGGTCCCTTTTCTTTAACCTCACAGGAGTCAAATGGACCACGCCTAAACTTACATCAGACCTACTCAACTGTTGGATCAGAAAAGGATGTAGCAAATCACAGACGAGATGGTGGAGAGTAATTCCTTCCTGCATCTGGTGGACAGTTTGGAAGGAAAGGAATGGACAGTGCTTTGATGACAGATTGAACTCCATGCAGAAGATTAAGGAGAACTGTATTGCAAACTTCCATTTTTGGTGTAAAGAAGGATATATAGATGATGTAATTCAGTAGGTAGATTTCCCAGGATCCTTGTAATGCTTGAGTTTTCTAGGCTCATAGTTGATGATTTTTTGGAGGTGGCCAGCATAGCCCTTAATGCTGAGAACACGAATTATCAACTTTTAGATAATACATTTCTGCAATGGTCCAAGACAATTCTACGACAATATCTACTTTTCCTCATTGAGCATTTCACTGAAGGCCTGAAGACTAGTGAAACAATGAATTTTTGGTAACTAGTTCATAAAGCAACAAGAGGAACTAAAAAAAGAAAATTCAAGATGAGAAAGAGAGTACCTTCACAAAGGACAGCATATCTTAAAGAACTATCGTACTTACTCTTTTATATCCAGGAAAAAGTCGACTGACAAAAGAAATATTCAAAAGGGCATATTCTCAAAACAGCATCATTCACCATAAGAATCACTATTATTTTGACCAACAAAGTAAATATTGAAAATTGCAAAGCACAACAATACCTCTCATCTGATGTCAGCACTTGATCTGATGATTCTACCCTCATGCCAGAATCCTCTTCGATCAGCTGTAAATTTGACATAGCTTCCACCGATTTGCTGCTAAATGTAGCCTCAATACAAACAAGCAGAGGAGATATGCTTGACATCTCTGATGAAAATACGTATTCCACACACAAGCCATTTCCATTTGCAGGATCTAGCAAAGTGTAGGATTTAGGTTTCACTCTGCTACTAATATCCCCGATTGAAATTTTAGCTAATGATTGACAGGCAATATTCAATTCCACCGAATTGTGGGTATCACCAGGATTGTCATCTAACCAGGATTCAAGAGATTTTATGGACATTAATTCCTTAAGATCATTGGAGTCAGAATTTTGATTAAACCTTGGTCCCAACTGATTCCCGTGAGCATTGCCACTGTCAGAAAGATGAATCAGCGGACCGGCATGCTCATCATCATCACTCACAGACCCACCTCTGTAGCTACCCTGAGTTCCACTTGAACCAGTTTTAGAATCTTGCGAATTGTAACCTGATGTGCTTTCTTCATTTAGTGATCCAGATACCGTGTCAGCATCATCAGTTTCATAGGATTCACTTTGTGTGGCTCCATTTCCAGGTTGTTTCATATCTTTTACCATATTGGATTCTTGAGTAGTATCATTGTGAATCAAACTAAATGGCTGTGGGAGAGGTTCATATCCTGGAGCAGCATGAAGAACCATCTGTGAAAGAGATCCAGGAAGATAAAACCGATAAGCTAATGGTTCTGCAGGTACGGGTTTTGTTTCTCTCCCAAATAAATGTCCTGCAAGTACATGCAATGTGCTGTCAGGAGCTAATTCTTCCAACTCATGAGTGCCTGTATAGTGAGATAAGAGTTTCTGTAGAAGACGTCCACGGTCACGGATATCATAGTTCAAGTCACATTTAGCTAGTTCAAATATATAGTTTAGGAGTGTCTTGAAGGTTGATAGTGCTTCCCCTTCTGCATGTAATAAGACCTGAAAAAAATACAAGCCTATTGTTGATTAAATGAGATCAGGTTCCTGAAATAATCAACTCAAGGTTTAAGAAATTCAGCGATTGATTAATCAAAGGAAATTATTTCATAGAAATACCAAATCAGTTGCATATTTGGGTAACATCTCTTTCTCAAAGAATACAGGAGTCTGCAAAATCCAATCTTATACTTTCAAGAAGCCCTATGTCAGATCTATGAGCAGAATAAGTTCAATATGTAAACTCATAAGGGTATGTCAGTTTAGACACATTTCAGCAATCATATTATAGGATGGATTAATCATATTACAGAGAGCTTGAAAGAACAGCCAAGTACTCCTCATAACAAAGATACTCTAATAATAATCTTTAGTTAGTCTAAAAGATACATTTCATTATTGATTTTATTGGATGCTTAAAAGTAGAATGGATGCATAAACAAACATCATAACACATTCTGTACATAACAGAATTCACATCTCATGTCAAGCTACTTTCTCAATAGAAAAGGGAGTAACTAATCTGGCATGAAATAGAATCATTGCCGATAGTGGATATGATGTTCCTATAATGTCAGTTGTGCTTCTCAATATAGCAATTGAAGCCCATTAAACAGTAAGCTCACCTTCTCTGCTGTTTGATCTATAGATTCAATTTTTGTCTTAACGCAAAGTGCAGCCATAGGCAAATATTCCAATTGGACCAAGAACATCAAACAAACATAATTATAAGAAAAGAAGAAGATTTTCCAGAGTCAAAGAAATACAATTAAGATAAGTGCAAAAACGTTTGAGCTAGAGGCTCATTGAGGAAAAACAAATATATTCATAGTGCTCTACCTTGACCATGGCATTAAGAATCTGGAGCTTCGTTTCAAGTGCTTCAGAAGAAAAAGTCCAAGCAAGATACTTGAAAACTGTGGGTAACACCTTTGGAATTATAGGTCCCATGGAGTTATACTCCCCCAACATCCAAATGATCATTGCACGTGCACTTGGTACTCGGATAGAATCCAACTTACGAGCCAAATGAACAATTACCTTTGTCAAAAGAAGTGAGTAAGTTCTGTGTCAAAGAATATTATATATACTTCTTTTTGGGTTTTTGACAAGTATGTTGATCATTATATGCAGGGAGGACATAAAAGAATGCATATAACACCCATCATAAGCAAGGTGTAAGTAGAAAAAGAAGCAGCAGTAATGCATTAAACTGTTACAGCTTATGTACCAGAAACAGTTCTAATTAAAATGACATTGCATCTAGGAAGTATCAATTATAGCCCTGAATTTTGACAACCTGCAATACATACACAGTTGCTTAGTGATTTATTGCATTAGGATTCAATTCCTGCTCTTCCCAAATTATACAGTCAAGTTATCACACATTTCAAAGGTTGATGTTTGTGCCAGCACGTAGACTTTGGCATATCATGGTCTACTCAAGTCAAAAGAAGTTGAATTTGAATAACTTGCAATTCAAATGATTTTCTTGCTTCGGGAAAAAACATAAAATCCGAGAATTTGGGGATAAGAATGGTAGCTGGCTATTTCTCTATGCTTGACTTAGCCACATGTTTGTGTGCTTCCCCACAGTTTTTTTGTTTTTACTTAGCTCCCTGGTTCTAGCATAACATCACGTAATGGAGCTAAGTTTTACTTTTGTATCTTCGTATCTGTTTGATGCCACTAATGAAAACCTTACTTCATTACAAAAAGGGGGTGAAAGTTAATTGGTAGCTCATGTTGCCATCTCAAAATAAAAGTAATGTAGATTTTACATGTAAAGTTTCTACTCATGGCTCAGCTAACGCACAGGATTTTCACATTTCCTATCGCACTAGTCATTGCAGGATCCTTTAGTGGAATTCTCTAAACTATACACTTTTTGTTTAATAAATGTGTCTAAGTTACAATTAGAGCTCAGATTCATAAGTCCCATGCAGAAAACTTCAACAGTGCATTAAATTTCTGCAAAATGTCTTCTGAAGTCCACATAGAGAGGTGCCAAGACAAGTCCATAGGCATCTTCTTCTCCAAAAGGACTGCGAACATGCAACTTTAGCCGTTAAAAACAGAGGCAGAATCAGGATTTGGAGGTTCCGGGGACCACTTTGGTGTAAAAAGTAGAGATATTACAATTTATATGGTCAAATAGAGTAAACATTTGATCAGTTTGATCAACTTTGTGTTACGATTCGGGTTATTTGCCTTTTCGATACATAGATAAATATTATTCTAAATATTATATAGGAAGGTTCATGTTTAGATCAGTATATCAACTCAAGCATACAAGCATAATTTCTACTATATAAAGAAGATTTCTCTTCTAGATCAGTATGAACCAAGACTCAGCATACCTTTTCCTTTTGTATTTTGTGAAAACCATAAAAATAAAAATAAAATAACATATAAAATTCAAGATAAGAGACGGAAACGGAAATGAAACTGGGGCAACAGGACAAGATTATTAAAATTTTGATGAAGAGAGAGGAGAAGATAATTGTTGGAAAAATAAAACTATTTGCTGGTATTTTATGCTTGAAATTAAAAAGAAAGAAAAATGATACAAATCTATAGAAAAAAAATAGAACTTGTTCATCTCATTTTCCACTTGTGGTGAATAGGCTCGCTTTTGTTTAGTATAATACCAAACCTCATGTAAAATAAAGAAAGAAAAAATGGTCAAAGAAATATACTAAAATGTTCTAAAAATAGTGGCAACAAGGATTCGGGTGTTTCTTGGGAGGAAAACATAGGGTTTAACCACTGGAACTGTGGATCTTGATATTCCAGGTGCCAAGCTTTATATTTGTAATTTCTCTTATACATATATATACAGAGTTTCAACCAAGGTTAAAAATCCGCCCCTGGTTAAAAGACTCATAAGATGTTAAGCAGTCTACCTTGTACCTCAAGCAACATTAATGAAACATTGTATATACCCTTCCGTTTCAATTTGTGTGACATGATTCGACTCCTAAGGGATTTTAAAGTAAAGAAGGAAAGACTTTTAAACTTATGGCCTTAATCAGGTCATTACTCATTATAGTCGTAAGGTATAAGATTTCTAAAACTTGTGGTCTTAAACATACCATAACATTTGTGGCTATAAAAACTTCTCATTGCGGGAAATATAAGAAGATTATAGTTAGATGTTTTCAAATATAAAAATGTCATTCTTTCTGGAAGGGACTAATGAGGAAATAGTGTCATGTACACTTACCGAAGGAAGTACTTGCTACCAGATCAAGAAAATTCTAAGATATCATCATTAATTAATAACTAACAAAATGATAACAATCGACTAGAAATTGCAAAATGTGCAAATTTGCTTAGTTAGTAAAGAAACTCACTTTGTCATGACTTGAGGGTTCATGTCTTATGATTGTTTTGATGGAATTTATTGCTTGAATCAGAATAACTGCTTCTTCATCCATTGATGCTATGTCCACATCTGAAATTTCTGCAGGTGTCCATGATCACTTAAAAAACTGAAACTAAATAAATAAAAACATGAAGCTCAGAAAAAAAAACCTCCTATAGATTCCATAGACAGAAGATGCATTTACCAAATGTAGCAAAAAAACAAAAGCAATTGGAGAATTGTCCATGCCACTATTTGGTGAACAGTATGGAAAGAGAGGAACCTTAGAGTTTTTGAGGATACGGAGAGTAGTATGCAACAAGTCAAACTGAATTGCATTTTTACTCTATGTCTTTAGTGTAATCAGATGTACTCTAATGATGCTGTCTCCATCATTGATGTCTTAGACTCATTATAGGGATAGGTCAGTGTTTTTAGAGTTTCTCATGTAAATATGGTTCCCAGTACAACCTATGTACTGTTTTATGGAGAATAGAAACAATTACCATTTTCAAACAAAAAAAAAAGATGCATTTACCAGATGAAGTCAAAACCAATAGCCCTTCCAAACATATGCTTGCTATATTTGGAAGTCGTTGGGCACATAAGCCAATAGCAGCAACAGCATCTGCAGCAAACCTTCTGTCTGGATCTTTAATATAATCCTAGAAAATTAACTAACAAATTAGCACCAACTTGCATGACTAATTCCACAACACAAAGAGAAAAAGAAATTAATGATGCGAAGTTTACACATGGCAGTAAAGAGATTGGAAACCTCACTGTGCACGCGACTAAATTGCAACAGCTAAGAAAAACGTAAAATACACGCATTCTCCCTATTTTGTTGATAAAGAATAAACCAAACATTATATTCAGTGGCATACAAGAAAGGAGAGAAAAATGCTTTAAAAGGATTCATGAATGTATGAAGCTGAGTTTGGCTAGTTTATAGTATCTCAAATAATTAGATCAAGATCACTATGGTTTGAAAAATGTACATATAGGCAAAATTTAGATATGAAGGTGTACCTGGAACTCATTAAAAATAGGTGAAATTGATGAATCTGTTGCAATCAAAGATAGTATGTCAAGCTTCAGAGCTTTCACTTGATACGGATCAGTAGAGCTCACGAAGAAGTCTTCGAAATGGGAAACAAACAAGGCAGGCATTGCTTTAGCAAACACTTGAATGTTGCAGAGTACCTGCATCAACCAGCAAATTACATATACACCAAAAGTAAGGAAGGTATTGTAGATGGGAGCAAAGATGGGTTATAGTGTCTTCACCAAAAAAAGTTCTACTTATGGGTGTATTTTTTATTGCAGCAAAATAATGCAGTCATAGTGTTTTCAGGAAGACAAAGTCATAAAGAACAGTCCTTAAGGGGTTGTTTGGTATGAAGAATAAGGGATAATAATCTCAAGATCCTATATTTGGCTAGGGGTATTAATTAGTTCTGCAGATTATTTAACCCATCATTTATACTATAATGAGGGAATAAGTTATACCATATATATATGGTGGGATAACTTATATAGTGGGATATCCCAATCCATGGGATCACTTTATTTATCCCATCCCCCATACCAAACCACCCTTAAAGGTCTGGACCTCATTTCACTAGCTAGTAAGTTACTGGAGAATTCAAATCTTCGTAAACCATGACCAAAAATCTCTTTAACTTGTGAAAAATCCCATGGAAGGAAAGTTCTAATCAACACTAAACAATAACAAAAGACCCAATAAAATCCCGCTAAGTGGGGTCTAGGGAGGATAGAGTGTACGCAGACTTTACCACTACCTCGTCGGTGAAAAATCCCATGGAAGGGAAGTTCTAATCAACACTAAACAATAACAAAAGACCCAATAAAATCCCGCTAAGTGGGGTCTAGGGAGGATAGAGTGTACGCAGACTTTATCACTACCTCGTCGAGGTAGAGAGGCTATTTCTAGAAGACCTTTGGCTCAAGTGCATCAAACCCAAGTAAAAAAGAAAGAAAACAATGAAGAAATCATATCAGTTAATACGAAGAGCAATGTTAGAACATACAAGAAGGAAGCAATACCACCTGGAAAATCGTGTGATAATCAAAACCAAATACACAACATATGACGATGGATAACAAAAGCAAAGCAAGACAACAGTCAACACTCTACCCCTACTAATCTTCTATCCTAATACTCGAGCTCCACTCCTTCCTATCTAGAGTTATGAGTTGTCATGTCATGTCTAATCACCTCTCTCCAATACTTTTTCAACTTACCTATCCCCTTCACGTTGACCAACATTCTACCCCATACAACAAGGATGGCCTAATCTAGTTCCAAAAACACTTTTTCATACTAAACTATGGATAAAGTTCATTTAAGCGCCCAAGATTTTTAGGAAAAATGTGAAAAAGACTTGAACCAAGTAAACTAACTGTCCAGTAAACTTCTGGGTGAGGAAATTGATTGGCAGATGTTGATTTGGTAGCTGAACTTAGGAAAGCAGCAACTTGACCAGCAGCAATTTTTTTTATACAAGTCAGTAAGTGACTGTCACTACTATTTAAGTAATCCAAAATGAAATTTCAACTAGAAATATCAGTCTAAATGACAAGAAAAGTGAGAAATCACAAAAAGGTTATGATGACCACCCCCTTGCCCTTGAGCTGTCATCCTACCTTCCCCAACTCATATCCTCTTCCTTCAACCTCTTAAGTCACACTTTACCAGCAACAGAATGACATTGTTTCTTTTCTCACTCTTTTTTTGTGAGCTAAAACTCCAACAGCAACTTGTGAACTCAGGAAAGAGATGGTCAAAATATTTCTACATGTGTTAAAACATTTCTAAATGCGTCTTTGCCTCACTGACAGGCTAAAACAGCACAAGGTGATCTTTAAGCAATTACAAGCAAGAGAATTGAGAGGGCTGTACAATGTTTTAACCTATTGTGCAATTTATATTGCCATGATAATTACGTGCAAATATGGTAAGAACAACTCTTGGTGCCGTACTGACAGCTCTTTACCTTGTGGGGTTGGGCTATGGAGAACAATCAGAGACTTTGGCCAACGATAAAAGAGAACATGGTAATTAAAGTGGGAGATGAGAGAAAAACAACGTTTCCGAGAGATGCATGGAACAACCAGATCCCTCCGAAAGATAGTATCTCGGACCTTTTCACTATTTGTAACAACCTTGAAGCAACTGTCAAAGAGTGTTGGACTGAACAGGGACGGGATCCATCTTTTAGAAGACTCTTGAATGATTGGAAAGTAGACAAAGTGGCCAACCTACTCCATGAAATAGGAGGCAAAGGCTTCACAGGAATTACTTCAGCTACAGACTCTATGACATGGAAGCACAAAAAGGATGGGAGTTTCTCCGTTAAAAGGGTATATGAAATAGTTAATACACAACAAAGCAGAAGACATTCCATGGAAAACTGTCTGGCAAAAAATAGCACCAACAAAGGTAAAATGTTTCACATGGTTGTCAGAAAAGCTTGTTTGACTAAGAAGTTTGAAGAAAAAGAGGAGAATTATAGCATCCGGATGTCAACTTTGTGGGGAAACAGATGACACAAATAGTCATCTCTTCTCGCATTGTAAATTCAGTAATTCACTGCTCAACTATGATATTAATTTCTTCAGTAATTCACTGCTCAACTATGATATTAATTTCTTACTCTCATAGACACAAAAAGAACCATGCCCGAGCACACTGCAGATCTGTTGAGCTGCTGGATTAGAAGAGGTGGAAGCATGAGCCAGAAGAGATGGTGAAAAATCATTCCACATTGCATCTGGTGGACTGTGTAGAGACAGAGAAATAGCAGATGTTTTGAAGAAAAATCCAATTCCATTCATAGAGTTAAATGAAATTGTATTGTATCTTTCTCTTTTTGGTGTAAAGAAACAGATATGAGGGACAATTACCATTTTCAAAAAAAAAAAAGGTATAGCGGGATTAGAGCTTGTAGATCGGTTCTGTTCTCTGTAAATAGTTTCTCCCTTATTCTCTTTTTTTGTTCCTCTTTTGAAGGTTTCCGCACATCCTAAATGCGGAGGAATACAACATACCAATTTCAAAAATAAAATTATATTGCCATGTTTTTTCAATCTACAATGCCATTGCTCATCAAAGCTTGAGTTCCCACAGAAGGTCATATCCATTGCAGATGACAAATTCCTACAGGAACTGTACAAAAAGTTAACATAGGATCAATGTTATGTTGGCAATGCTTAAATAACTAAAACGCCACCTTCTCAATGTTTGTCGTCCATCACTCTAGCCTAGAAACTTCAATGGCTCCTGGGACATATTACCATGTAAATAAGAATCAGATTTGACTCAAGCTATTGGAAGACAGAATTACCACATATTTTGAGGCATCGGATGATCTCAACAGAAACAACAAAGGCTTAACAATTCTTTTAATTTCATCTTGTGGTCCCATAATCCAGTGCACTCCAGCAGCAGCAAGTACCACTGCACTATTTTGACTCCACAGTAAAGGTAAAGTACACTGTAGCAGGATCTTCACATCATCGTTACTTTTTGCAGATGTAAAGTCTGAAAAGTCCTTGACAGAAGAAGCTCTTTTGGAACATGGTCGGGATAAATACTTATCTGGTCCTTCAAGATAACTCCTGCATACCATTTCTGCTATCTCAGATTCACAAACTACACTCCCAATGTCATTGGTTCTCTCTTTGATTCCAAAATAGGTTTCAGATCCTTCCTTTTCTGAATTAGAATTCTCTGGAGAATGGGAAGCTACCATCAAGGATTCTTTAACAAGCCCATGCCTAGCAATAATATACCGTATAAGGATCCCTATCAAAACAATCTGACCCCATTCTTCCACATCAGGGAGAGTCTCGCACAGTCTTCTGTAATTTTTTGCAATTAGAAAGAAATTATTAGGACATATAGAAGCAAATGCAGCAGCAGCAGCTCCAACTACTCCAGGAGAGTTATCATTCAGAAGAATCCCAACAAGCTGCAAAACATAATAGCAGATGCAGTAGAAGTCAAATTAGTAACGATGAAATTCAATTGCTTAGTTTTCTTGGCTTGCTTGTATGACACAAGCATGATTGAAGCCATGACTGCAGTTTAGTTGTAGAAAACATAAGGCAACATGGAAGAAAATATGAAAAACTAAGTTTTGGTGAGAAGAGAAGGCCCTGAACCACTGTCAAAAGTACAATGAAATCAAATTTAAACAGCTTTAGCTATTGTATCAATCAGAAGTCTAATTTTTTAGGAGAAACCAAGGGAACGTCCTCGCTAAGCAACAGATCTGATATGATATATAGATACTAAATGATTTGAATATTGGAGCAGCTCTTTCCTGTATAGTAAAACTGGATAGTTACAAGGAGATGATTGCTTTATAGGATGCCTAAGTTATTCAAAGCTACCAAACCTACCTCTTCAATAGTAGTAATATTCTCCTCCAAACGCAAATCATGCAACTTGGGGAGTGCATTAGCAGCACACTTCCTAACATATACTGACGGATCTCTTGCACATTTTGCCACTGCAACCAGAACAAGGGGTGCAATCACATGAAGGCGAATCCCTGCCATTGTACGGAGTGCCCACGCCCTAACCAATGGATTAGTATCTCCCAAATCCTTCTGGAAACAGTTTATTGAAAGCAATGCTTCATTTGGGCGCCTAAAACATAAAATAACGAGTAAGGTTTTTCTCATGTTATTCTAATCTCATTTAAATTGGTGTCATACTTTTCAGCATAATGCAGGAGGTACAAATAGACCAGCTTCTTCACTTCCATTGATTGGGAAGCCACATTTTTCACCACCTGCAGTGCAGTGCAGTGCAGTAGTAAGTCAAAATTTTCTAATGAGTCCGTCAAATTGTCATAGAAAAGAAATGACCTGAGGGAAGAAATTGGAGACGTTGCAGCCTTGGGCGATGAGAGCAAGTAATCTCTTGAGGGCTTCACATTTTTCCGAGTCGAATTTGCTGTCGAGAAGGGAGGCAATATTGACGTCATCAGGATCATCGTAGAGGTGGGCATCCGTACCGATGCGGAACACCAAAGTTGAGGCTTTGCTTAGTGAATCTGCCGTCGCCCCAAACTGTGTCAACATTTTCTAACTCACATTCCCATCCGCCCTTTAGTTATTAAAGGAAAGGAAAAAGAAAAAGCGTTATTACAACGCCGCCCACAAATGCCCACACCATTATTTCATTAATTTTCTCTAATCATGAAAATTCTTATTTTTTGGAACTATGATTTTTGTTATTTTCAATTATATTCTTATTTAAATTTAAATTATTTTTATTTATTTCTTATTAAACTTTACTTAATATATGTATTATTTTTATATTACTTATTTTCCTCCGCATCAACTTTTGAAACTTTTCCCCCTCTCATTTTTTCTTTCACGTTTTATCCTATTTTTTGGACGTTTGTATTTTAAAAAATTCTTACTTTTTTATTTTCTTACGTTGTTTGCATGGATTGAAAATATATTAGCTTGTATGTTTCTCTACTTGATTCTATGTATTTATTTTTTAAAAACAAATTATTAAAAAAATATTGATAAATTTAATATTTATACTAATTATAGACATTTTTGTAAATTTATAAGTTACAATACAGTACCATGCAGTCAAACCAAACAACAAATTATCATTAAACAGTAATAACTCATACAATCTATCCAAACATTGTATGGTATTATACTGTACGACACCATACCATACCATACAGTATCATACATTAACAGCTTGTTTGGATGGTGGTTTGTCATGGTTTCATAATGTATGGTACTGTATGGTATGGTATCGTATCGTAAAGTACAATACCATACAATGTTTGGATAGACTGTATGGGTTGCTACTGTTTAATGATAATTTGTTGTTTGATTTGATTGTATGGTATTGTATCGTAACTTATAAATTTACTTAGATTTAAATAAGGGTATAATTGGAAAAAAAAAAAAGGAAACCATGGGATACCACCAATTTGGTGGTTTCAAAAAGTGAGGGTTTTCATGGTTACAGAACCATGAAACAAAACCATACCATACCATGAAATTAATGAACCAATCAAAACAAACATCGTTCTTTCACTAACCATACCATACCATACCATGAAAAACCACCAATTTGGTGGTTTCAAAAAGTGAGGGTTTTCATGGTTACAGAACCATGAAACAAAACCATACCATACCATGAAATTAATGAACCAATCAAAACAAACGTCGTTCTTTCACTAACCATACCATACCATACCATGAAAAAACACCAATTTGGTTTTGTGAATCTGGTGGTTTTTCATGGTATGGTATGGTATGGTTAGTGAAAGAACGACGTTTGTTTTGATTGGTTCATTAATTTCATGGTATGGTATGGTTTTGTTTCATGGTTCTGTAACCATGAAAACCCTCACTTTTTGAAACCACCAAATTGGTGGTAACTCATTGTTTACTTATTTTTATTTTCACTTATACCGTCATTTAATTTTTAATAATCCTAATTACCCTTTTAATTTTTATTAAACTTTACCCTAATATCTACGGCACAATCCTACACTGATTTGACTCATCTCAATTTTGAAGCTTCTTCTCCATCTCCTATTTCTCTCCCACGTTTCCAGCAACAACAATTTGAGGTTCGTGAAATTCTTTTTTTTTATTTACTTTGACGTGATTAGCTATTGATGAGATTGAGGAGGGATTTTTTTGTTTCTACGTCAATTTTTTGTTTTCTTTCGTGATACTTGCAAGCTAAATTATCTGCAAAAACTCTTAATTTATAGTATCAACTTTATGCACTTGATGATGCTTTATAAAAGTTATTGACACGTCTTACATATGTAGACGCGCCCCTTTTACCAGGGGTATGAGAAAAAAGATGTATGAAAGTCTATTGAGTTCTCTTTTTATCTTTAATCAGAGGATTCACATATGGAAGTCATTATTTTGGACACTGGGTAAGATGGTGTTTGTTAATTGGACAAACTAAAAAAGATAGCCTTTGGAATATGATTCCTCTAATAGATACAGTACTTTGCTGACCACTTGTTTAATTCAAGTTCAAGTGTAAATATGAGATCTAGATAGCACTCATCCAGCTTCGGATAGATTTCGTGTTTCTTTACAGCCTATCCTAACATCAGTTCACATGGAAAATTATGTTTTTGTTTCTTTTTGCTAGATTTCTAGTCCAGTTTCTATGTTATGATATCCCAGTTTACTCCTTATCCTTATCATTAATGTACCGTGCTCTTTATCAAATACATGTCCTTTTTGCTGGCAAAATCCGGCGTCAACAAATTTAATTCATAGCCTGTGGTTTTCTTTATACTAGAGAATAAGGAAGTTGTTATAGTTTTTCTGGTCAGACCTTCTGATTTAGTCTTTATACTAAGCATGCTTACAACTTAGATTTGGTTTTATAGTGATGCTATACGCACTATCTTTGGCTTATGACTTTAGAAGCAGGGAAAATAAATAGTCTTTTTAATTTTAATGATTCTGATATTGCTAGACCTTCAGATGTTGTTGTCCAAGCAACATGAATATAATTTGTGATGACATATTTGCTATATCTGTCTCATCACTCTAGAAAGCAAGCATAAAGTTATCCCTCAATTATATGCATTTTGACTGGATATCTTATCTACTACACGTTGCTAGTTGTTGCCCAAGCAATAGAAAAAAGCATCTCTTGATTGAGAAGTCAATTTCATCAACATTTATCTTTTAGATTTTCTCGACAATTAAGTGTCTTTATTCAAATTTATTATTGTATATGCCTAATTTAATTAGTTGATGCATTTTTCATAATTATATTGTAGATGGCTAATCGGAATAATCAAGATAGTAATTACATATTGAAACAAGTAAGCTCTATAGCTTCATATGCAACTATTATGGTAATTATTTGGTTTTGGAATCATACACATGAAATTGAAATGGATCAACGCACGATCACACAGGACATAAAGCTTGAAAGAGAGAAAGTTAGAGATGATTTATTGAATCATCTATTTTCCACTGAACTTTGTCATAATATAATAAGAATGAGTCCTTCGGCTTTTACTGGATTATGTAAAATCTTAGTTAAAGATGGAGGTCTTAGACCAACACTTCAAGTTACAGTTGAAAAACAAGTTGCAAAAACACTTTATTTGTTAGCACATAATGTGACAAATCGGTGAGCTATCTTTCATATTTCGACGCTCTGGAGAGTCGGTCAGACGTCATTTTCACGTTTTCCTACGAGCTATCTTGAGGTTATATGAGGACTTTATTAAACAACCTGATGGCTCTCATATACCTCCTGAAATTGCTAGTAACCAACGTTTCTACCCATATTTTAAGGTAAGCTCATTTATTACACTATTTATATTTAAACGAAATCCAAGATTATATTGTTAATTAATGATTGTAATATCAGGATTGTATTGGTGCGATTGATGGAACACATATACGTGTTAAAGTTTCACAAAGTGAAACACCAAGATATCGTGGGGGAAAAGATTATCCAACACAAAATGTATTAGCTACATGTATATTTGATTTAATATTTACATATGTGTTAGCTGGGTGGGAAGGGACAACATCTGATTAAAGAATTATGAAAGAAGCACTAAATAGACAAGACCCACTAAAAATTCCAGAAGGTATATATTATATATTTAGAGTTAGTTATATATGATAAATTATATAATTAAATCATTTTTATTTTTTAATGTTTAAGAAAATTCTACCTTGTAGATGTTGGACTTATGTTGAGAAGTGGACTTATTACACCTTATCGGGGAGAGAGATACCACTTTAAAGAGTATTCAAAAAATCCACCCCGAAATTCTCATGAATTATTTAATTTGCGACATGCTTCTTTGAGTAACGCTATCGAAAGAGCATTTGGAGTTCTTAAAAAGAGATTTCCTATAATTTCTAGTTCAACGGAATCAATATATGGCATTGAAACTCAAAAACTTATCATATTTGCCTGTTGTATTTTGCACAACTACTTAAGAGGCGTAGATACAAATGATGAGTTACTCGCTCAAGTTGATGCAGAGCTTATTAATGATAATACTGTGTATGAGGAACATTCAAATTCTAGGGAGAATAATGAGGAATATAGAAAAGGAGAGTTGATTCGAGATGGCATAGCAGCTGCCATGTGGATTAATTATTAACATTAGTTTTATAGTGGACAAACTATTGTGATTATTTGTGTCGTATTTTTTTTTTACTTGATGTTATTTGATAACAATTTCATTTCATGATGTATATATTTTTATTATAAATATTATGCTTAGTGCATTTACTTTAAATTATAGTAACTTTTATCAATATTTATGTGTAACAATATTTTCTCTTAATTTTGTGAATATTTGTCTTGAATAAGTAGTTGATATGGCAAAAGATGCAAAGGAATTTACCTCAAGTGATCCAAAGGCTCCAGATAACTCTATATGTAGTTGGACAAATGCAATGGATGACATTTTAATTGATGCATATTGTCAAGAAAATTCACTTAGGCACAGAGTTGGCGGACCTTTCTCTACAAATGCAATGAATAACATACTGAAGGAGCTAAAATCAAAATTTCCTGACAAAGTTATTAACAAGGAGAAAATTCACAATCGAATGAAAACATTTAAAAGGAACTTCGGCAGATACTATGACATATTCCAGACGAATGGACTGAGTGAATTTGCATGGGATCCTATCACAAACAAGTTTGTTGCTGAACCTGAAGTATTGGATCAATTAATTCAGGTAAATTTATATTTATTGGTTTAGTTTTTATTTTTATTGTAGGTTTCAGATATGTGTGTTCTTTTTCTTATTATAATATTCATTGTGTTTATATATATATATATATATATATATATATATATATATATATATATATATATATATATATATATATATATATAGAGAGAGAGAGAGAGAGAGAGAGAGAGAGAGATGGAGATAGAGAGACAGAGACTATGCCTGCAACTGCAGATTTAAGGACCAAGCCATGCCGAAATTATGAAAAGCCGATGATGTTATATGGAAAGGACAGGGCAAATGGAAAGCATGCTGAGACTGACCCAGATATATTAAAAAGGAGTGCTAATAAGAATCTAAAAAAATCAAATGTTCATCCATTGACTATTGATGAGGTAGATGAAATGATTCATACGAATGCTGCCTCTTTGGAAAATATTGACGAATATGGACAGGGTGAGCAAAGTGAAGCAACTGATTATGCACCTACACATAATGTCTATCCAGAAGCACCAGCTCCTATCAAGAACAAAAAATCTAAATATGATCATCTTGAAAGCATGGCTGACATGTTGAGAGGTGGGATGGACAAGTTGGCTAGTACTATTAATGGACTTTCATCCGCTCTACCTATTTCTGAGAGAAGATATGGAATATGTTGGCATAGATGAATTTGGAATCTCGTGTGAATATAAAATCTTACATATTTCTTTGCCAAAATGCAAACACATGTCGCACTCTAATAGGATGCCCGAAAGAGGCCCGCAAAGATCTTCTATTAGAAATAATGGGAGAAGACAATTAAATTTAGAATAATTTTATTTAAATTTTAAGTGTTGCTTCTTTTATGAACACTTTGAATGTTTATTAATATAAGTTATTTTGTTATGTGTTTCTAGTTAATACAATATTATCCTTCTAATGAATTTGTATGACTTAATATCTTTATTTTTCTGTACATCTTTATTCATTTGGTTTGTCTATTACGTTAATCTTGTTTATGTTAAATTTTGTCCACACAAAAGCAATATCTTTAAACTTGTTTGATTCCTTTTTTCTTTATTTTTGTTTTTGGTCTGAATTGTTGGCTAGGTGTCTCGTAAATATTCTATTTTTTTCTAATAAAATTGGGCCTTTTGGCTTTTTATTAAAAAAATATAGCAACGAAGTGTATTTTCGTAAAATTATAAGTTACGATACAATACCATACAGTCAAATCAAACAACAAATTATTATTAAACAATAAAAATTCATACAGTCTATCCAAACATTGTATGATATTGTATTGTACGATATCATACCATACAGTACCATACATTATGAAACCATGGCAAACCACCATCCAAACAAGCTGTAAGAAACCATGACAAACCACCATCCAAACAAGTTGTTAGGCATTAAAATCTTCAATGGGATGGGAGGTGACAAAAAAGATTCTAACAAAAAAAAAGTGACAACTTGTTTTACTAATTAAGAAAATAAGTTAAATAGGGTGAAGTGCAATTTTAAGAACTTGTTAAATTTTAGAAAAAATACAAAACACTACATAAAGTGAAGATTTTTTTCAAATAAATTCAAAATTTGTTCACGTCTTTTCTTATCAATTTTAACTTCTTAACTTCTCCTCTCTCTTTCAAAAAATTTCTCAAGAAATTTGCAACAATTTGAGAGTAATTCACAATAAATTTATATCTTTTTATTTTTTCTTTTCTGTTCATCTCTACCATCGTCACTGTTAGAATTTCGACGGGAACTGGTAAATTTTTTTCTCTTTTGTATTAGAGTTTTGTGTTTTTTAAATGAAAATGGTGATTTAAGTTAAAAAAGAAGAAGAAGAGCATGCATTAGGATTTTATGTTTTTGTTGAAGTAAAAATAGTGATTTAGGGGGAAAAAAAGAGCATGGATTTCTTTTTTCTTTTTCTATGTATCTCCTCATAAGCAATGTATTTGTTGTTATTGTTGGATTTTACTTCTTTTATTGTTGTTTCATATGTGTGTATAATCTTAAATAAATAGTAATCATTTTTAATTGTTTAATGGTTGGATTGTTGTGCTTAAAAAATATGTTCTTGTTGCAGCAACTTAAGCACTTGTCTGATTGAATCACATAGTTGTTGAGATTGTTGTAACAACAAAACAATAGCTGAAGTTTTTCCAAAGCGATACATGAACTTGTGCAACAATTGCTGAAACTAGTGCAACAAGTGCTGAAATAACTACTAAAGCAATAACTGAAGTTTTACATAAAAAGTTGTTGATGTTACTGCTTCACAACTTCACCAACTGTTGAAGTAAGATAAAATGTGTTGATAATTGTTGAAGTTGCTTCAACAACTCAATGATTTATTTTAAATAAATTATTTTATTTACTTATCTAATCATCTACTTTAGTTTATTTTTTTTATTTGTTTTGAATGATAATTGATGGGTTTTTTTATTTCATGTGGTGTAGATAAATGGCACAAAAAAATGACTATTATTGATGCCACTACTTTTGTGTCTTCTAATAGATATACTAGAAGAAGGAGAGCTAAGACACAACAACAAATAGAAGCAGAAGAAGCCTCTAAGAAAAATAGTACCAACAAATTGCCAACACTTGCTAAATATATCGTATCATTATCGAAAGTGAGGCAACTTCAATAATTCAAGAAGAAAGTAGAGAGATAAGGTCTCAAGAAGAAGCAAAAAAATCAAAATCAAGAAAGATAGGAAAATCAAAATAAAGAAAGATAGGAAAATCAAAGCCACAAGGAGGAGATGTTTTGAAAGGAGGAGATGATATAGAAGAAGGAAGAGGAGATGTTATAGAAGAAGAAGGAGGAGGGAGGGGTTGAAATAGATGTTTCTTCAAAAACTGATGACAAGGATGTAGAAAGTACTGAAGGGGATAAAATTTTTAAAATGAAAGAAGAATGAAATTTCACCATGATAAACTTATTCAAGAGAAGATGGGGACACTTGATTCTAATTTTGTCGAGTCCTCTCTAGCTAGAACTTTTGGTGATGACACCTCACTTGTTAAGCTTGTTAGATATTCTGATTACAAGTTTGTGATCATGATGGATGACCAATTAAAATTTGACAAATGAACAATTCAAATTTGACTAGCTCTACAACTTTTAAGTTCGATTTGAAAAGATCTTTTACTAATTTTAGAATAATTTTAATAACATAAAGACTGAAAATATTCTTTAGATCTTCCGCATTTGACAACTGTTTGGACCTACCTAAGAAGATAACTTACCAAATGTAAGATCCTGTATGTTAGAAGGTTGAAAATTAACGTTAAAAAGAGGAAATCGACATAGGGTGCTCACCAACAGACACACCACGGGCTGCGGTGTGCACCACTGGCCATAGTGGGCCCTCATAAAGAGAGCCCCAGAGACAATTTTGGAGAGAGGATGACCACAAAACCTTTCACAGTCTGTGGACCCACCACAAACAATGGTGGAACTCATGGAGAGCACCTTCTCCTAGCCTTAAAATAGCTCCCAACCACGACCCCCACCATGGGTTGTCGTGCCCAAAACAGGTTGTGGTGGGTCCCATCCAGGTGTCACGATCTAAGCTTAGGGTCTAGTCATAATATGACCAATGTGAAACCCAAGGGCGCCTCATAAAGCCTCTTAACATAACATAAGCATTCATAAGGAAATAAAACATTAATCTTGGGTAAAGCAACAAAAATTTAGTCTTAAATCAAGCTAAATATAGAAATCAAGAATCTTCCCAATAAAGGGAATTACATCAACTTTGCCCAGAGAATCGTAGTAGCTAAGTTGGTTGGCTACTTAAAATCCCTCCTTGTTGGTTAGGGTTCGATTCCCACTTTGTAATACCCTCACCATTTTTCCTTCCCCTACCGCCCTCCCCCCCAAAAAAAACATCAACTTTGTCCAAAATATGCCTCCATGTGTCTAGATCTTGGCAGGGACTAGAGCACACTACTAGCTCACCCTCAAGATAGGAAAGACAAATATAAAATATCTCAACATAGGATTATAATAACATGAATGTAAAGGTTTGTCCTCGAAGCATGGGAACTCACCAAAGTCTTCAAAAGTAATGTCCGAATCTAGCCACAATATGGAGGAGGAGTATCATCACCCGCCCTTACATTGTGATATAATATAGTCAAAAAGCATGTGTTAGTACGTAGAAAAATACTACGTATATAGGCATTCACTGCACCAAGAAAATGTTATATCATAATAAATAATATACATAATGATTTGTCACAACCTAGGGCCTAGGCATGACACAACGAATGAGGAACCCGAAGAGACCCCAAACCAGCCTCTTGAGCACGCATGGCATATCCTTGGTTATGGAAGCATAATTAAATAATGAGCAAATAATTCTAAGGGAAGAGGGACTTTAGACTCAAGTTATAGGATGTTATAGGGAAAAAGATTAGCATGAGCACAACGAAAATAAAGAATAGGGGCGGGTAAGTATGACTCACGCTATGGGAGCAATAGGGACTGAGGACTTCCACATTATATCAACAACATACATCAACACATAAAAGGAGATAAGGACTAAAGGAAGTCTTCCATAATTACATAAGTATAATAGGAGTCAAGCTCATAACATACATATCCATATCCAACAACACCTCTAACATGAGTGGAATAGAGGTCAAGACATCTCTGGGGCTCATCCTCAAAAGAAAATGCCCAACAATAAACAAGTTTTAATAAAGCATGAAAGGAAGGTGGATGTTGTCTCCTAAATGGAGGACTCACCAATAGCAATCTTCAATGAGTCGTCTAGTCATGTGGAGGAGGAGAATGAATAAGAGCTCCAATCCTTACATGGTTAGATCATGTAGGCAAAAAATATGCGTTAGTACTTGAAATGTACTAATTATGCGGGGTACAATGCAACAAGAGAACATAAACCATAATTAGACAAGATACATAATCATATTCAAATGATATAAGCTCAATATGATATGTATGATCAATGCTTAAGTCAAAACATGTATGAGATAATCAAACTTGCATTATATAACAGACATATTTGGGAAGAGACCTTAATCGACATATAAGACCATGTGAGCTACTATATGGAATCCCGATGTTGCCTCCACACTGAAAAAGGAGAGGCTTACTTGCCAAAGTAAACTATGCCCACATTATGGGTAACCAAACCTAGATGTATCCACTAGTACAAAAGCCCATTTAGGGAAAATAATACAAACCTATGGTGGCAATAGTATGGTAAGTAAAGTTTTAAATGAGGATCCTTGGGGATAGTCCTACGCTCCACGTCCCATTCGGTGCTAGGCCTAGTCCGACGGAATACATTACATAAGCATAAGTATAATCATAACTTAAATAACTTGTAAAACTATACTATCATAATTAGAGTAGCTCATTCCAAATACTTGCCCCCCTTCAAGTGTGCATTTTCCTCCCACATAAGGGTAAACAATTCATAATAGAGCTCAAATCATACTTATCAAATCATAGGAGCTTTCATGAGTTCATAATATACATGGTGGCCTTCAAAATCATCATAACATACTTATCTTATATATTTGTAATAATTCTTTCATCAACATATGAAACCTTGTCATGTTATCTCGTCAAAATATGATGGGGGTACGCAATTGAACTTAAAATCATGCAATTCAAGATGAGTAGAGTAAAACATAGTCATTTGGAAATCATTTAAAGCAATCCACCAATATTGTAGTAAAATCCCTAATTTGGGTATCATAAAGTCCATTAAAAAATTCATAATCTTTCATAGTACCATATCATGCACAACTTTAATACTCAAAATTAACTCACAAGATAAACTCTTGATAAGTATTCATGCGTAATCAAACAAACAATCGACAAATTCCAACTTAAATCATGCTTGTAATGAATAATAGGAAATACCCATAAAGAAATAATCTATGAAACCAAGAAATTTAAAAAAAAAATAAGGGTTTTGGGCTCCATAGGTGGAAGGACCCATAGATGAAGAACACAAATACCTTAAAGCAAAACAGAGAAGAAACTTGAGGAGAATCTTAGATCTGATGAAAAGCTTGGAAGAAATTGAAGCTTATTCTTCAATGGAGGATTTGAATCTTCTTCCTTGAGAGAAAATTTGGAATGAGTGAAGGAGAAGGTTATTTAGGCATGAACATAGGCTTAGAAAAGTGTATTTAGGTTAAATAGGTTAAAACCCCCATTTGGGAATGTAAAAATATCATCAAGAGTCAAAAACATGATGTTTTGAAGTGTCCCAACAACAAAATCGATGGTAACGAAGTCCCATCGCAGAATCAATCAACGGTACGCCAAATGGGACTTTCAGACTACCTTTTTTGACAGTTTTCAAAACTTTCTAGAGCGATTCAATGATCAGTCTGGTGGTACTCCGAATGCATTCAACAGTCAAACTACACCCTTTTTTACAACGTAGATAGGATTTAGTAAATTGGTCATAACATTTTACTCCAACCTTGGAATAAGGCAAAATTTGATGCATTGTAAAGCTAATTCAAAGACCTACAATTTGGTATGTATTGGGTCACCTAGTTCAGTATATATGCTAAAACATATGACCATTTGAAATTGAACCTTATACGAATTCATACTGAAACTTAGCCAATTGGAAACTTTTGGTTTTGGCTCGATGTAAGAGAAGCCTTATTACCCCAAACCATATGTAATCAACTTTGGATACCTTTAAATGTATTCCACCACATTAGAAGTCATCAAGTTGAGCCTCTACGCATACAAGGAATAACTCGAGTGTTAGCTTAAGATCTAAGGCGTTACACTGTCTCTCCCTTGGGAATATTCATCCTCAAATTTGATGAAAACGCGCTCAAAAGGAGTAACAAGAAAAATTTTAGCCCTAACATAAATGTATTAATGCAACTTAAACATCATTTTCATGAAATCTCAAACTTATGCATCAAAGATTATCTAAACATATCATATGAGTATGGATGCATACAATATGATATAGAAGGGCTGAAGTATATGATGTACAGATAGGATTAACTTATTACCTTAGGCTTTAATATAGTGGAGGAGATAAGGATATCACCTCGTCTGCTTCGACTTCCCAAGTGACACTTTCTACTTGTTGGTTCCTCCAAAGGACTTTGATGGATGCTACACTTTGTTTCTCAATCCTTCACTTGTCTATCCAAAAAATCTCAATCGGGACCTCTTCGTAGGCCAAATTCTCCTCAATACCAACAACTTCCAAAGGCACAATAGAGTTTAGATCACCTACACACTTTCTAAACATAGACACGTGGAAGAATGGATAGACCATTCTCATCTCCATAGACAACTTCAACTCATAAGCAACCTTACCAGCTCTTCTCAAAACCCTATAAGGCCCTCCATATCTTGGGCTCAAATTTCCCTTCTTGCTAAACCAAACTACACCCTTTATGGGTGAAACCTTCAAATACACCCAATCATCAACATGAAACTCAAGATCCCTTTTCCTCACATTGGAGTAGAACTTTTGTCTACTTTGAGCCGTCTTCAATCTTTATCTTATCAACCTTACCCTTTCCAAAGCTTCCAAAACAAAATTCGGACCTAACAAGACCATTTCTCCCACTTCAAACTACCGTACCGGTGATCTACAATGTCTACCATATTACTTTTTTGGGTTGTTGTCTAATACATGTAGTTGAGACTTTTTATTCTTATCTTTGGAGTTTCGATATTGTGATTTACATGGAGATTTTAAATTTCTTGTTCTTTAATTCTTCGTTGTAAGTGTTCAATTATGCAAACTTATCATGATTTATTCATCTACTACGAACATGAGTAGCTAAATCCACAACTAGGATTGTGGGAACTATGAACTAACAAAGTAAAAACCAAATAAAATTTGTAATCCTTGAAAAGTGTGCATGCATGTATTATTTATCTCTTCATTTTAAATGCTTTTTTATGGTGGCCAATGTTAAAACTCATCTTATTCTTACTCACCGGCCCAAGGGGCAATGAATGGGAACAGGGGTAAATAACAAGATTTGACGTGAGCACACTTGTCTAATCAACCTAAACGGCCCAAGGGATGGTTATACTAGGACCAAGGTAAGGGTTAGTAATGTGACACTTGTCGACGACCAAAGTTGCGTGGTGAAATTTACCTAGTTATTGACCCAAGGAATTAGGTGAACATACAAATTCTGCATGCTACACACTAGAATAAGTTACAATTATTAGATTATACTTTCATGAGGAACACAATACCCTAGTTACTTCTCTTCCTGAATTAGTAATACATGTATTGACTGTTGACCTTAGTTTAGGTTTGAATTCTTGTTTTTACATAAAAAAACCCCAATTCTGGAAGTAAGTTAATTAATTCATCCAAATACTTTAATTACTCCAACTCTAGACCATATTCCTCGTGGGATTGATCCTAATCATTGTTAGGTTCTATATTTGAACAATGACTGCCTATACCTTAATTGGAGGTATAATTTGTGCGTGATTAGTCGATAACCAAGAAGGGAGCATATTTGGAGAGCTTGTTGAATTTGAGGGAATACTCCTTCACACTCGTGGATCCTTGTTTGAGATTCATAAACACCATCATCTTTGCTTCCCTAAGTTCAATAGGAAAGAAATGATTGAGGAAGTTAGCTTCAAATTCTTTCCATGGAATAAGCTAATCATTTTTCCTCTCCACCTTCCATTGAGCAAACCAAATTTGAGCAAGGCCTTTGATTTTATAGGCCACAAGTTTTGCTTTCTCTTCCGAGCTCACCCAATGTAATGACCTCTAGTTTAGGAGCCCCGAGTACATAAAATTTGGCCTAAATAACTTGGAAACTGGTTTATGGGATAATTTACAGTCCGTAAGTCGATAAATGGCCCGTAGTTTTGGTCCTTAAATATAGAACTTCAGAAAGGGGAAAGGTTTCCAAGTGTGTGGTGACCCATGGACCAAGTGACAGCTCGTAGGTGGTTTCGTGAGTGGAACCCCAGATATGAAGGAAATTTGGAGTTTTTAGGAAGGTGACATACGGATTATCAAACAACCCGTTGAATTATTTTCGACCCGTAGAATCCTTTCATGGGTAAGGCCATGAAAGTGAGGAAAAATAGTTTAAGTATGGGAGGACTCTACGAGTCCAACCACGACATGCAAGAGGTTTCACAACTCGTACTGATGTTCATAGTTTTCGATTCAAAAAAGTCAATTTTTAGGATTTTCAGATGTGTCATTAGATGAAGAGATCTAGAGCTCGTGAAATGACTTACAACCCGTAATTGGGGTCTCGTAGATTGACTTCAACAATTTTAATGAGGGGAAGTTTTGTCATTTTCTTCCTTTCTATTCCTATACTATGTCGTTTAGGGGACGGGAAAGGGACCCTATAACAACCCTTAAGCTCTAATCCCTCTATTCATTCTCCCATTCTTTCAATTCCAAAATTTCTAAGGCAAAGAGCTCTCAAGAACTAGGCTAGGGTTTCCAAGGTTTCTTCCCCAAAAGCTTTAATTTCATCGCTCCTTAGTTCTCCAAGTGTGTGAGTTGATTTATAGGTGTCCTTTCACCCATAAAGTTCCTCATTAAATATTTTACCTTTTCTTTAAGTTTCCCAACTTAATGTGAACGCTTATGTTGATTTCATGATCTTTAAGTTATTATATAATACCTATGAAGTTCAACAACGATTTTGCTAAGTAAATATATGCATATTTGAAGTATGATATTAATTCCATGATAATTTTTTATATGATCAAGGGTGGGTGTTTTCGATGTTTCTTTTAAAAGAAAATTTCCTAAGACTTATGCGATTTATGATTGTTCCATACTAAAAGCTAAGTCCACCTTGTTTTTAATGAAAGTTTCCTATGATTTATGATTATGACTAGGGCATTAATGAAGAGCTTCAAAGCTAAGTTTACCAAAGACATATGTATGATGTTAATGGCCCTAAAAGATGTTTAAGAAAGATTCTTTACTTCGAGCTACTCCTATAATTGCTACTTATGATTCTAAAAGTACATTTTAAAGACTTCCGTGGGATGACTTAGAACCGAAAGGACTACAAATTGGTACCCATTCTGCTAGTTAAGGCATGAACCCTTGAAGCTAAATCTCAATGTCCCTAACTATGTGCCACCATATGAGCCTTTTTAGGCTAGGCTAGTGGATTCATGTAGACCTAAATGTTATAAAAGATGCAATTGCAAAGTTATCAAGTTTTGGATATCTACCTTGGCAAGTAGATTCCCCTTTTTCGCAATGGAAGGAGGGCATTGGCCTTTTTCTAAAGGAAGGAGTTCATTAGATTCCCGGTATTAGCTCATATAGTCTTACTGTTGGTTATGGTCTATTCCCACAAGCTTATGATCTCATGTTATATTTCATAATATGTGCTTTTCCTATGTATTGTCTCATATTGATCTTGAGCCATATTTTTTATGCACGTTTAAGCTTGTTTATGTATTATTTACTCTATATATCCTTATATGTTATGTTTAATAATGATGACATTATAATTTCATCCATGCATTGCATCTCATATACGTAGTATATTCAAACGTACTAATGCATATTTGTTTGCATGATTTAACCATGTAAGGACAGGTATTCCTCCGTCGACTCGAAGCTAGTTTTCAGCGTCCAAGACTAGTAGCTTATTGTGGTGAGCCCTTAGTTTGGGACTCCTCCACTTTCCTACTATCATGTATCTTTGCTTTGTTTAATACGATGTATTTGTAGCCCTTCTGAGGCTTTTACTTTCTATGTTCCCTATCGTGGATTCTTTTCTATTCAATGGAGATCGATGGATACTAGTCCCATCCATTCATGATGTAGTTGGTATGCATACGGACAAACAAATTAATTATAGTTATTCTAGTGCTTTTTAATTTTGCTTCACTGTCAACATTAACTCTTAGACTCTTTTCCCCTATTTTCTTCCGCAAAAGTTTTACTTAATGCTATAAATATTTAAGATATTTGGGATGACTTGGGTGAGATGCCTTCAGGTATCTCATTCGTCGTGTGATGAATAGGACCCTTAGTCGGGTCGTTACAAACTTGGTATCAGAGCATGAGGTTTTAAAATGTTCCTCGTATGTCCATGTATACCCCGTACCATTGAATGTCATTCAAGGTTATGAAGCACGCCACTATCTTAAGTGAGAGGCTATGAGACGGTTTCGGAAAGTCTTCTTCCCTTCTTTCGTATTCATGTCGTGCATTAGAGTTGAATAAGGTTTTATATTAACTAACGATGGGCTTTTGCTTGTTTCTAGATCCTGCTGCCATGAAAAGCTCCCTATCCGTGAGGCACTCCCAAGGAACAAGTCCTTCCACTCCAATAGGATGATGGAGTGTCTCATGTGGACTTCCGAACCGTATTCACTTTGTTGGCCTAAGCATTGGCCAACCAAGCAAATCAAGAAGTGGTCGTTCCTTCTCAAGTACCCACTTCGACCACGGGAGTACATGACTTCATGCGAATAAACCCACCAGAATTTCATGGGCCAAAGACGGTCGAGGACTCTATCGAGTTTATTGAGGAAGCTTATCGGGTTGTGGCAGTGATGGGCGTTCTATCTGAAGAGAAAGTCAATTTGGTGGCATGCCAACTAAAAGGAGTGGCTAAGATTTGGTTAGAGCAACAGGTCGATGAGAGAGGCCAAGGAGCAAGCCCTATTGATTGGGTGGAATTTAAAATGTGCCTTTCCAGATCGACTCTTCCCCATCGAGCTTAGGAAGGCAAAGGTCCAGGAATTCATCAACTTGAAACAAAGGAGCATGCGCATGAGGGAGTACGCCTTCAAATTCACCAAATTATCAAAGTATGCCCCACTTATGGTCGCGAATCTGAGAGCTCGCATGAGCAAATTTATTTAAGGTGTCTCCAGTTGGTTTCCAAGGAGTGTAAGATAGACATGTTGGTCAAGGAGATGGACATTTCCCGCTTGATGATGTATGCGGAGCACATTGAGGAAGAGAAGCTTTGTGAAAGGGTAAGGGAGTCCAAGAGGGCTTGAGTTGAAGGTGGGAACTACTCTCACCAAAGGGGTGGTGCTCACAAATTTCAAGGTGGCCAAAGGAAGGTGGGAAAGGATCCACCAACATTCCTCCTTCTCGGAAAGACAACGGGGTACCTCCCAAGCCCCAAAGTCCAATTTCCCTAAGTGCGAGAGGCCTCACAAAGGAGAACGCTCAATCGGGTCAAATATTTGCTTCACTTGTGGAAAGCCCGGCCACCATGCTAAGGATTGCAGGAGCGGAGGCACAAGGCCTCAAGGCCGAATGGGTCCAATTCAAGGCGCCCAAAGGACCAATCAGTTCTATAGTCTTCATGGTCGCCAAGAGGTCGAAGAAGCTTCGGATGTGGTTACCTGTATGTTAAGAGATTTTTATTATGACATATGCATTTTTGGATCTAAGAGCAAATTTGCCTTTTGTTACCCCATTCTTTTTGTATAAGTTTCATGCATGTCCCAGAGTCCTATACGAGCCCTATGAGGTGAGTAACCCCATAGTTAAGTCTATCATAGCTCGAAGAGTGTATAGAGGTTATCCTATTTCTGTATTGCATAAAGTGATTCCATGTGACTTAGTCAGGCTTTTCATGGTAGACTTTAATATGATTCTAGGATGGATTGGTTGCATACTTCTTATGCCTCCATTGACTATAGAACCTATAGGGTTAAATTTCAATTCCCTAATAAGCCAGTTTTTGAATGGGAGGGTAACAACACTTTAGGCAGGGGTTGATTCATTTCTTTTGTAAAGGCCCGCAAAAAGATTTCCAAGGGGTGCATCTACCACTTGGTGAGGGTCAAAGATGTCTCTTCCAAAGTTCCTTCCCTTGAGTCAGTCCCCGTTGTAAGTGAATTCCCGAATGTCTTCCCAAATGAGCTACCAGGCATCCCTCCCAAAAAGGATATACATTTTGGTATAGACCTCTTGCCCGATACTCAGCCTATCTAAATCCCTCCGTATAGAATGGCTCCCCTAAATTTGAAGGAGTTAAAAGAGTAATTGAAGGATTTGTTGGAGAATGATTTTATTAGACCTAGTTGATCTCCATGGGTGCCTCGATGATATTTATAAGGAAGAAGGACGGGATGTTCAATATGTGTATTGACTACTGGCAACTCAATAAAGTCACCATCAAGAATAAGTATCCCCTCCTGAGGATAGATAATTTGTTTGATCAACTAAAAGGGGCTACTTATATCCCAAATTAATTTTTGATCTGGTTATCACCAATTGCGGGTGAGAGAAATTTACATCCCTAAGACGACTTTCAAGATTAGGTATGGTCATTTTGAGTTTGTGGTGATGTTGTTTGGCCTCACTAATGCACCGGAGATATTTATGGACCTCATGAATAGGGTGTTCAAGCCTTATCTCAACATGCTCGTTGTGGTGTTTATTGATGAAATTCTTACCTACTCCCAGGTGAACAAGAACACATCGAGCACTTGAGGATAGTATTGCAAAGCATGAGAGAACAAAAGCCCAATGAGAAATTTGACAAGTGGGAGTTTTGGCTAGATGAGGTTACCTTTCTTTGGCATGTGGTATCTAGAGAAGGAATAAAAGTTGATCCTAAGAAGATAGAAGTGGTTAGAAACTGACCAAGGCCATTGACTCCTACCGACATAAGGAGTTTCTTGGGTCTAGCCAGTTACTATAGACGGTTCGTGCAAGACTTCTCCACTATTTTGTCTCCACTCACCAAGCTAACTCAAAAGAAGGCTAAGTTTGTATTGATGGATAAATGTAGGAGGATTTTCCAAACTTTAAAGTATCAATTGACTTCAGCCCCCATATTGACCTTGCTAGAAGGGAATGAAGGGTTCATCGTGTATTGTGACACATCAAGGATTGTGTTTCGTTGTGTGTTAATGTAAAATAGTAAAGTGATTGCCTATGATTAAAGGCAGTTGAAAGTGCACGAGAAAAATTACCTGACTCATGATCTTGACCTTATAGCTGTGGTGTTTGCCTTAAAGATTTAGTGACACTACTTGTATGGAGTTCATATGGATGTGTTCACCGACCATGAAAGTCTCAAACACATATTCACCTAAAAGGAACTCACTTGAGGCAACAGGGATGGTTTAGAGCTACTCAAGGATTATGACATAAGTGTGAAGTACCACCTCAAAAAACACAATGCGGTAACTGACGCCCTTAGTATAATTTTCGTGAGTAGTGTGTCCCGTCTAGAAAATGATGAGAAAAGGGAGTTAGAATATGTTCATAGGTTGGCTAAACTGGGAGTGAAATTGAGTGAGTTCGGAAGTGGTGGTGTGGTGGTTCTTTAGAGGACCATGTCTTCTTTGATTGATGAAGTTAAGCTCAAGCAAGATCTCGATCCCACCTTGGTTTAGTTGAAAACCTTGGTAAAATATGGAAAAATAGAAGTCTTTTCACAAGAAGGAGATAGTGCACTCAAATATCAAGGAAGGTTGTGTATGCCTAGTGATAGTGAGTTGAAGAAGTTGATCATGCAAGAAGCCCGTAACTCTTCATATTCAATTCATCCTAGTACTACAAAGATGTATAGAGACTTGGGGGAGATTTATTGGTGGAATGGAATGAAGAAGGACATTGCTCAATTTGTGTCGGAGTGTGCCCAACAAGTCAAGGTCAAACACCAAAGGTTGGGTGGCCTAGCACAAAACATTGACATTCCTACTTGAAAGTGGGGAGAGGTCAACATGGATTTCATATTAGGGTTACCAAAAGCATTTTGACTCTACATGGGTAGTAGTTGACCGCATGAAGAAGTCAGCTCATTTCCTACCAGTTAAGACTACATTTAGTGCCGAGGATTATGCTCATTTATATATCCGAGAGTTGGTGACATTGCATAGGATTCCATTGTTCATCATATCAGATCGTGGAGTTCAGTTCACTTTCTACTTTTGAGAACCTTTTCAAAGAGGACTTGACACTAGGGTGAACTTGAGTATGTCTTTTCATCCCCACATCGACAAGCATACTGAGAGGACTATTCTAACATTAGAGGATATGTTGAGAGCTTGTGTGTCGAAATTTAAGGTGAGTTGGGATGACCATTTGCCATTTACCAAGTTTGCCTACAATAATAACTTTCATGCAAGTATTAGGATGGTACCATTCGATGTGTTGTATGGTAGACGATGTAGATTCCCCATCAGGTGGTCCGATGTCGGTGAGGTGGCATTAATAGAATTGGACTTGGTGATGAATGTTATGAATAAAATTAAAGGCATAAAGGAAAAATGGTAAACAACCCAAAGCCGACAAAAGACCTACTCTGATGTGAGAAGAAGGGAACTTGAATTCCAAAATGCGATTGGGTCTATCTGAAAGTGTCTCCAATGAAAGGTGTTGTCCAGCTCCGTATGAAAGAAAAATTGAGTCCTAGATATATGGGACCCTATAAGGTGGTGAAAAGAGTGGGGAAAGTAGCATATACGTTGGATCTACACAACGCGTTGCACTTGATTCATCCGATTTTCTATGTGTCGATGTTGAGAAAATTCATAGGTGACACAAGTTCCATAGTTCCTTTGTATGATGTGAATGTTGAATAGGATTTGAGTTACGAAGAGGTACCAGTTGAAATCTTAGATCGAAAAGTGAAGAAGCTAAGGAACAAGGAAGTTACATCCATCAACGTACTTTGGAGAAACCAACAAGTTAAGGGTGTTACATGAGAAGTGGAAGCGGATATGATGAAGTAATATCCATATCTATTCCACTCTACTCAAGTCGAAGGTATTAAGAAATTTTTTCGAAAACCTCAAATTCCATGTATTTTTTATTCTCATGATTTATGCATTTATTTTGATGTTTATGAACTGTTTTGAAACATATTAAAGGTATGAAATCTGAAATTTTTGAGAAATGACGTTTGGCTTACATTTTTGCATGCATACTGGGTTATTAGCTACTAGTTCACTCTTTAGAGAATGCCTTTAAGTATATTCGGGAATGAAGGTTCCCAGGGGGAGATATTGTAACAACTATTTAGAAGCCCTAAGTACAGAAAAGTTAGCCTGAAAAATAACTTGGAATTTGATTCATGGAACAACGTATGGCTTGTAAATTGATATACGACCCGTAGGTTCAACACAAAACTTCGGGAAGGGTAAAAGTTTCAAGTGTGGGATAACCCACAGATCAAGTGACAACCCATAGGATACCTTACGTCCCATAGATTATTTCATGAGAGGGACCCAGATATGAAGGAAATTTAAAGTTTTTAGGAAGGTGACTTACGGATTATTAGACAGCCCGTTGAATTGTTTACGGCTGGTAGAATCCTTTCATGGGTAAGGCCAAGGAAATGAGGAAAAATGATTAAGTGTGGGAGGACTCTATGAGTCCAACCATGGCCTGTAAGAGGTTTCACAGCCAATACTAATGTTCGTGGTTTTCAATTTAGCAAAGTCAATTTTTTGAATTTTCAGATGTGTCATCTGACGAAGAGACCTATGGCTCGTGAAATGATTTATGACCCGTAATCGGGGTCAGATAGGTTGATTTCGGTAGTTTTAATGAGGGGTAGTTTTGTAATTTTTATCCTTTTTATTCCTATACTATGTCGTTTAGGAGACGGGAAAGGGACCCTATAACAGCCCTTAAGCCCTAATCCCTCTATTCATTCTCCCATTCATTCAATTTGCCCTTAAGCCCTAATCCCTCCATTCGTTATCCCACATTCTTTCAATTTGCCCTTAAGCCCTAATCCCTCCATTCATTCTCCCATTCTTTCAATTTGCCCTTAAGCCCTAATCCCTCCATTCGTTATCCCACATTCTTTCAATTCTAAAATTTCTAAGGCAAAGAGCTCTCAAGAACAAGGCTAGGGTTTCCAAGTTTCTTCCTCAAAGGTTTCAATTCCATCTCTCCCTAGTTCTCCAGGTATGTGAGTTGATTTATGGGTATCCTTTCACTCATAAAGTTTCTCATTAAGTATTTTATCGTTTCTTTAAGTTCCTCAACTTAATTTGCATGCTTATGATGATTTCATGATCTTTGAGTTATTATATGATATCTATGAGGTTTATCAACTATTTTGATAAGTAAATATATGCATATTTGAAGTATGATATTGATTCCATGATGATTTTCGATATGATCAAGTTTGAGTGTTTTCAATTTTCCTTTTAAAAGAAATTTCGTAAGACTTATGCAATTTATGATTGTTCTATGCTAAAATCTAACCCCACCTTGAAGCTAACCTCAACGTCTCTAACTATGTAGTGGATCCATGTAAACCCAAATGTTATGAAAGATGCAATTGTGAGGTTACCAAGTTTTGTATACATACCTTTGCAAGTAGTATTGCTTCCCTAACACACACAAGTGTTCGTGGTCAACCCAAGTAATATAGTGGCTCTTTTCAGAAGTCGGATGTCGAACCCAAAGGACTCGTCAATTAATTATTTACTAAATTATATTAATTCTAATTATTTATTTAAGCGTTGAACAATTAACCAAAAGAGATATTTTTAAAAAATCAATGAATGAATAATCTAAGATTATTATTTAGCTAATAATCATGTTTCTCAATTTCATAAAATTATTCAATTATCTAGTTGCTGATTCACAGAGTTTAAATTACCTAAACGGGGTTGCACGCCTCTGCCGGCCTACCTTTATTGACTGTCTAACAACATCGTTGAGCGAGGATAGACACATCAATAAAAATGATAACGTTATCTTCCTGTATTTTTTACCAAGCGAGATGTAAGGGCAGTTGTCACGGGTCTCCCTTACATGAACCAATCTAGTTTCCTAATCGAACAAGCTCCCTATACTATTGTGTTCTATCCATTCCAATATCTCTCGAATCCAGAATGAACAACTAATTTACCCCCTAGTTGGCCGGAATATGAAGTATAGATAAAAGCAATATAGGAACAACTAGTATAGATAAAAGCAATATAGGAACAACTAATATGATAAACAAATATTTTGAATTAATAATGACTAAACAATCATCTGATTGGCTACTATAATCTTAGAACGAGAAGTTTAACTCTACATAGACATGAAGAAATTACCACAAATCATTCAAAAATAAATGTAAAAATAAATAATATGGAGAATAAAAGATGAAACCAAAATTCTCCGGACTCCACGGTGGCTCCTACTTCTCTCTCTAGGTCAAAAGTTTTGTAAAACCTAATTTTATGAAATATTTATAGGTGTAGGAAAAAATCCCAAGTAAAATAATTTAGTCCAAAACAAATTGGGAAATCCAAAACCGAAAGGAAACTTCAACTTCATGCGAACGGCTACTGTATGCTGCCTTCACCACTTCACTGCTGCCACGTGGCAGTTTCTTCAATTGCAATTGCAATTGCAATTTGATATTTTCATTTCGCCGCATGCATATGTATAATAATATATATTACTATATTCAATTTAATCCATTAAGCTGCCTGCTTGATTTTCCTTATGTAATCTTTATTTTTTAATTCGTTTCAGCCCCAAATTTCTTTATTCTTGCACCAATTTAATCCTACAAATAAAATACGTAATTTAGCACAATCCATAAAATTTATGCTAAAAAAAGATAAATAAAAGTATTAAATATAAGGTAAATAATGACTAAAAATATATATGTTTGGCTTCACATCAAGTAGATTCCTCTTTTTCCAATGGAAGGAGTGCATTAGCCTTTTCCCAATGGAAGGAGTTCATTGGATTCCATGTAGTAGCTTACATGGTCTTACTGTCAGTTATGGTTTATTCCAACAAGCTTATGATCTCATGACCTGGTCAACAGTAAATCATGTACATCAAGATAAGTAAACCAAAATGATAAAGTACTAGCTAGCCGACCAGGCTGCAATAACAGAGGTACAAACACACACTATATATATAAGTATACCTTATGACTGGAGACTTAAAAGCTGTAAGGACCCAAGTTTTTCGAGTGACATTGCCCAAGTATCCTAGAAATTTTCCCAGGTGACCTGTCAAGCACCCCTCCACGGAGGAGCCTGCATGGCCCATGTGAAGCCACACGGATCGTGTGGCCTCCCGTGAAGTGGCACCAGGCCCAGTTCACGGTTGGGGACAACTTTGGGACGGAAGGGAACTATGGCCAGGTAAAGGCACACGGACACTCACACGGACCGTGTGAGGTGACATGGCCCGTGTGGCTCTCCGTGTAACTCACTATGTAAAAATTATTCTAAGTATAAAATTACTGTCTCATAACTTTATCATGTGAAAATGATTTGAAGTGTTGTTACACGGTCAGTGTTATGGCCCATGTGGAGTCACATGAACCGTGTAGCAATCTGTGTGACACCACTTAGCTCCGTGAGACTTTCCCCTGTGAAATTCTGAGTAGGGGACCACAACCACTGTTCACGTTCCGTGTGGAGTTTCACAGACCATGTGGTGAACCGTGTGACCCTGACAGACCAAATTTAGGCCTATTTCATTAATCGCATATGTGTAAATTCGATTTATTCTAATCACGAATTATGACCTTTTACTTATCCTAAACCCCTAATTCAGCTAAATCCCCTCCCCTCCAACTTCATTCTCCTAAAACACTTTTACCCTCACAAGATCACCTCCTTATTTCTCTCAATTCTCCCCTCTCAAGGATCAAGCTAGGATTTCAATTGAAGATTGATTCAAGCCCAATTTCTGCTCCTCAATCAAGGTATATGGGATCGATTCTTGGTCCCTTTCAACCAAGAAGTCCCAAAAATCTTTCAATCCATTCCATGAATTTTAGTCACTTTAAATATGAATTTCATGATTTGATTTTATTAAATCTAATTAGTGTATGGTTGTATTTTACCTGTTATTTCAATTCATTCTGACTACCATTATGATGATTTACATTGAGTTATGAAATTATGAACATGCATGTCCCCTTTAAAATTGATTTATGCATGCCGACTATTACTATGATTTAGATGTTGATTTAAATTATGGATTTATTCAATTTCATATTATGATGTTGATTTTAACTTGAATTCATGTTATCCTCACGTCATGCATTGCATTACATTCATGAGCATTGATATATGGAAATTATGAAGTGGGTTAAACCCAATTGTGTTTATGATATGATTTTGGTAAGGCATTGGTTAAGACAAGAAGGTGATCGCCGGTATGTCTATGATTATAGCTCTATGAGAATCTTGGGTGCTTGCACCATCTCGTATATGTGTAGATAAGCTATTCCTTGCATGAGTACTATGATTAAGATATTATAGTTTGGCGAATAAGCCTACTTATGCATAGAACGTTTTGAAATGAACATCGAACCTCTTGAAAGTATATATATATATATATATATATATAAGTATTCATGTGGGATGTTGTTGACTTAGCACCGATGGATTTGGGGTGTTAGGGCTATCCCCAAGGGCCCTCTCCCTTTCCTTGAATTATGTGCCAACATAGGATTACCAAAATGACCGGGTCGTAAGGAATGGTTATTCATTTATTATGCTTATGATATGATATGTTTATGGAAAATCCTTCCAAAATGGTGAGTTTCGTAAGAAAGGTGACCATCCACCGAAATGGTGAGTCCGTAAAGTGTGATGTAGATTATCTTTGGCTAGTAATCTTCTCCCTACCGGTGGGAGGTCCCAATCGATCTAATTCATGTAATAGCTCGCATGGATTTGGTTTGCCGGTTATAGTCCATCCCCGCTATATAGGAGCATTATCGCATTGCATGCATCATGAATTTCTTGGCATCTTGTATACTTTCCCCTTTTGATATATGGTTCTTTCTATATTATGTGCCCTTGTCATCTAACATTGGAGTGCAGGTTGATAAGTCATATGCATTGCATGCCCGCATCTTAGTACATTCAAACGTACTAATCCATACTCTATGCCTACATGATTTTACCATGTAGGGGCTGAGCACTTTAAATACCAGTCGTTTCACGAGTGGTCCACTCTTGGAGTTATTGTGGCGAGTCCCGTTTGCCGAGGGCGAGCCAGTTATCCTCTTTATTGTTATTTTGGATGCTCTCTGTTATTGAGGGTTAGCCCGGGACTTGTCTTGGCCCCCGTTCCTCGATTAAAGGCAATGTTGGGCACAATGTGAACTCTACCTAGATATGGTTGCTATGACTATCGTATTGCTTTCTTATTATTAGAATAATTCCTGAGATCTGATATGGCTATATAGTTATGTGTGTTTGAATTTATTCTCGAACCGATGATGTGGTTACAGATACTTGAGGCTTGTTTGGGGACTCTCGAGTCTCCATTCGTCGTATCACATCTAGGCCCCAACCCCGGGTCATGACAAAGGCACAAATGAACCAACCCATAATAGCATGTCCACAATAGCCTCTAAGAGAACCACTAATACTGCCGTGACAGGGCCCTGACTATACCCAACTGTACAACAAAAAGTAAACATCCTGTGAAAGCTCTAGGAAGAGGTGGAGCTTACCAATTCACAACTGAACTGGGCTCCTAGTGGAGGGGTCGATCAGAGTCCCTACCTGAACCTGCACGCACGAAATAAGATGCAACCTCCCCTAGCAACGGGACGTCAGTACGAATAAACGTGTACTGGTATGTGAGGCAGAATGTAAAACCATACGTAACTATAGTAAAAAGGATAATAGAAATACCACCAGTAACCAAAACTCAAGTAACCTTAATGGCCAATAAGCAACCTCCTGGTGATCAAATATGCATGTATGCTCGAGTATCGCATGTCGTGAATACATATATGTACATGCAAATGCATGACATACCCAACCAAATTCTAGCAATGGTGGTCCTTTCCGGTAGCTAACCGGCATCATATTTTCCAACTTGTGGCCATCTGTACCATACATATATATATATATAATCATTTGGGCAAATAGGCCCCATACCTCCGATTATAGCTCGAAGTCCATGCATAATATGAAATATATGATGAACATTAAATGCACATAGTAGGTCATAGCATAAATTTAGCTAATCTTGGCTCTTAGTACACTTATTCTCATAGCATCATTATCATTGTCGTAGCATATGCACCGGATTTGTAAAATATCACATGTCTTATGAATAAGTTTGACAACTTAACTCAACATTTAGAATGAATCCTTAACTTTGAAAGTGCTCATAAAGGTGCTTTATATAATGCTTATATTTGGTCCCATGTAAATTAGTAAAAGAAAGTATTTAAACAGGATCAAGTGCCTTAGTCGTTTAAATAGGGGCATTACGTTAGACATTATTGGAAATCAACACGTTACTTGTTAAGTGCTTCAATTATAGTTTTGTATAGAAGAAGGACTGATTCTGAATACTAAATTCCCTTCGTAATCTATATTTATTTTGATGGCACTACACCAAAAAGAGAAACACCATGAACATATGGATAGGTAGCTCGAAAAGCCGACAAAATGGTATATCGATATTGAATCTCCAGTTTAAGCGAACAAATGGAATTTCAACCTGATGTCATCATAAAAATAACTAAGATTCAATCCCAATGCCTTTCACAGAAGGACTTTCTTGCAAAATAATACTAATATATCGCATTTGACATTTTGGGAAACTTCCCGTGTTTCGTGCTAAAAGAAGAGACGGAGCTTAGCCTTAACATATCTTCCCAACAGATGTCCTATTGCCCAAAGTTTCTTCACGAGAGTTGTTTCTTACGTCCTAAGCTTCATAATAAGTATATACACGCAGCTTAAAGACACCTATAAACAGTCCAAAATTTAGCATTAATGACCATATTTGGCAAATACGCGAGGAAATGTCCGTAAAACTTCGTAAAACTGACCGTAAAGGAGCCCCAAGGTTATCACCTGAACATATTAGCTCCAAATCAAGAATAACCAGCAGGAACACCACCTTTTTTACAGCCCAAAAATAGCCCCTAACACAGAGGAGGGGAAAACAATTGCAAAGCGTAAGGCATATATTTCTAGGCACGGGGACGAATTTTAACGGTGAAAATGCGAAAAACTTATCTAAATCACTTAGAGAACTTGTGGGAGATTTCACTTCGGTTTCTTACTGTTATGGGATAAAAATGGTTCATTTTTGAGCTTTAAATTTTCAAAATAGCCGACTTATAGTTGGGCTTGACCCGACCCGTCCCATGACATGGTTTCCTGCTCGGACAATCCCAATTAAACTGTCATAACTTTTTATTTTGAGGTCGGTTTGATGCGCGGTTTGTGCGTTGCAAACTAGACTCGTAGATCTTCAATTTGACAGGTTATGGACCTTCTCACTTCTTGTATTTTGGAAGATATAGTCTGATACATTAGACCCAAATTTAAGAAGGATTTCTTAAAGAAACTTACGGTAACCTTGGCCAACCTTTATCTTGCAACTTGCTTGACTCCAAAACTTAATGTATGAACTTTGTGCTATTAAAATAACTTTGAAAAATCTATTATTAGCAACTTATAAACTTTTAGTTCCATTCGAATGTAAAACTTAATTTAAACCTTCTGAAAAGGGCGAGGTGCCACTCAAACCATTTCTTTAATCTTAAATGTGTATTTAGGGTATTCCTTTGGCTTAAAACTTTAAGTCCTTGACATTACCACTTATTGGCAGCCTTACTATCCTTGGGTTCTATCCAAAATCATATATGCCTTATGTGACACGCCACCTTATATATATATATGGAAGATGAGAAACACGGGGTCTCACACTTAAGATGCCTGAGATGGCTTGGGTGATGTGCCTTTGGGTATCTTATTTGTCATGTTACTACTAGGCCCCGAGGTCGGGTCGTTACATCCCCATAATAGCAAGAACTTTATACACCCCAACAACAAATTCTTGGGGGCCTTCTTCCACTTTGGAGCCATGAAACTCCGGGGGGTTCATTCTTGTGAAGTCTCTTACTCTTGAGTCTGAAGTAGGAGCATGAAAAGCTTGGACCCTTTGGCTGGCTACGACCCTTGCCAACAAAGAAACCATTTTCTGATACTCTACATAAGTGACCCCTTCTTTGTTTGGTGGAGCTTGTGGAGACAGAGGGGCCGGATCACCCTCGGGGATAGGAGCTTTTTGTGCCATTCTTCTTGGTGGCATGATCTAGAAGCGAAAAGGCAACCATTAGAGAAAGAAATTCTTAAATTAAGTCCTAAAGCACGACGTAGATCATGAAGAAGTGAATCATTTCCTAAAATGCCTTATAGCCTCCTATCCTAGTTGTGGCGCGCTTCACACCCATGAATAAGATTCTACTCGGGTCAGTGTGTTGAATTTTTGAGGACCATTTACAAATCTAGTGCTCTGATACAAGGCTTTTGACTCAAGCTATGGGGATAATATAGGAAATAGGAATTTCCACCACCAAATAACAAGTAAAGACTAGGATGTGGGTAAGTAGGACTCAAGCCATAAGGAGAATAGGGTCTTAGGACTTCCATCACATGCCATAAACATTCAAAAACACATATAAGAGATAGGGACTAAAGGAAGTCTTAAATTATCATATAAACTTCATAAGAGTCATTTCTTCACATTATTCAACGACACCACTAGCACGAGTGGAATGGGGACTAAGACATCTGCCTGGCTCACCCTCAAAAGTAAATATCCATAATTAGACAAGTCTTAATATAAGCATGAATGAAAGTAATTGTTATACTCAAAATAGAGGACTCACCAACATCAACCTTCAAGCAAGACAACTAGCTATGTGGAGGAGGATGAATAGGAGCTCCGGTCCCTACATGGTTAGGTCATGCAGCCAAAAGTATGCGTTAGTACTTTGAATACACTAAGTATGCGAGTTGCAATACAACAAGAGAACATAATCCATAAATAGACAAGATGCATAATCATATACAAAGGATATAAGCTTAATATTATATGAATGATTAATGCCTTAGTCAAGCCCATGCTTGAAGATAGCCAAATCACATAACATATCATACATAGATAGGAAGGGACCATAACTGACATATTGGACCAAGCGAGCTTCTATTTGGAATTTCGATATTCACTCCATACTGTTCAGGGAGTGGTGCCTTTTGCCACGATAAATCAAACACTTACCTTACGGGAACTTCCGCATTTCGAAAGTTCTTCACAAACACCTTATGGGAACACCATCCTTTTCGGTGAGGGAGTTGTACAAATGACTTACGGGAACTACACCCTTTTTTATTAGTATATGATAAAAGCCT
Source organism: Solanum rostratum (assembly GCA_029948455.1). Classification (NCBI taxonomy): domain Eukaryota; kingdom Viridiplantae; phylum Streptophyta; class Magnoliopsida; order Solanales; family Solanaceae; genus Solanum; species Solanum rostratum. Next base: position 31,277,099 of record CM057050.1, on the reverse strand, counting down.
TACGGGAACATCATCTTTTTTGGAGATCAATTAGCATGTACCTTACAAAAAACCCCCACCTTTTTCGGTGAATCCAACATAGCTATATGGATCCATTAGCTAATCACAAACCTACAATGACAACACAGTTAAAGGACAATAGTTATCAACCAAGGTCCTCTCAATGGCAGGTCAACTATCCTAAGGAATACTTAAATCATAGTCATAGTCATAATATGCGTAGTCTCATAATAGCTTAATAAAATATTAGAGTAGCTCATCAATACCAAAGCTTCATAGCATCAAAGAAAGGGCTTCACATCATTCATAACTTCTATAACATTCTCATGAACTCATAACATGCTTATTAGTCCTCTAATATTCACAATTCATAATTCGCATATCTTTCCATAAGACCTTTATCAAGATAAGAAGCTTGGCTCATAACTTTAGTCAAAACATGGTGGGTATGTGTACATATGCTTAAAATCAATCAATTTGAGAGTATAGAACATAAGGGGAGTAAAAAAGGTCATTTAAGAACCATTCAAATCAACACACCAACATTGTAGCAAAATCCCAGTTTGGGTGTCATGAAATCCATTCCAAAAATCCATAATCTTTCTTAACCTTTTCAAGATATCATAGCATGCATAGTGTAAGTATCATAAAACCTCATAATCAAACCCCAATGTGTGTTCATGCATAAATAAACCAATACTTAACAAAATCTAACTTAAATCATGCTTGTAGTGAATAACAGGAAATACCCATAAAGAAACAACCCTTAAAATCATGAAATTTCATTAAAAATGAGAGTTGGGATCCATGGGTGGAAAAACCCATGGATTAAGACCCACATACCTTAAACATTGAAATTTAATGAAGGAGACTTGATGGAATTACTTGAGTGCTTGAATCTTCAATGACACCTCTTGAGAACCTTAGAATTGATTGAGGGATTTGGTGAGGATTTGGAGAGTGTTTGAGTGAGAATTAGGGCTAAAAATGGTGGAATAATTGAAATTTTCTGTTTATAAGAGTGTTTGGTTATGACCCAATTGCCCTCACCTGAAACAGAAAAAGTTCAGAAAATTTTACTCATGCCTGGAGCAAAGGCGCATCGCGCCATGGCTCCCTCACAATACAATTTGTGGGAAGTTCAATTTTCCTCTATTTTGACCTTGGAATGCGTTTTGGCCATTTTCGTACTATCGAGGAACAAGTAAATGACGCGGATTGATCGTGCACTCTTTTGGTTTAGGCAAATATTACCCAAAAAATTATTTTTTGATAGGATTTACCTAAAAATTAAAGGTGACCCTTCTCCAGCACAATTTTGCCTCGTGAAAAAGAATATGAAGTTGGATTTGCCAAATGATGCACCAATTTTAATATATTCAAGAAATACTCTAGAACGATACTCTCAAGTCGTGTGAGAGGTGTTACATCCATATAGATCATATAATCCATGTAGTTTGAAGTAATTCATGCATATTTCTCAAGTCGTGTGAGAGGTGTTACATCCATATAGATCATATAATCCATGTAGTTTGAAGTAATTCATGCATATTTTAGTATACAAAAGAAATCTACATCATAATATTAACATTTCAAATCAGAGTCATTTAAATCCTCATTGTTCATGCTTGAAATAAATAAATAATAATGAAAATAGGTTAGACTCCATAGATAAAAGATACTCATGGATGAAAATCTACATACATTGATGAATAATTCAAAGGAATTAAGATGAACTTAGCTTGAACTTGGTAGGTCCTTAATGAATTCTTCAATTGAAGTAGAGATGAGACTTTGAGGGTGACTTTTGAAGAACAAATTTTGTGAATTTAGGTTTAGACAGTGACTGAAAGACTTAGAATGGTTGGGATAGTTAATGGGCAGTATTTTTATCCAAAAGATACTAAAATACGAGTGAGTGAAATGACCCAAATATCCCCACTTAAAACTCCAAACTTTACTTGGGCGGACCCCTCTAAGAATCCTACCACAACCCGTGGTGAGCACCAAGGGTTTTGGAGGGTGCCGTGGTGAACAAAGGATGGCTTAGCTTGGAAGGGGTGCCCTCTATGAGATCCTTCATGGCTCGTAGTGGGGACCATATCTCCTTAAGGGTGCCATGGTGGGTCACCCACCTAAGGCAGCCCCCAAAATCCACCAAGGGTTCCACCACCAGACCCCTCCGCGGATGGTGGTGTGCCCACGACCCATGAAGGGTTGCTTGGTCATCTTCCCTGATTTCCAAAAACTTTCACTTCTTAGGCCTTATTCTCTACTTCCAACGCACGGGCCTTACAACTACTTTATGATTTGGGTGAGCTAAGGTTTGTCCTATATCTCCCACATGAGATATTAGAGGCATGATCAGACTAAGCTTGAGATGTATTCTTATTTATTCGGGTGTTGACATGATTTATCTATTATTTAGACTTTTATAGTTTGGCATTTATCTTCCGCATTTCTTTATGTCACTTATGATTCTTAGTACCTTATATATGCAATGAATGCTAATAGGCTTGTTGGGATTCCTCAAAATCCTAATCTGCATGTCACACCTAAGGCCTAGCTTGGGTTGTGACATCATAAATAGACAAATGAAAACACAACTAAAATAATTACGAAGTCTTTATGATAAAACCTAATATGTCTATTCATAATTGTTCCTATCAAATGTTTGGTCGATGTGATCTCCGATCCAATCCACCACCATCAATTTATTTATGATCCATAAATTGCCTTTTAAGGCCTTTGTCAATTACTTTCTAGAGTTTTTGGACTTATCTAGTGAATTGATTCTATGGGAGTAGACTGCTTCTCGATTTTTAATTATGATCATAGGTTCCTCTAAGGGAGTGGACTGCTTCTCGATATGTAATTATAGTCACAGGTTCCTCTAATATTTTGGTCTTCTTTTTAATATATAGGTCGTAAATTGGACTCATTACTGTATGTTGCCTCATCATTTCATCATCTTTTACAAGGTCTTATTTGACATATTCTCTAATCATTTTAAAAATCTACTATATGGTCCGTTAGCTAATCTGTGATCATAAGTGCGATCATGAATTCCATAACTTTTGGTAATTTATTATCTTTTTCATCTTTTGGCCATTTGGAAATCTAAAACCTACAAAATAACATTCTAACATTTAAATACATAAAATTAAGCATAAGTACAATTTAAACCGCAGTAACAGACATAAGATGTTCTATAAATTTCAAGTCAAATCATGTACTTATACTAGTATCAATTTTTGTTGATCCTAACTTTATATATAGACTCCACTAATTATTATCATATGAGGTTGTGGCTATTTCAAAGTTATGGCGAGTTACTTACGTTATGAGCAATCGTCTAACTTCATCCATGTTATTTTCATGCCATTTGATATTCTAAATAGTTTTATAGCAGTAAACAATTATTGTAACGACCCCCTGTTTAGTAGCCCTGAGTGCAGAAAAGGTGGCCTGAAAATTTACTGAGGACCTAGTTTACGAGGCCATTTATAGCCCATAGATTGTTCTACAGCCCGTAAAGTCGGTTCTTAAACATAAAACTTCAGGAAGGGGAAAAACTTCCAAGTGTGGGGTAACCCATGGACCAAATTATGACCGGTATTGTATTTCACGACTCGTTGATAGGTTCATGAGTGGGACCCAGACATGAAAGAAATTTAGAGTTTTCAAAAAGGTTATTTAGGACTTATCATATGGCCCGAAGAATGGGATACGACCCGTATAAGGTATTGTGGAATAAGGTCGGAAATAAGGTGAAAATTTGTTTAAGTATGGAAGGACTCTATGAGTCCAACCTAGCCCGTAAGTAATTGTACGACTCGTCCTGTTTGTCGTGGTTTTTAATTTTGCAAAAGTCAGATTTCAGGATTCGCAGGTAAGCCATCAGACAAAAGGGCTTATGACCCGTAAGTCAATCTACGGCCCATAGTCGAGGTCTCGTAGATGGATTTCGATAGTTTTTAATGAGGGGCAGTTTGGTCATTCCCAACAATTCTATGTCAAAACCATATCATTTTGGGGACGGGAAAAGAACCTATATATCCTAAAACCCTAATTTGTATAATTCTATACTCTTAAATTTCTTTAAAGCGAAAGGGTTCTTAAGGATAGGCAAGAACAAAGCTAGGGTTTCTACGTTTCTTCCCCAAGGCTTTAACTCGGATTCTCCCTAGTTCCTCAGGTATGTGAGTTGATTTATGGGTATCCTTTCACCCATAAAGTTTTCCTATTACACATTTTACCTTTTCTTTAAGTTCCTAAATTCTAAAGTATGCTTATGATGATTTTATGGTTTCTATGCAACTATATGATGTTCACAAAGTTCAAAGACTATTTTTTAAGTAAATGTACATATGTTTTTGAAGTATTATGTTGTTAATATGATGGGTTTTGATATGATTAAGGTTGGGTGATTTCGACGTTGCTTTTTAAAGAAATTTATTAAGGCTTATATGATTTATAATTGTTCCATGCATTAAATAATCCCACCTTATTTTCATTGAAAGTTTCTTATGAATCATGACTATGATTAGGGCATTTATGAAGATCTACAAAGTTAAAGTTACCAAAGAAATAAGTATGATGATTTTGCCCTAAAAGATGTTTACAGAAAGTTCTTAAGTTTGGCCACAACCAGAAAACATGCAAAGCGAAGAAAATTAATTAATACATGCATGCACACATTCCAAGAATTATGAATTATCCAGTTTTACCTCGTTAACTCTTCATGGTTCCCACAACCCTAGTTGTGGATTTAGCTACTCATGAGTTGTGTACATGCGAAACTTATGAATTGGAATAACATAATAGAGTACTTACACAATTGAATTAAGAACAAGCAAATTCAACTTCAAAGATAATCACTAGATTAAAGATGAGATCAAAGTACAAGTGTTTTCGAAAACTCCCCAATGTTATCTCACACTTTTCTCTCTCTAATTACTGTGTTTTCTGAGTACTATGTGAAAACTTCTGAAAAATAACCTTAAAAACATATTTATACATTTAAAACATATATCCTAAACAAAATAGGATAGCTGGATCGGCACGCCTCACGAACTGCTTTACGGGCCGTATTACAATCCACGGCCCATAATCGGGTCTCGTACAAAGCTGCTGGAATTTTGAACTTCAAGTTTATGACATACCCTCTACGACCCATAAAGTGGTTTACCACCCTTAGGGGGTTTTGTTTGATGAATCTTTAGAAAGTCCCAATCTTTGATCCTCGGGGTACAAACCATGTTCCACGACTTGTAAATTATTCCACGACTCATCTGCATGTTCGTTGAACCAACTTCAGAAAATCAGGCCCTTAATGGAATTGTCCACGAAACCACTCTACGACTCATAGAATAACCTACAGCCCGTAATTGGTCTCGTGCTGCATAAAAAATCAACAACTTTTGTATTTCTTCCCAAAATCAAGGCCAACCCTATAATCCTGGAAATATAACACAAAAACACATAAACCAACTAAAATCACATTGAGAACACACAAAATTTCAAGTTTTAAGCATCAAAAGTGTTGTATTTTGACAGCACATCAACACCTTCAATATAAAATTGTTTCTTGTCCTCAAGCGACAGACTCAATCTATGTAGATAATACGGTAACCCACAGACCTCAACCCAATGACATACATCACATCAATCTCAAACTCAGACACCCACACCACCTTTTCAAAATAGAATCAGATGGCCATCTAGCAAACTAGTGTATGTGACAACACAAATATGACTAGTGAAATACTATCAACAATCCACAATCACTAAATAAGTCTAATGCTAACAATGCAATGCAAGTGCCCTCACTGGAAAAGAAGTCTCATATCTGACACTCAATGATGTTTTCATGTATAACCTTGGGATTATGCAAAATCACTCATTCTCACAAAAGATATTCACACATCATGCCTAATACCATAGGTTTGCTCCTATAGTCATGACTAAGACTTTCAACTACTTGGACTAGGATTACTTTAGGACTTTCTAGGCTCGTAACATAGGCTTAGGGGGCTTTGGTGTGGTATTTTGGGAACATAGTGACTAACGACCCTCCTTAACACTGCGTTTTCCTACACTTTTGCCCTACCAACTCTGTTATTTTCATCACATTCTCCCTTTATCCTATTTCAAGCTTTTCTGGGTGCTTTCTTTTAATTTTCAGCTTTTTTCCTTACTTTTACACTTCATTTTTCTTTTTAGCATACAACTACGGCATCACTTATCTTGCTTGCACCCAGTACATGATTTTCCCTCCCCTTTATTTTTGTGTTTCACCCTTACATAAGCCACCCTCAACTTAGGCTTTTGGCCTGAGTTGAGGTGCACAATATCCATCCTCAGAACCAGGAAACTTTTGGTAGCCACCCTCAACTTAGGCTTTTTTACCTCAGTCAAGGTACACAATGTTCAAGAAAGGACCAGGGCCAAATTAAGGAATTTACAACTAACAAGGCTAGGTTAATCAGGTTTTGACAAAGAATAGGTACATGTTATGCTCATACATTAGGAACAAGGGATACATTGTAATTTTGGTTGGTCATTTAGGCTAAGTGGGCTTTTAAGAACAATGGCATAAGATCTTTTCCTAATCCAATTAATCTACAATCCAACTTAGAGAAACAGGGCAAGTTCTGAATTAGCACACAACACATGAATTTAGCGATTTCAGGCTCACACTCACATGGCACTGACTACATTATCAACAAAAGACTCTTAGATCATTTTTTATCTCAATTTATCCTCACTTATCATAACAACATTGTCAATACACCTAAACTTACATGGTTGCTACTAACTAACTAGTCAAATTATTTTTGGTGGGTATCATTTTTCAAAACAAAACACAAAAACATGCTATATGCCACAGGTATTAGTACTATATTCTACAAATATTACCTAAACATCCTAAACGTACCAGTTCAACAGAAAGTAAATATATCCATGGGGAAAAAGAACAAAGGAAAGAAAACCCTAGGATAAAAAATTGGGGTAGTTATGGATCCAAACTACTCAACTTCACTGAGATCTATAACTATCCACACCCCATCGAAAAAGAGGTGAATTGACCCCAATGCACACAATCAAAGCAAAATAAGGTATAAGGGGTCAAAAATCATTTCTGGGCACCTAAGCACTGGTCTCCACCTTGGGTTGCCTCCCAAGCAACGCCTGATTTATTGTCGCAACACGACTTGGACAACTTGGTTACTCATACTTCACCAAGTGTCCATGCTTCCACTTTCAACTTATGAATTATACCCCTAATTTCTTTTCTAATTTTTTGTTATGCTCACAGGGTGGTGGTATTAAATAAGAAGAACAAATAATATAGATTGCATGTTTTACTTTTTGGCCGTTAAATGAGGAATGTAATTTGTTATTTTGATTCCAACAAATTCAAGAATATAAACATTTTTTTCCTCCTCCTTACATTCTTTCATGTGATCAGATGATTCGATAAATATCTCATCATCTAAATACAATTTAGAAAATGACCGTAATGAAGTCCATTGAGTCATATTCATGAATTATATTATTATTTACATCCTTATATTCACACACCATAGAGTTTTTAAAGATAATATTATCTACTTCTTCACATAACTCTCGTGTTCTTTTCTCAACAGTGACAACATCAATAATCGTCTAGTCAAGCAGTTGACCCTCCAATTTAGCTCTTAAAGTTGGCCTATACACATTTTTTCTTCTTTACACAATTCATAACTATATTGTTGAGTGTCAGACGTATCAACCTTTACACTCAACTCAACACATAAATTGTGGACATCCAAGATAAACTGATGAACATTTGACAAAAGCACATAATTGTCTCGGTCGAGATTTGATGATATTTAAAAGGAGTACACATTGCAATTCAAAAACTCATCTACAACTCCTCTTATCTCAATACCCCAATCATTCAATATTTCTTTAACAGAAGGTGTCATATATAAAAGAGAAAAAGAAAAAAGAAAAACTATTAGGAAAATAAAGATTGATACCCAAATCACTATGAATTAACTAAGTCAAGCCGTATTCCCCGGCAACAGCTCCAAAATCTTGATATCGCCCAAGTTACACCTCCTTTTAGAGGATAAAGCGGTCGTTGTCAAGAAATAGAATATAACCAGGCTAGGGTCAAACCCAAGGGAATACATAGACTCAAGAGAATTCAATGACTGCAATTTGAGTAGTTAACCGACTTACTTCCCCAAAGAGGGGGGAGGGGTTTTACAATAAGCAATGGAAATTAAACCTAAATAATACAAGAGTGAAATCAATATGAAGAGAAACCAAGGTAATGTGTTCACCATGATTCCCTATCTCAGTATCACCGGATAACCTAATTCTCTTCTAGTGTGTACCATGTAGGACGGTAAGTTAAGCTCACCAAGCCCTTTGGTCAAAGGTGAGAGGTGAATTTCACTATGTGACTTGGCCCATCTCTATAGTGTGCAATACTAATTCTTACCTATTAGTCCCAGTACAACCTCCTCTTGGCCCAATTCAGTTGATTAGACGAGAAAATATCAATCGAATCCTGTTAATTAATCTCTTTTCCTATTCATTACTTCCTCGGTCCAGTCAGTAACACTAGGCGTCTAATGTTGGCCACCACTAGAAAACATGCAAAGCAAAGAGAGTTAATTAATACATGCATGCACACTTTCCAAGAATTATGAATTATCCGTTTTACTTTGTTACGTCTTCATGGTTCCCACAACCCTAGTTGTGGATTTAGCTACTCATGATTTGTGTAGATGCAAAACTTATGAATTGAAATAACATAATAGAGAACTTACACAATTGAATTAAGAACAATCGAATCCAACTTCGAAGAGAATCACAAGATTAAAGATGAAATCAAAGTATAAGTGTTCTAAAAAAATCTCCAATGTTATCTCACACTTTTCTCTCTCTAATTACTGAGTTTTCTGAGTAATATGCAAAAACTTCTAAAAAAAATAACCTAAAAACCTATTTATAAGATTTAAAATACATGTCCTAAATAAAATATGATAGTTGGGTTGACATGCCTCACAAACTGGTTTACGGGTTGTATTGCATTCCACAGCCCGTAATCGGGGTCTCGTACAAATCTGCTGGAATTCTTGACTTCAAGTCTACGACACACCCTCTACAACCCGTAAAGTGGTTTACGACCTGTAGGGGGTTTCGTCTGATGAATCTTCAGAAAACCCCAATCTTTGATCCTCAGGGTACGAGCCATGTTCTATGACTCATAAATCATTCTACGACTCGTTTACATGTTCGTAGAACCAACTTCAGAAAATCAGCCCCTCATTGAAATCGTCCACGAAACCACTCTATGACTCGTAGAATGACCTATGGCCCGTAAAAGGTCTCGTGCTGCATAAAAGATCAGCAACTTCTGTATTTCTTCTCAAAATCAAGGCCAACCCTGTAATCTTGAAAATATAACACAAAAACACATAAAACAAACTAACATCACATTGAGAACACTCGAAATTCCAAGTTTTAAGCATCAAAAGTGTTTTATTTTGATAGTGCATCAAGCTTAGGGAGGCGAAGTTCCAAGAATTTATCAACTTGAAGCAGGGGAGCATGAGTGTGAGGGAGTATGTCCTCAAGTTTACCAAATTGTCCAAGTACACTCCATTCATGGTCGTGGATCCAAGGGCTCACATAAGTAAATTTATTTCGTGTGTCTCTGAGTTGGTCTTCTAATAATGCAAGACAACAATGTTGGTCAAGGAGATAGATATTTCTCACCTAATGACATATGCTGAATAGATTGAGAAAGGGCAAGGGAGTCCAAACAGGCTCATGTGGATGGTGGGAACTACCCTCACCAAAGGCGTGGTGGCTACAAATCCCAAGGTGGCATAAGGCATGGATCCACCAACACTCCTCCTCCTTGGAAGGACAAAGGGGTTGCCTCAAAGCCCCAAAGTCCTAATTGCCCCTAGTGTGAAAGGCCCCATAAAGGGGAATGCTTAGCCGGATCCAATGCCTACTTTACTTGTGGGAAGCCCGGCTACCCTGCTAAGGACTGTAGAAGTGGAGGCACAAGATCCTAGGGCCAGAGGGGCCAAGCTCAAGGTACCCCAAGGGCTAACCAATTAAATGTCCCTCATGGTCGTCAAGAGGTTGAGAAATCCCATATGTGGTCACCGGTATGTTACGAGTTTATGTTTCGGATGCATATGCACTTTTAGATCTAGGGGAAAATTTGTCTTTTATAACCCCATTCTCTACATATAAGTTTCATGCATGTCCAGAAGTCCTCCATGAACCTTATGAGGTGAGTAATCTTGTGCGTGAGTCTATCATAGCCCGAAGAGTCTATAGGTGTTGTCCTATTTCTATTCTGCATAAAGTGATCCCAAGTGATTTAGTTGAGCTCTCTATGGTAGAGTTCAATGAAATTTTAGGAATGGATTGGTTACACGTTTCCTATCCCTCTATTGATTGTAGAACCCATAGGGTTAGATTCCAATTCCCTAATGGGCCAGTTCTTGAATGGGAGGGTAGTTACTTTTCATGTAGGGTTGGTTCACTTCTTTGGTGAAGGCCTACAAGATGATTTCCAAAAGGTATATCTACCACCTGGTAAGGGTCAAGATTCCTTTTTCAAAGTTCCTTCTCTTGAGTCAGTCCTTGTTGTAAGTGAGTTCCCTGATGTCTTCCTAGATGAGCTACCGGGTGTCCCTCCCGAAAGGGAGATAGACTTTGGTATAGATCTTTTGCATGACACCCAGCCTATCTCAATCCCTACTTATAGAATGGATCATGTAGAGTTGAAGGAGTTGAAGGAGCAACTGAAGGATTTGTTGGAGAAGGGTTTCATCAGACCTAGTTGATCTCCATGGGGTGCCCCCGTGTTATTTGTAAAAAAGAAGGATGGGTCGCTCCGTATGTGCATTGATTATCGATATCTCAACAAGGTGACCATCAAGAATAAGTATCTTCTTCCAAGGATAGATGATTTATTTGATCAACTACAAGGGGCCACTCATTTCTCCAAGATTGACTTGAGATCCAGTTATCATTAATTAAGGGTGAGAGAGAGTACATCCCTAACACGGCTTTTTGGAGTAGGTATGGTCATTTCAAATTTGTGATGATGTCCTTTGGCCTCACTAATGCCCCGATGATATTTATAGACCTCATGAACAGGGTGTTCAAGCCATAACTCGACATGTTCATTGTGGTATTTATTGATGATATTCTTATCTATTCCCAAGGTGAGCAAGAGCATGTGGAGAATTTGAGGGTAGTATTGCAGAACCCAGGGAACATAAGCTATATGCAAAGTTTGACAAGTGCGAGTTTTGGCTAGCTGTAAGAAACTGGCTAAGGCCATTGACTCCCAGTGACATCAAGAGTTTCTTGGGTCTAGCCAGTTACTATAAATAGTTTGTGCAAAACTTCTCCACAATTTTATCTCCACTCACCAAGCTGACTCCGAAGAAGGCAAAGTTTGTGTGGATGAATGAATGCAAGAGGAGTTTTCAGATCTTGAAGGATCGATTGGCTTCAGACCTTTACTAATATTGCCGAAAGGGAAAAGGTTAGTTGTGTATTGTGATGTCTCAAGGATTGGGTTAGGTTGCGTGCTAATGAAAAATGGTAAAGTAATTACCTATACTTCAAGGCAATTGAAAGTGCACGAGAAAAATTACCCGAATCATGATCTTGAGCTCGCAGCGGTGGTGTTTGCCTTAAAGATTTGGCGACACTACTTGTATGGAGTTCATATGCATATTTTCACTGACCACAAGAGTCTCCAACACGTGTTCAACCAGAAGGATCTCAATTTGAGGCAACAGAGGTAGTTAGAGCTGCTCAAGGATTATGATATGAGTGTGAAACACCATCTCGAAAAAGCCAATATGGCAGTTGATGTCCTTAGTAGGATTTCCACGGTAGCATGTCCCATGTGGAGGATGATGGAAAAAGGGAGTTGGTTAAGGATGTTCATAGGTTGGCAAGGTTGGGAGTAAGATTGAGTGAGTCTAGAAATGGTGGCGCAATGATTCTTCATGGGTCAGGATCTTCTTTGATTGAAGAGGTTAAGGCCAAGCAAGATCTTGATCCTACTTTGGTCGAGTTTAAAACTTTGGTAAAAGATGGAAAGGTATAGGTCTTCTCCCAAGGGGGAGATAGTGTACTTCAGTATCAAGGGAGGTTGTGTGTACTAGATGATGATGAGTTGAATAAGTTGATCATGCAAGAAGCCTGCACTACCAAGACGTATAGAGACTTGAGGGAGATCTACTAGTGGAATGGGGTGAAGAAGGATATTGCCAAATTTGTGTCCGAGTGTGCCAATTGCCAACAGGTAAAGGTCAAACACCAACGACTGAGTGGCCTAGCTCAAGACATTGACATTCCTACTTGGATATGGGAAGAGATCAATATGGACTTTGTAGTAGGGTATCCAAAGACCAAAAAGCTCTTTGACTCTATATGGGTGATAGTGGACCGCATAATGAAGTCCGCTCATTTCTTACCTGTCAAAACCACATTCAGTATTGAGGATTATGTCGACTTGTATATCCGAGAGTTGGTGAGGTTGCATGGAATTCCATTATCCATCATATCAAATCGTGGAGTTTAATTCACCTTTAACTTTTGGAAGTCCTTCCAAAGAGGACTTGGCACTAGAGTGAAGTTGAGCATGACTTTTCATCCTCAAACCGACGGGCAAGCCAAAAGGACTATTCATATGTTGGAAGACATGTAGAGATCTTGCGTGTTGGAATTTAAGTTGAGTTGGGATGAACATTTGCCTCTTATCGAGTTTTCCTACAACAATAGCTTTCATTCGAGTATTGGGATGGCACCATTTGAAACGTCATACGGTAGGCGATGTAGATCGCCCATTGGGTCGTTCAAAGTTAGTGAGGTGGAATTAATAAGACCAGACTTAGTAATGAATGCTATGGAGAAAATGATAAGCATAAGGAAGAACTCACAAGCAACCCAAAGCCGACAAAAGTCCTATTCGAATGTAAGAAGGAGGGAACATGAGTTCCAACTTAGTGCCCGGGTCTATTTGAAGGTATCTCCAATGAAAGGTGTTCTCCAGTTCAGTAAGAAAGGGAAATTCAGTCCTAGATATGTGGGACCTTACAAGTTTACGGGGAGAGTAGGGAAAGTAGTGTATGAGTTGGATCTACCCAATAGGTTGCACTTGATTCATTCGGTCTTCCATGTATCGATGTTGAGGAAATTCATAGGTGACCCAAGTTGGATAGTTCCTTTGCAAGATGTGAACATTGAAGAGGATTTGAGTTACAAAGAGGTACCGGTTGAAATTCTAGACTAACAAGTGAAGAAGCTAAGGAACAAGGAAGTTGCATCCGTCAAGGTACTTTGGAGGAACTAATAAGTCGAGGGTGATACACGGGAAGTGAAAGTGGATATGATGAAGCGCGATCCACATCTATTCCACTCTACTCAAGCCTAAGGTACTAAGAGAATTCTTCCAAAACCTCAAGTTCCATGCATTTTAGCTTCTCATGATGTATGCATTTATTTTGATGTTTATGGGATGTTCTGAGACATGTTTTAGAGTATGAAATTTGAATCTTTTCAGAAATGATGTTTGACTTGCATTTTCCATGCATACTAGGTTATTATATGTTAGTTTACTCTTTAGAGCTTGCTTTTAAGTACATTCGTGGATGAATGTTCCCATGGGGGAGATATTGTAACGACCCCCAGCTTAGGAGCCCTGAGTGTAGAAAAGGTGCCCTGAAAATTTACTGAGGACCTGGTTTACGAGGCCGTTTATGGCACGTAGATAGGATCGGTTCTTAAACATAGGAATTGAGGAGGGGGAAATCTTCCAAGTGTGGGGTAACCCACAAACCAAGTTATGACCCGTAATGTATTTCACGGCTCTTAGGTAGGTTCGTGAGTGTGACCCCAGAAATGAAGGAAATTTGGAGTCTTCAGGAAGGTGATTTATGACTTATCAACGACCTATAAAATGGGATACGATCAATATAAGGTTTCGTGGAATGATGTCGAAAATAAGGTGAAAATTTGGCTAAGTATGGAAGGACTCCACGAGTCCAACCATGACCCATAAGTAATTATACGGCTCATCCTGTTTATCGTGATTTTCAATTCAGCAAAAGTTAGATTTCAAGATTCTCAGGTGAGCCATCAAACTAAAGGACTTATAGCCCGTAAGTCAATCTACGACTCGTAGTCGGGGTCTCGTAGATGGCTTCCGACAGTTTTTAATGAGGGGTAGTTCGGTCATTCCCATCAATTCTATGTCAAAACCATGTCATTTTGGGGATTGGAAAGGAACCTATATTAGCCTAAAATCCCTAAGTTCCATCATTCTACACTTTTAAATTTCTTTAAGGCAAAAGAGCTCTCAAGGATAGGCAAGAACAAAGCTAGGGTTTCCAAGTTTCTTCCTCAAGATTTCAACTCTGTTTCTCTCTAGTTCCTTAGGTATGTGAGTTAGTTTATGGATATCCTTTCACCCATAAAATTTCCCTATTATGCATTTTACCTTTTCTTTAAGTTCCTAAATTCTAAAGCATGCTTATGATGATTTTATGGTTCCTATGCAACTATATGATGTTCACAAAGTTCAAAGAGTATTTGTTAAGTAAATGTACATATGTTTTTGAAGTGTGATGATGGTTCTATGATGGGTTTTGATATGATTAAGGTTGGGTAATTTCGATGTTCTTTTTTAAAGAAATTTATTAGGACTTATGTAATTTATGATTGTTCCATGCATCAAATAAGCCCTTCTTATTTTCATTGAAAGTTTCTTATGAATCATGACTATGATTAGGGCATTTATGAAGAGCTTCAAAGTTAAAGTTTACCAAAGAGATAAGTATGATGATTTTTCCCTAAAAATGTTTAAGAAAGGTCTTAAGTTCAGGCTACTCCTATGATTGCTATATATGATTCTAAAAAAAATATTTGAAAAGATTTTTGTGGGATGACTTAGCAACGAGAGGACTAGAGATTGGGACTCATGCCGTTAGTTGAGGCATAATCGCTTGAAGCTAAATCTCGATGGCCCTAAGTATGTGCCGCCATAGGAGCCTTATAGGCTAGGCTAGTGGATCCACGTAGGCCCAAAAGTTATGAAAGATGCGATTGCAAAGTTACTAAGTTTTAGACATCTACCTTGGCAACTAGATTCCCCTTTTCCCAATGGAAGGAGTGCATTGGCCTTTTCCCAATGGAAGAAGTTCATTGGATTCTATGATGTAGCTCATATGGTCGTACTGTCGGTTATAGTCCATCCACACAAGTTTACATGATCTTATGACATGCCTTCATTTTATGTGCTTCCTGATGCATTGTCTTATATTAATCTGAGCATTATTCCTTGTGCATGTTTAAGCTTATTTTATGACCCTTTAATCTCTTGTACACCTACATATTATGTTTAATTATGATGGCATTACAATTTCATCTATGCATTACATCTCACATACTTAGCGAATTCCAATGCACTAATGCATATTTGCCTGCAAGATTGAACCATGTAGGGAAAGTACTCCTCCATCGGCTCATGGCTAGTAGTTGACATTCGAGACTAGCTATTTATTGTAGTAGCCCTTAGTTCGGGACTCCACCTATTTTCCACTCCTTCATGTACTTTCATTTTCAGACAATGTATTTATGGCCCTTTTGAGGCATTTACTTTCTACGTTGTCTAGTATGAATGTTCTTATTCTATTTGATGGAAATCGACCTTACTGGTTCCGTTTTTATGTATTAGTGGTATGCTTATGGACAAGTGATATTTTCTAAATTATCTATTTTTCTTTTAATGTTGCTTCATTGCAAAATATGACCCATAGCCCCCTTTCCTTTATGATTTTCCACACTATATTTCAACTTAATGCCTATGAATGTTTGAGATGCTTAGATGGCTAGGTTGAGGTATCTTCGGGTATCTCATTCGTCGTTTTCACGACCCGGGACTAGGGCCTAGACGTGACACGGCGAATCGGAACCCAAGAGCCCTCAAACAAGCCTCAAGTATCTAAATCCGTATCATAGGTTCAGGGAAGAAATACAAATAGCAACACATAGTTCTAAGGGGCGGGAGAATAGGACTCACGCTATGGGGGCAATAAGGGGCTAGGGACTTTCAACATTTTCACACCTAAATATGCATATAGCCAAATAAAAATTTCCCACAAATTAATCCAACAAATTCATAATCCAGATGCCACACATAACAAACAGATTCCAAAATAGTTTACATATTGTCCAACGAATGCCTCTAATCAAGATGGAACGGGGCTCAGGACATGTTCCGGGCTCACCCTCAAATGAAAAAGGTACTCAATATAGTAAAGGTGAAGGAAGACGTCTTGTCCTTGGAGGATGGGACTCACCACAACTACTCTTCTAAATCGGACTATTCGTCATACGGTTGATACTCAAAGTGCTCGGCCCCTGCATGGTTAAATCATGTAGGCATAGAGTATGTGCTAGTACGTTTGAATGTACTAAGTATGCGGGCATATAATGCATATGACTTACCAAACCTGCATTTCAATGTTAGATGACAAGGGCACATAATATAGAAAGAATCATATATCCAATGGAAATATATATAAGATGCCATGAAATTTATGATGCATGAAATGCGACAATGCTCATATATAGTGGGGATGGACTATAATCGACAAATCAAATCCATGTGAGCTATTACATGAATTAGCCCGATAAAAACCTCCCATCGATTGGAGAAGATTACTTGCCAAAGGTAATCTATATCATACCTTACGACCACACTTTTCGGTGGATGGTCACCTTCCTTACGACCATGCTTTTTTCAGAAGGATTTTCCATAATCATATCATAACATATTCATAATAAACGAATAACTATTCCTTACGACCTGATCTTTTCGGTAATGGCTAACGTTCCTATGTTGGCACATAGTTCAAGGAAAGGGAGAGGACACTTGGGGATAGAGCAGACACCCCCAATCCATCAGTGCTAAGTCAATAACATCCCACATGAATACTTATACATATACGTGCTTTCAAGACATACAGTGCTCACTTCAAATCGTTCAATGCACATTTAGGCTCAAATGCCAAATCATGAGTCGTAATCATAATGCTCATGCAAGGAATAACTCATCTACATATACGGAATGGTGCAAGCACCTCAAATTCTCAAAGAGCCATAATCATAGACATGTATGTGATCACATTCTTGTCATAACCAATGCCTTACCAAAATCATTTCATAAAACGTAATTGGGCTTAACCCACTTCATAATTTTCATATAAATCAATATTCATGAATGCAAATGCAATGCATGATGTGAGGATAACATGGGTAACATAGATTCAAGTTAAAATCAATATCATAATGTTAAATTGAGTAAACCCATAATTAAATCAACATCTAAAACATAGTATAAATCACCCATGCATAAATCAACTTTAAAAGGGGACACGAATATTCATAACTTCATAACTCAATGTAAATCATCATAATAGTGATCAAAGTGAATTGAAATCATAGGTAGATTACAGCCCATACATCAATTGGATTTAAATAAATCAAGTAATGAAATCTCATATTTAAAGTAAACTAAATTCATGAAATCAATTGAAAGATTTTTGGATCTTCTTGGTTGAAAGGAACCAAGAATCAATTCCATATACCTTGATTGAGGAGCTGAATTTGGGGAAGGACTTAGCTTGAATTGGACTTCAATTAAACCCTAGCCTTGAACCTTGAGAGGGGAGTGTAGAGAGTATTTGAGAGGTGATCTTATAAGGGGTAGAAAGTTTTAGGAGAATGAATTAAAAGGGGAGGGATATCAGCTGAATTAGGGGTTTAGGATAGGTAAAATGTCATAATTCATAATTACAATAAACCGGAATTACATAAACGTCATTAATGAAACAGGCAAAAATTGGAACTGTAGGTCCACACGGTCCCCTACACGGTCCGTGAGACGTCACACGGACCGTGAACATTCACTTAGAAAATTTCGCAGAGCCAACACTGGAAATTTATTTGAGGCTAAGGGGTACCACACGGACGACTTCACAGTCCGTGTGACTCCACACGGGCCGTGACATCGACCGTGTGATAATACTTGAAATAATTCCGCACGATAAAGTTACAAGACGGTACTTCTATACTTAGAAAAATTTTACATAACGAGATACACGGAGGGCCACACGACCCGTGACACATCACACGGACTGTGTGAGTGGCCGTTTGCCCTAACTTAGTCCAAAATTTCCTCCGTCTCAAATTGCCTCTGTCATGAGCTGGACCAAGTGTCCCTCAACGGGAGGCCACACTGTCCATGTGGCTTTACACGACCTGTGTGGACCTTCCGTGGAGCGATGCCTGACAGTTCGCTCGCGATAGTACCAAGAGATCCAGTAACGCTGCTCGAAAAAATCTGGGTCCTTACAGTCGTGTGACGAATAGGACCCTAGGTCGGGTCTTAACAATTGTACTCTTCTTTAGAAGATTTTGTAATGGTCTCACTAGGTTTTAAATATTCGGCTAACTTTCCCACTTGCTGTTTTTATTTATGAAAGTTGAATTTTGAGATTATCTACTTTATTTTGCTTTACTTCTTCTGCATCTATTATGTATTGTTTTGTTGGGTGAAAGTTGACTTATCTATCAATTTTAGGGTAAATGACAATTATAATATTGAATTTTGGGTGGTGATGATTCGGTATAAGAACATATAGGTTCACTAGTCTCACAAGTACAAACACAAGTGCTAGTATAGTCTTGCAGATCAGTACAATGATATTTGTATCTATCTTTGGGGGGCTATGGGTGATTTTTGAAAAATTCTAGCATTTGATTCCTTATTATGCATAATTGGTCATTTCTTGAGTTTCTAAACTTCTTGTATTATTCTCTCTCAGAGGTGTGGATGAGGTCAATTGTGGTTGGAGATGAGGCTCGTGTACCCATTACTAGGATTCTTGCATGGGGTTGAGACCAAGGCAAATGTAAAGCATGAGATACTGCACCTATTCGGGGTGTACCATAATTTAAAACAATACTATTGGTTGTGTAGTATGAAGAGGAACATTGTTAAATATATGTCTAAGTTTTAAATCACCAACAGGTGAAATATGTACATCAAAGACAAGGTTGAATGACGTAAATGATTCCCATACTTGAGTAAAAGTGGCAACCTATTGCTATGAACTTCGTGATAGGTTTGTCACAGACTTTTAGGAAATTTAATGCTATTTGGATCATTGTGGATTGAATGATCAAGTTCGCTCATTTATGCCTATTCATACTATCTATATTTCATACACAGAGATTGACCATTATCTATATTAAAGAGATAGTTCATTTACACGAGATGGCTGTCTCTATCATATCAAACTAGAATACTCATTTCACACCTTAATTCTAGTGATCGATGCAAAAGAAGTCCAACAGTCGTATCATCCACCCTTGCAAAATTGAATCATGACTAGAATGGTAAGGAAAAGGAAAAAAAAAAAAGAAAAGAAAAAGAAGAGGAGCAATTTGACGGAAATCCCTGGCAATAGTTTTAAGTGCCCGCAATTAACTAAGCGCTTGCCAGCTAATAAAACGAGGCTCTTGTACATACACAACACGTTCATACAACTAAGTAATTATACTCTTGCACTTTGTCACTTCCACATCTCACCATTTCTCTCTCTCTTTCTCTCTCTCCCTCACCCAGACATAGATTACAAACGCTTATTTGCATTGTTGAAATGTAGCAAGGACAAGGAATTACAAATTCAGACTTAGCTCAATTGAAGTACGTTTCCCCCCCTCTTGTGTGGTAACCCATGCATCGATAGCTAGCATCAACTTCCAAACATCTCCATCTCATACCCATCCATGTCGACGATCTACAGTCCATCTCGGAGCCCAGCTAGCTCCAGGTTGCCTTTGGGAGGCGGCGGCGGTGGTGTCAGTGGCGCATCCAGATTGAGATCTTCTTCGCTTAAGAAGCCACCGGAGCCACTTCGCAGAGCTGTCGCTGATTGTCTATCTTCTTCTTCTCCTGCTCACCATGGAAACCCTTCTGCCACTGCCTCCGAAGCTTCCCGAACTCTTCGGGTCAGACTTGGATCTTCTTCTATCTCATTTCAATCTAGGGTTTACTACAGTAGTTTCTCCAAGATTTTCATTCCATAAAATTGAAGGTTTTCTACCTAAATTTTATTTAAGCTTAAGTCTCCTTTTTTACATTTTCTGATGTACATTGCCTTGACTTGAGTCTTAACCTAGGTAATTTGGCAGGGAATGTGTAGAGTTTTTCCATTTATGATTTTGTTGAGTGTAATATAGTAAGTAATTTATTTAGCATGTTTTTTAAGATATGGGATTCGGTTGCTGTCTTTGTGGGTATTGGAGAAGTAGAAAAACAATATATAAGCATAAAAGCTGCAAAGGTCCCAGGAGAAAGTGTGGGGATTCTATGCTTGTTTGATTTTAAAAAGCTCAACTACCTTGGCCAATTTGTCTTAATATCTTGTAAGCAAAGAAACAATACCCAACTTATTGGATTAACATATACATAAGATCATGACATACAATCTGTGTGTTCAGACTGATACAGAAACTCTTGCCTTAAAGGGGAAGTATCTAAATGGTTCCTAAAATACTGGCTTCTTGAAAATTGGAATATATATATTTTATTTCATCCTCAATTGAAGACTTTGCAGTTATCCTAAAACATAGATGCTGTCATGTTTGGACATTCCAATGAGCCTGTATGGTGAAAGTTTTTTTTCTTCTAAATTTTGAGGAGAATCCCTACTTATATATGTGTCAGATCCAGTTCTCACTTGCTATTTATGTTTCTGTAGTTGTGCTTTTATTTAGCAACTGAATAAAGAGATCAAACAGGTTAAAAGGAGGTGCCACATTTTCACAAGTGGACTTTAAATAATAGTTGAATGATCACATATGCTGTTACTCTTTTCAGAAACCTTAAACAAGAAAAGAAATAACTTGTTAGTAGGGGATTTTTCTTTCCTTGATACGAGTTGGAGTCACACATCATTTGTGGGATGAGTACATGGACTCCTTATATGGTCTTGTGCAACCCTCCCCTCATGAGCTAACTTCTAGGGTTGAGTTAGGCCAAGTTCACCTTCTTTAACAAGAGTCATTTTGTTGAAACGTAAATGATTATTGGATTTTTGTTTACTTACTCTTTTAGCATAATTACATTGGTAAGGATGATGCTTGTTTGGCATATGTCCTTCTATATTATGATAATCATGTAATAATAATCATTGAAATCCTTTAAACCATTGCATAATGTTTCTAAAATTACAAAATGAGATGAGAAATTGCATTCATGCTATTTAGCTTACATACTTACAGGAATATCTGGCAGCATATCCAACAACTGACTTGGCTTATGGTGTTATTTTGGATCATACACTAGCAGAGCGTGAGCGCAGGTATGCCATACTCTGTTGATAGAGATAATAGTATACTAACATGCCTGTATAGTTCAAAACAGTATACTTATGTGTCTGCCACAACTACACTGAATGTTCTTCTAGTACTTCTGTGCTGAATTTCAAGTTTTAGGTAAAACCCATTCTTCTGATTTTAAAGTTATAAAGGATTATCTAATTCTTGTCATATAGTTACAACAACAATATATACAGTTAATTCCATAAGCAGGGTCCGGGGAAGGTGGTTGGTCCGGGGAAGGTGGTTGGTACACAGTTACCTCTACCATGTGAAGGTAGGGAGGCTGTTTCCGACCTTGGCTCAAGTAAGCTTTTAAAACACAAGTATGTAAAACAAATACAATGGCGAAGAAACCATGCTGAAAACAATGAAGAAGAGAACAAAAGCAATAACAAATAATTCTCGTCATATAGTTCTGGACTCATTACAAGAGGTTTCTGAGATGTGATTTTTCTGTCTTATCTTCTTGTCTGGTCGGAAGGTGAGTGCTAGTTGAAATGAAGTTAAATCAGTATAATTCTCATGAGAAAGATGTAAGGAATGCTGCATGTATCATGTAACTTTATAGGCACTGTGGAACAATGATGTTGAATCTTGGTTACGGCAAAGTAGGACTTCAGGCTAAGTTAACTCAATATTTTAGGCAAATTTCACATAAACAAAGATGAAATTGCAAATAAGTTGATGGCTGCATCTCATTGCTGATGCTATTATAGTATCATTGTTCTTTATAATATTAAGTTCTTAGGAAAAACCAACCAACCACTAAATGCATGCCTGATCCTCTCTTGCAGGTTGGTGAAGAGAAATAATACCCTCTCATGGCGTGTCTAAAAAGCATATTATGTTAAGAATTTAAAAGCTTCTCAGAATATTAACTTTTGCAATTTGATACAAGGCCTAGAAAAGATATTCCAGTAAATAGGAGTATCTACCTTTGTTGACTTGATTTAGATAGCCTCTTAGCTTTGATTGTGGAATGATGATATTTTGCAATGGAATCTTATGCCTTACCATGTATTTTCTTTTGTTTATTTTTGTAAAGCGACAATGCACTATATCTTTGTTGAAATTGCTGCGCTCTTCTGCTAGTACCTGAATCACAACCGACATCGCTTATGAAATTTGGTGAACACAATAATATTGAGCACGATATGCTTTTGGTGTCATATATTATTCCCAATTCTTTTTTCGGTAGAAATCTTTTAGTTTATAAAGGGATGAAGGTCACAAACTAGTGGTAAGAGTTGATTACCATCAATTTAAAGGCATTTGACCTAATTTAGTGAGAACTGCTTCCATTAGTTTTAGTTCTTAATCCAAGTTAACATTTTGATTGACAGTGATGAACACCATACTTGAGACATACAATCAAATGTACAAACTGATTTGGAATATGAGACGACTTTGTCACATCCATCTTTGTAACTTCTAGCGAACCAAGGAAAATTGAATCTTTGAGGGGTTTGATATATGACAACAACAACAACAACAACAACATACCCAGTTAAATCCCACAAGTGAGGTCTGGGGAGGGTAGAAATATACGCAGACCTTCCCACTACCTCGTAATAAGTAGAGAGGCTGTTTCCTGGGGACCCTCGACTCAGTAACCCATAACCAGAATAAACTAGATATAGCAAAGGGAAGGGAAGGAAAGGGAACAAAAGGGAGAAATAGAACTAGAAATTGAAATAAAAGAGTGACTTTTTACAAAAAGCACATGTCAATGTGTAAATACGATGAATTCAACACATATACGACAGCTAGAGACACCAATCATGCCTACCCCTGCTACCAACCAATCAACCTGCTACTCTAATTCGCGACCTCCACTCTTTTTTATCTAATGTCACGTCCTCGGTTAGATCTAAATTCTCCATATCTTGTCTGATCACCTCCACTCAATACTTCTTCGGTCTACCTCTCCCTCTTCGTGTAGCTCCCAAAACCAACCTCTCGCACCACCTAATAGGCGCATTGGTACTCCGTCTCTGCACATGTCCAAACCATCGCAGTCTCGCTTCCCTCATCTTATCAGCCACCGGTGCCACCTCCAACTTCTCCCGAATGATCTCATTCTTAATCTTATCCCTCCTTGTGTGACCACACATCCATCTCAACATCCTCATCTCTGCGACATGCATCTTCTGAACATGTGCATTCTTTATTGGCCAACACTCCACCCATACAGCAAAGATGATCTAACCACCATTCTGTAAAACTTACCTTTGAGTTTAGGTGGTATCTTCTTGTCACACAACACTCCCTAAGCAAGCCTCCATTTAGTCCAAGCTGCCCCAATACAATGTGTGACATCATCATCGATATCACCACTACTCTGGATGATAGACCCGAGATATTTAAAGTTTTCTCTCTTGGGGATAGGTTGAGTGGCCAGCTTCAAATCAATGTCTGCTTCATCCCTCTCAACACTGAATTTGCATTCCATGTATTCAGTTTTGGTCCTGCTTAGTTTGAATCCTTTGGACTCCAAGGCGTGTCTCCAAGCCTCCAACCTATCATTAACTCTAGTCCGAGTCTCATCAATCAGTACTATGTCATCTGCAAATAGCATACACCATGGTACCTCCTCCTGAATGGATCGCGCCAGCTCATCCATCACTAGGGCAAACAGGAAAGGGCTCAACACAGATCCTTGATGGAGTCCCATCTCAACAGGAAAATAATCTGAGTCTCCTCCCACCGTTCTTACCCGAGTCTTGGCTCCGTCGTACGTATCCTTAATCGCCCTGATATATGCCATTGGGACGCCTTTTCACCTCTAGACACTTCCATAAGACATCCCTTGGAACTTTGTCATAGGCTTTCTCGAGATCGATGAACACCATATGAAGGTCCTTTTTTCTTCACTGTCAATTAAATTTGAGGGGTTTGATATATGATATTATATGAAAATATTTAGATCAAGATAACTATTTCAAAAGCCCCATTTGCAAAAAATTAGTGAGAACGCAAAAAATACCCTGAACTATCGTCAAATTTCCAGATGCACACCTTATTCTTTGTGGGGATCTTATTACCCCTGGACTTGTTTAAAGTAATATTTTCAACCCCATAAGGGCTGATGTGGCAAAGAGAGTGTATTTCACTCTCTTTGAGAGAGTGAAAAGCACAAAAAAGGTTAAAACTTTCTAAGTATTTCATTTATCAAATATTTAATTTTCCTCATCTTTTGTTAACTCATTTCTTTTTTCTTCTTGGCCACCACCATCACCATAGTCCTTGCGTCTCTCCTCCACCAACATTTCCATTACCCTAGGACATGATTTGCACTGCTTGCGGATAGACATAGATCACCTAAATTCATAAAATATCACAGATCTTTTAACCTTATATTTGTTAGAGGGGACATTTGAGGCATAAATCACATATTTATAACCTGATTAGACACCCAAATCCCACTTGTACTTGGATTCTCTAAATATAAATTGAACACATGTAGGTAAATGGAATTAAAAATTTATGCAATCAGTAAGAAATGTATTATTCATGTTATCGGGGTCTATATATGCACGGTGATCATTAGTTTTTGTAGCGTAGTGCCTAAGTATACGCTGGATCTTAGTTCACCCTATTTAAATAGCATGACAGTTTGCTGATGTTCTCTTGTGTGGGAAAATATTGTTACACGTGAAGTTAAGAGGGAAAACATTATAATTGTTTTTAGTAGCTGGAATTTTAGTTTTCTGCAAATTTGAACTGTTCTGTAAGGCATTGTGCTTCTTGAACTTCTTTCCTCCCTTCTTGTGATTTTTGTTTTTTGCTTTATTGCTTTTTGGATGTTCATGTTTTTTATAACCATTACGTTGTACTCTGTCCTACTGATGTCCTTTTTTGCATCTTTGATATTGAATCAGCCCAGCAGTTGTAGCAAAATGTGTGGCGCTTTTGAAACGGTATCTTCTAAGGTAGTTTCTTCCTATTGCTTATGATTTCTTCTTTCTCTTTGATAATCCAAGGTTTCATGTATCACCCGAACGCTAACATTTGGCTTACTTAGATTGTCATCATTATACATTTTATGAAAGCTTTTTTATCAAAATTTTATGACAGGTTTCTGTTGCTAAGTTTAAATTCATCACTCAAATTTACATCAACCTGATATAACTAACTTGCCACCTGTACCATCTATTCATGTTTAATAATACCGTAAGATCTTTACTTCTCAAAATATACAGTAAAAAATCTTAATTTGTGACTGTTGTAGAGGCCTCTTTAATGTTAACAAAGACAAGTTCTCATTAGAATTCTTTGTAAGCCGAGTAAGTTGATCCACCATGTGAAATCAGAAGAAGAGGAAGAAAAGATATTGGGAATTGAGTTTTTTCTATTATTCCTTCAAGTTGAGGGGCTTAAATAGCTGTTACAAATAAATGAATAATGTAAATAAGGAAAGAAACTAATAAAATATTACACAATTTCCTAACTTATTAGGGAATATTCTCATATCTACCCTATCTAATTATACAACATTTAAATATTCTCATATCTAACCTATCCAATTATACCATAATTAACACACCATTTACTCACAAATTGTTAAAGAGTTATTCCAATGGAGTTGAGCTATTTGAAACAACCTCAACTTTCAAAATAAAGTAAAAATGCTCCTAGGCACGATTCTCAAGGCTTTTCTCTCTCCACTATTCTAGGAGAGACGACATCCTTTCTCCGGTGCCTTAGCTAGACTTCAAACTGTCTGGTAGCTCAGATTTCACCCACTGTGATCTCTGTCAAACTCTTCTCCTCTTTTTCTCTTGTTGTACTCCAGACTTCTTCCATCTCAAACATGGAGGAAAATAGTCTATTTCAACGCGGGTGTCAAATCTTTTGATATCACCGGATGGACAACCAACAAATGAGATCTGGTACGGATGGATAAAATAAGTCGCAACATGATGAGATCAACTCTAAGCACAAAGACTGACGTGGGTTTGTAACATACTGAAGTAGGCATCGAAAGACGAGTAAAACATGATAAGGAGGTGGACAACTGAAGAGGAACTCACAGATTTCTTCTGCACCAGGAAGTTTAATGCTTATGGTAGGTATATGAGCAATCTCTCACTGCAACCTGAAAGAAAGGATAGTTTTAAATACATGAGTTGACATTGAATGCAAGCGGGACAGACACAACTATGAAGATAGAGAGGTTTATCAAATGTGCCAATCTTCTGTTAAATACAACTTTTAATGAGGATTACTCATATGCAAATGCTGTATGAGAGTAAATGGCAATGACAATGCACTTCGAGGGTCCACAATCACCCCTTAGAAAGGAGACAATGGGCAACATGGGTGAAGGACAATGAGCTACGCAATAGATGCATCGTCGGGCAATCTTGAGAGGAGTTAGAAGAGAAAATCACCCTATCAAAGATGAGGATACGAACGTCGCTCTCTTGTAAGACAGTTTTTGGGCCAAAACATTTACAAAATGGCAGGGAACTTGTTTCTATACGAGTTTCCTAGCGGAAACACAATGTTGAAGACACTTAAGAGGGAATGGATAGCGAAAAAGGGAAGTCTATCTTGAAAAAAGGAAAGTCTAAATCGAATGGTGGATCCCCACTACAGTATGCACACTTTTATCTCAGAAAACTACAATTCTCTAGATTAGGGCTTTGGGTTCCCCCTTCCATTTATGATCACAGAAGATTTTTACGGAGATCAGGAATCTTTGTGGAGGCTATGTTTCCATCAAAGAAGAAAGAGCTAAACAATCACCTTAATGGGCAACAACAACAACATACCTAGTGTAATTCCACAAATGAGGTCGGGGGAGGGTGATGTGTACGTAGTCTTGCCCTTGCCTTTTGAAAGAAGAAACCAGTTAAGTGAAACATATCAAATCAAGTATGGGAAGGAAATTCAGAAGTATAGAAGTCTTGCTATAAATAAAGGGGAAGGGGAAGTATATTAACAACCATTTTTTCGTAATCTAATCAAAGAAACAAAATACCACAATAACAAATGAAAAGGACTATAACAATACATGAAGAACAACCTAAAAATACAATAATCAAGGCTAAAGGATCAACAAATAGAAGTCGAAATAGGGATCTAAGGGTATACAAATACAAGACTAGTATTCGACTGTCTAGTACCCTTCTATCCTCATCCTCAACCTCCGCACCCTTGTACAAGGGTCATATCCTTGGTGAACTGAAGTTGCGCCATGGCCTACCTAATCACCTCAACCTAATACTTCTTGGGCTTACCTCTACCCCTCCCTAAGCGATCTACGACCAGCCTCTTACACCTTCTCAATAGGGCATGCTCACATCTCCTCTTCACATGTCCGAACCATCACAACCTTATTTCAGGCATCTTATCCTCTACGGGGCCCGCTCCTAACTTGGCCAAATAACTTCCTTCCTAATCTTATCCTTTTTGGTGTGGCTGCACATCCATCTAGCATCATCAGCTCAAACTACTCTTAACTTCTAGGCATAAGAGTCTTGACTACCAACACTCTGCCCCATATAACATAGTCGGTCTAACTACCTCTCCGTGGAACTTACTTTTATGTACGTAAAGGCGGCCTCTTATCACACAAAACATCGGATGCGAGCCTCCATTTTATCCACTTCGCTCCGATACAATTTTGGAAATGCGATATTAGAATTGTTGGAGCGGATGGAAACCATAAAAGATTCTGCTGGACAAAAGCACCTCTCGAATATTTGGGCAAAAGAAATCTGTATGGCAGGAAAATGGGCCAAATGTACGCCCATTTCATGCTGCTTGTCACATGTAGCGGAGAAAGGACGCACAAGGAATGGAGATGATGGCCTCAATAACCACTGGGCCATTTGGTAGGCCCAAATCTTTGTAAAAAAGAAGTGGGCATGATAATGCAACCCAAATCATCTTAAATGCTTTAAATCACAAACACTTCGACCGGAGGTTTGATCCAGTAACATGAGAGGGAAAAAACAGTCCCAAACATCTGAGTTTGAATCGATACTCAGAGACATATAAATTTCAGAACTGGGGGAGATGATCAGTAGCGAACAAGGTAGACACGCAAGGAATGGAACAAAACACTATATGGCTCTTACTATGAAGGGAGAATTTCAAGCAGAGGAGGATAGTGAAAAAGCAAAGTATCTCTGCAGTTTTATTCCAAGTAGGGACAAAGATTGAGGAATGGATAATGGAAGATGCAGAAATCATTCAACAACACCACCATAATATTTTCCCTAAAAAGGAGATGGAGGCAACAATTTGGGTGCATCAGAATTTGATAAAACAGGGCAAACTATTTGGGGTCAATTTCCAAGGACATAAGGAAGAAGTACTTGGACTCCTAAAGCATTCAGACAGTTGCAGACTGGCCAGGAAATTGGAGGCTGAGGTTTCTATAAAGACAACTAGATATAAGGGCACACAGAAACTTAGGGGGCTAACATCTTTTTGATGTCAAGTTCAAGTGTGATGAGAAGGAGACTGTTTGTCATGAATATAGGATTGGTTTCATGGAACACCGGGGGTTGAATGATTGGAATAAAATAAAGATTAGTCAATAGCCTGATACACAATTGGAATGTTGATATCATTTGTCTAGGAGAAGCAAAACTAGAAAGGAAGCCAAAAATAGATCACCAAAGGAATAAGAGGAGGAAGATGGGTGAGATTTGCATGCATGGAAGATAGGGTACTAGAAGGGGCATATTGATGTAATGGGATAACAGAGTATGGAGAGGGAGTTCTTTTAAATAGGCTCGTACTCTTTTGACTTGGAATTTTGTGACACTTCTGCAAGATCTTGAGTGTCACATAACAGGGGTGTATATTCCAAATTGCAGAAATGAAAGGGTACATGTTTGGAAGGAGATAGGTGTTATAAGGGGTCTAAAGAATGGTCCTTGGGCTGTTTTTGGGGATTTCAGCTTCACTAGATTCCTTTTAGAAAAAAGGATCTGCAGTAGAAAATCCTCAACTATGGAGGAGTTTTCAGATTTAGGATGTGGATTTGGTGGACCCTCAACTAGAAAAGAGGTTCTTCACCTGGTTCAAGGGAGACAGTCACATAGCTGCTTCTAGAATTGATAGAATTCTTATATCTGAAGAGTGTGATGAAAACTTCAGAAATATTAATCAAATTCTTCTATTGAGGTGTGGTACTGATCATTGTTAGTCTCACTATAGTGTGAAACTGTGGATCATAATAACTTTTATTTCAAGTTTGAGGGTGGCTGACGACTGAATGCTTTGTGGGCATGGATAGAGAATGGTGGTCTAGTTTTGTGTTTATAGGAAAGCGTTATTATATTCTAGTATGAAAACTTCGAGCATTTAAAGGCAAGCTAAAGGAATGGAGCAAGGGAAAAATGAGTATCCAGAAGGTTCAAATTTTAAACCAACTGGCTACATTAGATGTTATGCAAGGGGAACAACAACTTTACAGAGGCCCCCTTTTGATGAACTATGAAGAATGTATTAGCAATGAAGAAATAGCGGGGAGACAGAGGTCAAGAGCTCTTTGGCTCAAGAAAGGGGATAAAAACACTAGTTCATTTCACCAAGATGCTACGGACACAAGAGAAGCAATATCATAAACCAACTCTTGATACAGAAACAAGAGCCTGTCAGAATGCAATTCGCTGCTATTATTTTGCCAACTCACAGGTGTAAGCGATGTAGTACAGTGTTGATTGGTGTGCTTTGACATCATAATCTTTTTTCTTTCAATTCTTCACCGGGCTTGGACCATGTCTCCCGAACAATATCAGTACATATGGCGCAAGACGATTCCACATATCGAGGTCGGAATGGGATCGGGTGTTTTCACGTCTTACCGTCGTGCCCGGTTTGTCTTGATTTCGGATTGATGAACAAGAAGGAAAATGGAACAATTGGATTTTGGACTCGTCCTCGCCTACGTGTCCTTTGGACCCTTCGCTCGCCCGCTACCAGTGGAAGCAAGCTAGCCCCCTATGTTGGAAAGTTGGGGGAAGAGTGCATTTTCATCGCGGAAGATTCAATCCAGCCACAGGTTCCCCTATGGCTACCTCGTTACAACTTCACCTCAGTCGAAGACCCCACCATGGTATGCGCCAATAAGACCACCAAAGGCCTTTGTGGGACTAGTGTGCCACAGTCATGGGTGATCATTGGTCCAATGCTTCGGGCGAAACCAATTCTCAGGGTGTGACGGGCATGCTGATCTGCGATTATTAATGATTCCAACTTCATGTTCCTGGGTTGCAGAGAACAAGTTGAACTGAGGCAATCTTTTCGGATTTGCTCCGCCTTACAGCCTTGCTTCCCATTGTAATTGCCATTGTAGCACGTGTGTGGCCCAGCCCATAAGGGCCATGCGGACTTGACATCATCCCCCCTTCCTCCAGTATATCACTGGTAGTCCTTCGCGAGTGCGGCACACACCTTTTTGTTTGTTTTCAGAGCCGTTTGTTTGGGCGGCACGTACTAAACCCAGTATGTACCACACCACCGGGTGGCTTGCCTGAATGCCGAGTCTTTCTGTACTAACTTGACGTCGTCGTGACCTGCAAGATAAGGCCAAAAACTTGACTTTACTAAACAAGCGAGAAAGGCCCTTTCTATCTTATTAGTCAAGCGCGCTAGCTGCAACCAAAAAAACACTAACTAGAAAGAGAAAGTGCTTCGAAAGACGCCGACAACCTTTTTACTGACAACACAACTAAGTGCTGGCACTCAATTACTAACGCTGGCACGCCACTCGGCTCCTCGGCTCACTTTGGTTGCAAAGACTTTCTCCTTAGGCGCATGTTTCAGGAAGACAAAACGAGGGTTTCGCTCGTTATAGGACTTGACCAAACATCTCACGACACGAGCTGACGATAGCCATGCATCACCTGTATGAAAGATGGTAGGAGGCCCCAGATAGAATCCAAAAGGAGATTACTGAATGTTATCAAAACCTATATAATGAGACTAGATTTGAAGCCAGCTTATAATTTCACCAAAATGACAAACTATTGCTGCTGTAGACCTTTATACTGAGTCTAAAGATTGGATCCAACTAATAATTTCACCAGTTGTCCAACTATCACTGCTGTAGAAAAGGATTCTCTACCAGGCAATTTTGAGGAGCCGAAGGTGTGCAGTTTTGAAGTTGTGTGCCATGTATAAAACTCTTGGCTCAGATATCTACACGATGGGATTTTTTTATTAATGTTGGGAGGCAATGAAGCAGGATATCATGGATAATTTCCACAATTTTCACACATTGGGTTTTTGAACAAAGCTATAATGCTCTACTTATATAGCTTTAATTCCAAAAGAGATGAGCAAAGGAGTTGAGAGATTAGGCATATAAGCTTGATAGGCAGTTCTACAAGCTGATCTCTAAAGCTCTGACAGGAAGAATGAAGAAGGTGATTGATAAGTTGGTAGATAGGCAGTCCAATTTCCATATCTCACTCCTTCCTACTTACTGAGAGACTGGACAAAGCTTAAAAGGGACCTCTTATGCCAAAGATACAAGGAGAAAAATGCTTTCCATTGAGTGACGTGGAATTCTATTCTTGGCAGAAAACAAGGTGGACTAGGTACTAGGAATCTAAAATTGCACAGCAAAGCCCTCTAACTAAAATGGCAATGGAGGTACTCACAAAAACATGCTTCCTATTGCAGTAGTATAATCAAAGCAAATATGGAGAAAACAGTAGCGGGATGACTAATGAAATTCACCCTCCTTATGAAGTCGGTATGTGGAGATCTATAAGAGTAATGTGCCCTTCTATGAGGAAGCACACATCCATAAAGCTGAACAATGGGATGAAATATCATTCTTGGAAAATAATTGGTTTGGATAATCGGAGCTTGAAAGACATTTACCCCAGTATTCATGTATTGAAATATGCAACAACGGATAACAGTAGCAGATGCATGCTCTTCACATGGTCTTTCGGGGGGAAGGGGGGGTATTCAATTAAGAAGAATTTTGAATGACTGGGAAGTGGACACATTGGCTGCTCTCTACAAATTGTTGGAAGGCTTCAAAGGGATAGAAGAGGGTGCAAATTTCTTATGTCGGAAGGAGGACAGCAGGGGTCTATTTAATCCACCTCAGCTTACAAATTGTTGAATCATGATAACCAACCGATAGCCCAAAGCCGTGGAAACACATTTGGAAAGTAAAAATACCTTTTAAAGTCTTCTGTTTTATTTGGCTTTTAGCAAATGAATATGTTTTGACCCAATAGAATCTTAAGATGGGAGGGATTTCTCTTTGTTGTAGATGCTATCTTTGTGATGAAGAAGTCTTAGCCATCTATTTTTACTTTGTAAGATAATATATCAATTATAGAAGATATCAATCTAAGAGGCATAATTTGGATAATGCGTAGGAAGATAGTTAAAGTCCTTTTTGGTTGAGAGGAGGCTGGAGCAGGAGTTTATAGACAAAGATGGATGGAAGATTGTCCTGCTTGTGTATGGTGGACAATCTGAAAAAAGAAGAATTCTTGATGCTTTGAAGACCAAGCATTACAGGGCAGAAGATCAAATTAAATTGCATTAGACTCTTTTTGGTTTTTGGTGTAAACTAATCTATATAGAAGAAACTGAGTCAATCATAGACATAGAATGTTCTTCCTTCTTGCCATTAAATATGGGTTCTCCACAACCTTTGTACTGTTCCGGTCAAAATATACAATTATTTTATCAAAAAAACTGGAGTTTTATTTCAAGGAAGTCTTCAATACCGATGTAAAAATCTGACATATTCAAAATAGAACATACAAAAAGTGAATAAATGGTTTTAGGTTTATTAGAGAACTTAGTAAACCGACAAACTCTTTAAAAAAATAATGACTTCCACTTCCAATTTTTTGTAGTGAAGGACGTACTAATAAAACCTGTCCTGCATTTACTCATCAGCATAAAACATCAATTTGTTGGGAAAAATCTTTCAGTGAAGATTTAGGAACAAACAAGTTGATCCATCTATTCATATGTTTTTGTCAAGTAATACCTCCATTTCATTTCTATATGATAGTGTTTGATAGCGAACATTAGATGTAATCTGACAAAATATTGAAGTAATTGTTCAAAAGTTAGTTTGATTGGGAAAGAATTACATCAATGTTTATTAATAACTCAATAGTTTAATGAATTTCTATTCCTGAAAGTTGTGAAAGTAGTATAAAACTTGACTAGTGTAACCCGAAAGGAAATAGTATTGTTATATTAATTTAAATGGAGGGAATTAGGGGGGTCCATGGAAAACCAAACCAAGCGGGAAAAAAAGCTGGCTTTTTTAATTTGATTTGGTTAGATTTTTATTTTGTTTGGTTTGGTTTTAACCAAAAAATAACCAAAAAAATCAATTGTCATCAAAAAAATAAATACCTATCCAAAAGTTGTACAAACATGTGTATATGTATATTCTTACATATATTTCTTGGAGTACTGCTTTTTGCGATGACTTTCACTTGACTGGTTTCTCCATCCAAAGTTTAGATCTTTCTGTTGGTGCTGAAATAATTTGAAATCTACAGGTTATATATATTCACGCGAGTGTATTTGGCTCATGGACAATTAAGTGTCGATATGCACTTAGTGAGGTGCTATTAGTATCTACATTTATTAGTATATTTTGTGTCGCATTGTTTTGCCATTAGGCATATAAATGATGTCCTTGACAATGTCTTTTTTTGACTGGCGTCCTAGCTAGCTTGCGTGCATCTCGACTAATTCCACAGGAACCTACTACATCCCACCAACACCAATACTAGCAGCTCTGTCCATACTTGGACAGATAGGAAGAAATCACTTAGTGTTTTTGCCTTCATTGGTTTTTGAACCATGGTTCTTAGTCCACTTTATTGATCACTAGGCCACACACTTTCTTTGGGTGCAATATAGATGATGTCCTTGACAGAGTTTTCTTATTTTTGAGATGATGTAATTGATAGGTTATGTCACATTTTTTTAAAATGACAAAAAACCAAACTGACAAAACCTGAATGGATGAACTTTGTATACTAAGTATGGTCTGATTTGGTTAAGTCTTTGAAAAATTGACTTAATTTGTTTGATTTCTTTTAGGCAAAAACCTTTCCAAACTGAACCTTCAACACCCCTAGAGGGACTGAGGGAGCAATAACTAAAGGGCTAATCTGTGAAAATTGTTTGGTTTACATAAATGCAATGTCATAAAGGGATCATTTTTTGATCATTCATCAATATTTGGGAATTTGACTTACTGGAAAGATAACATGAATTTATGAGGTAGTTGTAAGGTCTGCGTACATTCTACCCTTCCCAGACCCCACTTGTGGGATTCCACTGGGTATGTTGTTGTTGTTGTTTGTTTGACAAGTTTGGATTGTAAATATAAGAGACAGTACAATTTCATCATCAGTGAGCTATAATACTCTTTCTTGGATCTCATTCAGCCAATTTGTATATCGTGATCACTCTCATTTAACTTGTCAAGATGATAAATGAGCCAACTATGAAACTGAATTTATTCGTACTTTTCTCCTCTCACGAAGTGTTAGTGGGGCCACTCAAGTAACCTTTCAAAGCACTTAGTGTTTATTGCATGCTTATGATATCCTAACTTCGGTTTAATACTATGGTCATTTACAAGTCTTACCACGAAGAACCTTTAAATCTCATTACAACTGTGCTTTATGTTTGTTGCAGATATAAACCCAGTGAGGAGACATTGGTACAGATAGACCGATTTTGTGTAAGCATCATTGCTGAATGTGATATGAGTCCCAACCGAAAATTGGCTCCATGGTCACGTTCCTTAAGCCAACAGAGTAGTGCATCTACCTCATCAAGTACTGTATCGCCTTTGCCTGTTTCGAGTTATGCATCAGGAGCACTTGTGAAGTCTTTAAATTACGTTCGTTCTCTAGTCACACAATATATCCCAAAGCGATCATTTCAACCGGCAGCTTTTGCTGGAGCACCTACTGCATCAAGACAAGCACTTCCCACACTGTCATCTTTATTGAGCAAATCCTTCAATTCCCAACTTAGCCCCGCAAATGGTAAAGAATTATTGGAGAAAAAAGATGTCTCTACTGTTTCAACTTCAGGCTCACCTATAGCTGAAGAAATTAATAGAATGGAAGATCATGAATTCACTGCTTTTGATGTTTTCAAGTGGCGTTGGTGCAGAGATCAACAAGCATCACCATCTCCATCCAAAAGGTAGTTAAATTATTTGCTAGTGGTCCTGTAATATCTATTTGTTCTGTGGGGTATTTACTGATTATGGAACCTCAACTTTCAGTGACCATCTTTTGAATCCCAAAGATGTGAGTGCACATAATTTCCTTGAAGTAGGTGCAGCAGCTCTTCTTGTTGGTGACGTGGAAGCTAAAATGAAGGGTGAGCCTTGGAAAATCTTTGGGAGTTCGGAGATGCCTTATCTTGATCAACTTTTGCAGCCTTCACTGCTCACGACTGTGACTAATTCTGCATCTGCTCGTGCCCACTTAAGAGCAATAACAGCTCTAAAACGTTCTAAACCAGGGCCTCATCAAATATGGTAAATACAATTGGCGCTGTTTATCTATATCTTTTTTCAATTTTTGCATCTTAACATGCTGCTTGAGGTTGGTTTCTACTATGACAGAAAACAATCTCAAATTTTTAATGGAAGTTGTCGGAGCTTTACTTTGTAGAGTGAATTTATTTTAACTTGTTATCTTTGAAGCGTTTCTTCCACTCACTGAATGTGCCTCCTGCAAGCTATGTGCAAGTTGATTTTTATTTATTTCAGCATTGGTGCTTATTTTACAATCTACTATATCTTAAATAGTATAAAGGTTCAAAGGCATGTGGTTGTTTTACTTGAGTATACATGAATCCCGTAGTCTATATTAGAAGTGTTAAAAACCCTTCTTTATGTCAGTGTTTTTCATCTATGAAGAGCTGTGATACATTTTCAAGTCATGCAAAGTACTGAATCTGAACCCAATGAAACTTACACTTTGTAATAATAATTCTTCTTTCCTTATATATGTGTAAATCAGGGAGGATTCTCCCATGAGCACTTTCCGTCCCCGTGCAAAGCCGCTTTTTCAGTATCGACACTACAGGTATGTCATGAGGCATTACTTAAAAAAGATGTTTTCTTTTAAAGATAATTTAAGTGTTCTGTTATCTCTTGAAACAACTTTTTCAATGTGAGATCAAGAAACTCTACGGCTTCCCACCCTAGGGTTTAGTTCAAGTGGCAAAGGTTGAGGGACTTGTGACTTAGGTCACAGATTTGAGCCGTGCACCATGCAAATTAAGGCGCGTATGTAAGTGTAGAAGGACAGAGGGGCGGACACATTATCCCCTTGTTCGAAGTTATGATTGGTCCTGCGTTGGCAAGGGTGGGCCCATTATCCCGGTTTTTTGAAGGCTGTTGGTCCTGATAGATTTCTCGGTCATAACAAATAAAGAAGGAATTTTTGGCTTTCAAATTGTAGATATTCTTGAGTTCTTATGTCCAGTCTTTGATTCTTCAAATTTTCTGTCCAATCTACCCTATTTCAGTTATACAGCTGGTTATTAGAATGTTATACGTTTCCTCGTGTCTTCCCCTCGGGATGTTGGTCCATGTCCCCTTATCCATGAATTGAAAGTACTTCTAGCTAGTACCTTGCCTGTTTACCTCCTTTAGGGATATGATTTGCACTGTAAACCAAGTGTGAGCATCCCTTTTGAGTTGTTGATGGTCAACTAATAAGATAGATGGCCTATGCTGTCTTATCTCATCATATTATTCATTATTATTCTGAATTTTACCTTGCTTCTTCCTTGTCTTACACATGCACAACTATAGCTGCATTGCATTGATCCTTTTTCTTTCTCGAGACCATTGTCGAACAAGTCTAACATGGACATGAGTACGTTGTCCTAGTTCGTAAAAATACATTACGAATTATTAAAAAACTAAACAGTATACTTGTACACTAGTTACTTTTAGGTCTTTTCTGCTCTTTTATCACCCGGAAAAGTTTATATGATTGGAGAATTCCTGATGTTGAGACCCCCTAGGGTAGAAATTTCTAAACCAGGGGATTTAGTCACTGAGATTCTTAAAGAACAGGAGATAAATTTTGTCTACAGGTAGACAATTATTTTTAGAGGTGATATATATGATACTGAAAATTGTTTCTACTAGATTAAATGTTCTCTCCAATAGCTTGTTTTCTGAGTTGTAGGTTTCTTTGATATGTGTGTTCGTTGGGTTTTCTCTCTTTAATACTAATGTTTTTGTGTTTATAGTTTCAAAAAAGTAATGCTCCCTCTGTCCCATTTTATGTGGTACCATTTGACTTGGCATAGAGTTCAAGAAAAAATGAAGACTTTTGAAACTTAAATATTTGTGTGGTTGTAAATCATTTCATTAAATTAAGGGTAAAAGTACAATTTTAAAGTTAAATTGTTTCTAAGGTGACATTCTTTCTAGGACGGACTAAAAAAGGAAAATGTGCCACATAAAATAGGATAGAGGGATGAGGATATCCCTGGTATTTTAGATTACTTATGATTTCATAGGAGTACAGTCTCAGTTATGCGTTTTTGATCATAAGTATTACTGGATACTTCCTGAGTATTCCTTTTATTCATAATACAAGTTGCCTTTTCTCAAAAATGGGACACAGGGATTAATATGTTTTTGTTGCTTTTCTTCTAGGTATGCATTTATCATCTCCTACTATCTAATTTCCTCCCTCGTTATCTCTCTTGATTCATAATATGTTGATGTTTATCAGTGAACAGCAGCCTCTGCGATTGAATCCGATGGAGGTCTATGAGGTTATTGCCGCGGCCTGCTCTGAGACTTCTGCTCCAAATACTTATCTGATGACAGTTTCATCTAAACTAAGTAACAACAGTGGAAAACCGTCAATGGACGTGGCTATCAATGTACTTGTCAAACTTGTAATTGACATGTACGTGCTCCTTTCCCTGCATCTACAACTTTTACATTAAAAAGTAACAGGCATAATGTTAATCTTGTTTATTTTTATTATTATCCCATAATAGGTAGCTTGATAGACCTTTGGTAGTGCAATTCAGTAGCAAAGGATAATTAAGTCTGTCCAAAAAAGTTACTTCTGAAACACCAAAGTAATGGTGTATGCATAATCTGCATGCTCGATATAAAAAATGCGTATGTGTTAAGTAAATTGACATTGGATGCACTCTTCCCGTTCCTTGATTTTGAAGTCTCATTCTTGAATGAGTAGCCAACAGCTCTCGATGCTTCAATTCCTTGTCATTCATGTTTCTGGGCTGTGTGGAACAGAACAAATTATACTCGTACTTGGTTGTAACAATACTCCAATTTCAATGTTAACTTTTTGATTATGCTAGTGCTGTAGATGTCTGTCTTTCTTTTTCTTCTTATTTTACATGGACAAGTAGTATTTCTTCAACCTAATATGGATCCTTTTTTATGTATAACTAATATGTTTCGTAATTGGCCTGACATGGACCTAATGGGATATGCAGGTAACTGAGTTCCATATAAGATAGTACCGTTTAGTGTTTAGTGGTGCATTGACATCAAATTTCCATGAATAATGGTTTTTTAGTATCATTTTGGTGACTGTTCTCAAGGGTAATCTTTGCTATTTGTGGTTTGTAGGTATGTTTTGGATTCTGAGACTGCTGCTCCTCTTGCGCTGTCCATGCTCGAGGTGTTGCCTTGTCCTAGATGGTCGTTCTATTATGTTAATGTTCAGGATACTTACTTTTGTGAAAATTAATTGTAGGAAATGATGAATTCTACTCGTTTGGAATCGAAGACTCGGGCTTTTGATTTAATTTTGAATCTTGGAGTTCATGCTCATTTATTGGAACCTCCAACAACAGATGATGCTTCAACAATTGAAGAAGAGTATTGCAAAGAAACTTTTTTGGACAATGAAACTCAACTTTCTTTGGAAGGAAATAGGAAATCAGATTATCTTAAGAAAGCTGGGAATTCAGCAGCCATTGATAAGTTTGAGTGTTGGATTTTAGGCATCCTCTACGAGATTCTCCTTCATCTTGTCCAGGTAAATGTGGCTAAAAGTGGAGCTCTTTCTGTGTGTGTATTATTTTTTGGTAATCTTCTTGTAATGTTTATTTTTACTGAGTTTTGATTTTGTCCCATTCTTTTGTTGTTTTTTTGTTGGCTTTATAGCAGGCACTTCCATTATTGTATTGTTTTTTTGTAGTTTCCATTATGTTACCATCTGCTAATTTTTGTTATCTTTTTTTTTATACTTCCGTTACTTCTTTCGGGACTTTGACTTTTTTTCTTGAGCCGAGGGTCTATCGGGAATAGCCTCTCCCTCTCTGAGGTAGAGAGGGAGGAGTAAGGTCTGCATATACTCTACCCTCCCAAAAACCCACTTTATGGGACTACACTGGGTATATTGTTGTTGCTTTTATCAAGCACTTCAATGTGGAAAGATAGTTATGGAGGATACAATTTTCTGGACTCCTATTTTTGGTTTTTCTGTTCTATTATAATTCATGATGAAATTTTGAAAATTCAAATTTGCATGCATTGTTACATATCTTGAGTGTTCACATCTCGCTATTGCCTCCCACTCCACAGGTTAAATTATAAGGCTAAAAGTTTTTTGATTAAGATGGAATAAAATTTCACCTTCACTGGTGAGGAATAATTAGTCAGTTATCGAGTAGGCCATTACACTTAAGTTGGAAAGTTCTCGATTCTTGCCATTACACTTAAGTTGGAAAGTTCTCGATTCTTACTTGGGGCCCTGATTCACTAGCTTAGTCCTATACCTGATATTTAGAGTTAGTTTGGGTTTTGTGAATTGCGTAATTGGTTGCCAAATTATTCCTGAAGGTGCAATTTTGTCCTTGATTGTGGCATTCTATGAGAAATATATTCGACAGAGACCTGGAGTCCTCAGTTGTCCAATGGTATTACCAGAGGACAACCTGATGTTGCAAGGTCCATTTGAGCCACATTTTGGCAAGCATCAAAGCATGTGCAAGGGACAAGGCCCCTGGGCCTGATGGGTTCTCAATGACATTTTCCATACACTGCTGGGAGATAGTCAATAGAGAAGTCATTGATGTTGTTCAAAATTGTTACCATGGATGCTATTTTAATAGTTAACAAATGGCCTTTATCAGTTGCAGGCAAATAAATGGATGCTATTTCAATAGCTAATGAATATGTATATACCAGAATGAATTGTGAGAAAGCAGGGAGCCTGTGTAAATTAGACATTGAGAAGGCCTATGACCATGTCAACTGGGATTATTTCTTATGTGGAATACTTCAGAGGATGGAATTTTGAGACAGATGGATCAAATTTTGTGTCAGTGCAGTCAAATTCTCAGTATTGGTTGACGAATAACCTTGTGGCTTCTTTTCCTCTTAGAGAGAACTGAGGCAGGGGACCCCTGATGGTTAAACTAGCAAAGACAAATAATTGATCAGTGGTTTCAATGTGAATAACAAGATTGGCAATTGTTTAGAGATTTCCGATCTTCAGTATGTCGACGATACCCCTGTTTTTTTGCGAATCTGACAAGAATCAACTGGGAATGTTAAAATTAGTTTTCGTTCTTTTTGAAGCTGTCTATGGCTTATATGTTAACTGGAACAGAATTATTTAGGACTCTGTAAATGAAGCTAATGATACACCTGAGATCCAATCCTTGGCAGAGATTCTGGGAGGAGAATAGGTGAGCTGCCCACTGTTTTCTTGGGCATGCCATTGGGTGCTCAATGAAAATCTTTAGGCATTTGGAAAGGATTCCTGAAAAAGTTTGAAAAATGGCTTACAAGCTGGAATAGCCAATACCTTTCCATAGGTGGAAGATTAGTTCTGATTAACAGTGTCTTGGATCCTATATGCCTCTATATGATGTCTTTGTTCCCAGCTTCTACTAGTGCGCAAGGTTTAGCTGCTATGAGAAGAATGTTATTGTGGCAAGACAATAGTTAGAAGAAAAAAGTACGTCTGGTTAAATGGAAGAATACATAATCGACAAGGAGGAGGGTGGACTGGGAGATCAGAAATCTCAAGTTTCAAAACCATAGCCTTATGATGAAGTGTTTGTGGAGGCTAGCTGCTGATGAAAAATTACTATGGATGGAAGTAATTAAAAACTAAGGGTGGAGGATAGATGGGAGTACCAATCGAGTGAATATGCCTCCTTATGGTCGTCTGTGTGTGGAGATCTATCAGAAACTTATGGCCATCTGTACTGAGAAGGTCCTCTGTTAAGGTGGGAAATGTTATGAAGGCTCTTTCTAGAAAGACATTTGGCTAACATGAGCCATTGCAGCAGACATATCCAGATCTCATTATTCTAAGCTAGGGAAAAGAGAGATCATTGGGAGAAGCTTGGTCATTGTAGGGTGGAGCTTGACCTTGAAAAGACAACTTAATGGTAAGGAGGTGAACAGGGTGTCAGACTTCTACAACACCTAAGCACAATTCAGAGGGACCTCTGAAGCCGAGGACAACATGTGGGGGGCAAGGTGATAGGCATGACAAGTTCTATGTCAGGACTTCTTATAGAGAACTTAATACAACTAACAATCAAGTGGGTTGTTAGCCCTGGAAAATGACATGGAAAGTTTAAATTCCATGCAAAGTAGCATTTTTTATGGTTGCCAGCAAAGGGGGCAGTTCTGACACAAGACAACCTAGCTAGGAGGGAGGGGCCTTCAACTTTGTTCTAGATGTTAATAATGTGGGGAGCATGCTGAAACAATTAATCATCTTTTTGTCCCCTGTTTATGGTTAAGTCAATTGTGGAAAATCTTCATCAATTTGAGGAGTATCAGTTGGGTGATGGAAAGGTGGTTGATTTATTTGACACTTGGAGTATAGAAGGATATTTGTCTAGTAAAAAAGAGATAGAAAATTATTACTTGGGAGGAAACGACCAGAAATGCTATGAAAACAAGGAAGTTCTATACTAAAGATGAAGATGATCTGTCTAGTTTTTTGACTATTTTTGGTGTAAGTAGGAACTTTCTTGTGGGATTTAACTGGGTATGTTGTTGTTGTTGTTGGTGTAAGTAGGAACTTTTAAAAGATTATGAGTCTATTTTTGATGTCTTCGATTACATATAGAGTCTGCTTCTGTTGCTGCTGCTTTTTTTGGATCACTTGTAAATTTTGGGGCAGTTTAATAACTTGTGCAGTTTACTCCTACAATTATACGTGAAAATGCCCCTTCGTAAAAACAATTATACATGAAAACGTTACCTTTGTAAAAAACTAAAAAATATGTATTGACATTGACCGTGTTGCATTTTCATAAGAATCACCTCAGGAACCCAAGATCATAATAATGAAAATCATTCTTTTTAAAGAAATGTGTGAAAGCTTGAAGGAGATAAATTATCTTTTATTGTAATGAAGAATTAATTGAATTCAAGAAAGTGTTTCTTGGATTCAAGAACATATCAAGAAGTTCAAGAAATAATCAGAACTTCAAGATAAGTCTAATTTTTTCAAAATTAACTCCTATCAAAAACAATTAACAGATAATACATTATTGATCCCGATTCGACAGAATAACAAAGAAGAATAACGCCTAAATTTATTACCTTTCTTGTCACCTAAGGATAAAAGTAATCTAAGATTTTGAAGAATTTAAACTCATCTCCTGAAAGTGTAGACTTGAAGGTTGAAGAAGTCCAAGGAGTCATATACTTACAAGAGCAAAAGAGAAAATTATCTGATATTATTCATCATGAAAATCTGTCTGATACAAAACAAAGCACTGTTATTTATAACCAAAATGCTGCTATTTATAACGAAAACTGGTTAGAACAACTAAGCAATAATGAAATATGAAATAACTAGCTAATTAAAGAAGTACTCAGAAAGGAATTCTAACATTCTTTGCTACCTTGTAAAGCATAAAGATAGCTGTAACTATTTGGGGAACTTTTCCATAACTAGAAGAATTAGTTATCTTTTGATTTTTCTCCCTAAGTTTGGGCACCAAGTAGGAGGTGTTCCTTAGCTGATTTAGGCGCCCATTTTCATGTTTATTGGGAAGCAAGTAACCCATCTTAAGGGCTAAACATGTGGCTCAATGTGAGTTTTTTTGGGATGCAAGTTGTACACATTTTAGCAGCCTAAATTTGTCCAAAAGTGGACTGATTTGACTCATATTTTGATTCCTTCA
Source organism: Solanum rostratum (assembly GCA_029948455.1). NCBI lineage: Eukaryota > Viridiplantae > Streptophyta > Magnoliopsida > Solanales > Solanaceae > Solanum > Solanum rostratum. The sequence goes on along the minus strand of CM057050.1, from coordinate 31,233,428 downwards.
GAGGATGATTTTTGGGTCCAATCTACCTCATCTTGGGACAAAATAGTTATAACTCTTAGGTGTTGGCTTGATGGTAATTGACTTGAGCCTTAGGGTTTGCTCCCTTTCAAGGTCTCAAGATTGAAACCCACTGGGTGCAACAATTTCTGAGGGCTATCGGACTGGGTAAAACCTGAATTAACCGTGGTGCACTTGCGGGAAACTCCTTGCCCATGGCCTGTGCACCCCCGGGATTAGTCCGGGCTCAAAGAGACTCAGACACCCGGTGCAATTCAAAAAAAAAAAAAACACTTTGACAACTCATCTCCTTTAGCCGTGGGCTCTTTCTCCAAAATTAACACTTCTTTATTTGCACTTCAAGCCCAACGGCCTTGTTTGCAGTTCTGTTGCTTGAGATCTTGTTATTGTCCTTGTTGGAGCTTTTAAAGCTTCATTTTGTCCTTGAACATAGTTGCGCTTCTAGGATGGTTTGACCACTGCATCCTGAATTCAAAACAATTGTGTTTGCTGTGTCCTTTTGGCAGCTGGTGGACAAATTGAAGCTGTGATTCACGTAATGGCTGTGATGCTTAACAAGGGTAGTTTGATAGATTATTGCTTATAAATTAAATCTGAAGAAAATAGAAAAGAATGAAGAAAAATTTTTAAAACGAAAAACAACTCAAAAGAAATTCACAGAAATTTGTGTCTTCATCTCTATCAAAAAGAATTGCAGCCATTTCCTCTCTGGGAGGTTGTGTACTTGCTGATTGATGGAAGAAGTCAAGAGAGAGGAGGGAATGAACAAATTCAAACTTGAAAAGGATCTGCCTTATTGTTGAGGAATGAGGGGCAAAGTGATTGATCATCAGGAACGTGTAAACTCTCTGTGGTTGATAATGAAGAATGGATTCTCTGTTCGTTCCATTTTTTGCTTTTGACTCACTCTCTCTCTCTCTCTCTCTCTCTCTCTCTCTCTCTCTCTCTCCTACTCATTTACTTTTTGGGCAGAATGTTTATCTGATTTTTAGCTTTGTGAAGCATCAGATGTTGCTCATATGTGCAGGTTATTGTTTCATTACAGTACTGGAAGTGTGTAATAGAAATGGGACTGATGTCAGTAGAGTAAATTACAAATAGATGTGTTTTGTGCACTGTCCTTCAAGATTCACACGTGTGGAAGATAGTAGTAGTAAAATTAGCAATAGAACTCAAAATGTATGAAACAACATATCTATGACCGAGAATGGCTGGAAAGACGGTTCAATCTTAAAAGTTTTTTAAAGATATAAGTTGAGGATGCAATATAAATGAAATGATAGGTGACGACAAAATGTTTGATATTAGAATTAGTTGGAGACATATTTAGCAGTTTACCCTGTTTTTCCAAACTAGCTCAACCTTGAAGTTTACACAGAAATTTGAAAATATGGTTGATTTTACCGTTCCGTCATATAAACCTGTCTGCCAAACACTGGACTACAATTCCACCTGGTTTATAATGGCCACACGACAATCCAGTCTGAGGAGATTCTGATGCTAGCTTATCCCATCTGGTGAACCAAACGACCTTCTGGTTATACTAAATATTGGCACAGATCCTGACATCAGAATTGCATGTTTCAGCCACCAAATAATGCACTAACAAAGGTAAGTTTCCAAGTTGTGTAAGCTAGAGTTCCAGCTCCTCAAACGTCCTACATCCCGACGCGCTGAGGCAAACTGGGATAAAGATGTTTCTTATGTAGGAGTGCTTTACGTATTTCTTTAAGGGAATATGATACAAATTTCTTACAAATCTTTCTGATATAATGGAAGTGGAATCATGGCCTCATAAACATCTGAATCTCTTAAGTAGACGAACTGTGTCTTCTGTGCTTGGATTTCAGGTGCTGGTTCTTAGACTAATTTGTTGCTTAAATGCTATAACACAGTTTATTAGTTTCATCTTTGCAGTCCTTTTAATTGTTGAAAGCAATGGTCCCTTGATCCAGCATCGTCTCCTGCTTCTCACTAATTCTTATACTTTTAACTCACATATATTTACTTAATAGCATTGTGTACGATAATAATGACTCAAGCGCTAAGTGCTTATTCTCATTATAAGTCTATTCGCAATGTTATGAACAGACAGAAGAAAAGGAAGAATCCATCTGGGCTTCTGCTCTCAGCTGTTTACTATATTTTGTCTGTGATAGAGGCAGAATAAGGAGGAGCAGACTCAAAGGTCTTGACATTAGGGTGAGTCTATACCTTGGCTTGTGATTACTGATATTTCTCACCACTTCCTTTTTCATGGAGAATATTTTGCATACTTGGTTTGTTATAAGTATGGTAAAGGGAAGGATGTGATTGAACTTCCAGAAACCAGAATGTAGAGAAAGGTGTTTGTTGTGGGGGACTTTACTTTTTGATTTGGCGATAGCTACTAAACATATAAAAGCGAATAGGTACATGATATGACTGACGAATGAATTTTATCAATTTCATATATTATTTATCGATGAACATTATAAGTTCCTAGATGCTGAGTCAATTTTGTAGTTAAGGAGAGAGTGTTTGAGGGACAGACACATTATCCACTTAGTTTCAAATCTGGTAGCAATGTATTTCTTGGTTTTCCAAAAAAAAAAAAAAAAGGAAGAGGAAAAGAACATTGATAGTTGAAGTAGATTTTTGAAAAAGAAAGTAATTACTTCCTGCATTTCAATTCAACTGGCATAGTTTGACGTGGAGTTGAATTTTTTAATTTTGACAAGTAAAGGCTTTTGAATTTGTGGTCTATTAAAATTTCTGCACGCATGCCGTAAAAGGTAAAATTAAATTGTTCTAAATACAAACTGGTGTCATTCTATTTGGAACAAACTAAGAGGGAAATAGTGCCACATAAAATAGAATAGAGGGAGTATTAGTTAAATAAAAGTATTGATATGGAATCAATACAAAAAAAGATATTATTCATTGGTATTGGTTAACTGAAGAACTTAAAAGTACATGAAAATGCAGGATAAGTTAGATGCATTTTATTTTATTGTATTTTGTCCTTAATGACCTCAGGTGCTTCCCTACTTGTTTCAATTGTCTCTTAATCTTCTTCTTCATAAAAATGGTAAATATGGGTGTCAACATCCACTGTTATAATTTGTGACCCTAAATGAATGTCCATATGACCAATGAAGTGACTGTTGTTCATTTAATATTAGTCATTCTCACATGTATATTAGCAACTTCTGTTTCTATGTTATTTAAGTCTCAAAAGTGCTTGACGTTTGCTCCAATTTATCCCTAATACTCTTGCAGGTTGTCCAGGTACTTGTATGTGTCAGCAGAATGAATTCTTGGGCTGAAATAGTTCACAGCAAGCTTATTGGCATGCTAACAAACATGTTCTATGAAATTCCGGAGATATCTAATAAAGCACTTTCAGCTACCCCTGAATTTCTTATTCAGCAGGTTGATCTGATTGGGGGAATTGAATTCATATTTGTAGAGGTACTGTCCTATCCCTGGTTATAATTTGTGTAAAGTTGTCTGAGAGTCCATGTGGAGCAACTTTTGCTTGACATTTTCTACCTACTTTTAGGAATTAAAATTTTACTGGGAGTCCACTAAATGGGAATAACTTTTGCTTGGCATTTTGTGCCTAATGCATATTTTAAGGGGTCGTTTGGTTTGGAGACAAGTTATGGTGGGATAAATCATGGTGGTAGAAGTAGTACTAGGATATGTTATTCTGGGATTGTTATGCTGGGACAATTTCTTATCAATTGTTTCGTTTATCATGTTCAAAATAATTTCATTGAATAAATTCTAAGAATAAGTTGTTTGTTTACAAAGATAGATTCCACCTTGTTTATTTATTTTTTAGTTTCTTTGCAAGCTTTAGTTATTCATTCTTAAAAATAAAAGATATTTTTGAATGTGCATTCCTGTGACTGTCCCGTGTTTTTAAAAAAAATAAAACTTTCATCTTATTTAGCTTAAAATAAATTTTCCATCTTAAGTTAGTTAAAGTAAAAGAGATTTTATTGTTTGTCACTTCATTTAAGTACATATCACTCCAATATTGTAAAAAATTAAATTTGTCTTAAATTTAATTAATAAATAAAATATGAGTTTTCAAGTATTAAAAATCTATTTAATTAAAAAATATGTGATTGAGTTAATTCTCAAAAAAAAAAAAAATGTGATTGAGCAGTGAAGTCAACATTTTTAGAGAAATCAAAATATAAATAAACATAACAGATAGTCAAATAAATTCAACATGTAATGTATCCATAAATAAAAAATGTATTATATAGTGTGATTTTTTAATGAACAAATATATTATTATAAAAATAAGGAGTAGTGAAGATTGTGAATGCTATTATAAATGTTATTAAAAATTATATGAATATGCATGAATGTAAAAGTTATGTATAAAGGCAAATAGAGCTTTTGCACATTTTCGTTAATCCATGAACATGACAAAGAGGGCTTTGGTTGGGGGGTGGGGGGTGGGGGGTTCTTTTGTTATTTTACATATTTATACTAATTATTAATCTTGAGATAAGATATCCTAGACTTTGTAACTAGACAAAGAATTAAGGGGTACTAAAAACTTATCCTAGGCTTATCTTCCTTTATCCATCACACTAAACGACCCTAAGTGACTATTGTTTCTGGTACAGGCCAAACTTCGGGTCAAACTATCTGTAGAAGCTTTCTCTGTATCTGAGCAGGAGGATTAACTATGCTTCTGTTTATGTGCTATAAGTTATTCCAAAATTTGCAGAATATCCTTAGAGATTTCACGTGATTAGCTGGAATAGTCTAAAGTTGTTGGGGGCCAGGGAAGGGCGAGTTTTGTTTGTTTTATTTTTTTTTAAAAAATGTTGGAGCAGGAAAATGGTTTTTACACCATGCAGAGTCTGAAAACATTCCATTGTTTCACAATCTGTTAGCAAAAATATTCTGGTCTACTTGCAATCCCATTTGTGTGATTACTTGTATGTAGCACAAAGAGAAAGGTTTGCTTAAAAGTAAGTTCTTTCTACCAATGCAGTTGGTGCTTTCAAACTCAAGGGAGGAAAGAAGGAATCTGTACCTGGTGCTTTTCGATTATGCTTTGCATCAGATAAATGAGTCATGCATAGCTAGTGGAACGTCAGACTACAGTGATGATGAAGTCCAACCTGTTGCTGTGCTGCTTATGCTTGCAGATGCACCTGAAGCTTTGCATATATCAGTAAAGCTTGGATTGGAAGGCATCTTGGAACTTCTGCAACGCCCAATATCTAGTGCATTGTCCAAATATCCAAATTCTGACCGACTTTCAATGGTAATGCTAACTTCATTTCTTGCTTGTTTTCATTGGCCATCAGACATGATAGTGCGTCATGTGAAAACATCTGAGGAAGCTTATCCAATCGTGCTTCTTTGTGATAATTTGTAAAAAGATTGATGCTTTTCGTTATATGCTGTTTCAATGAGCAGTAATTTGGTTGTGCTTCTTGGTGACCAATGAACATAGTTAATAGCTTAAATATAGATGTAAGGGAAATTGCGTCTCGGAGGAAGTAATTCTCTATATAGTCCAAGAAGGTTTTTCCCTTTACCTATTTTAGTTCTCTATGTACACTCCAATCTTTGCCTCTCTACTTCTTATGAGGTAGTGGAAGGTCTGCGTACATTTCTACCCTCCCCAGACCCCACTTGTGGGATTTAACTGGGTATGTTGTTGTTCTTGTTGTATGTACACTCCAATCTTTATTTCCATGAATCCAATACCTCCCAAGCCAGGGTAATCATATGTTCAAGATAAAGATTCCATGCACATTGAACTTCTATACTCTTTTCTTCTTCTGGGAAGATAAACCAAATTGTTTGTTTTACCCCTAGTTAAGGTCATCTTGACTTTGTTGTCAGCATTACTTGTTCAAAATTCCTACTATTTGTGTGTAAGTTTTGTGAGCTTAGTTAATTTGAGAATCTAGGATAATGATGTGCTTGTTCAAGATCATGGCCTATGCCATTCACATAGTAATTTCCATTTTCCATTTTCGCCCGTCTCTGTGTCCTTTGCGTTTATTCCACTTGGGGTTGTTTCATAAACACATACATGGGGACATATTAATTGGCATGAGTTGGTGTGAGTTGAATGTCCACAAAGTCACCGCAGTGATACAATATATAGAAATAAATGTTGTGAAAATGAGAATTTTCAACGTTAAGCCATGTCCTTGTGACGTTTGAGTTTCCAATTTTCACTTACACAATTTTCAATTTTTTCAATTGAGTTTGGGTAAGATAATGCTCTTAAACACGTCTACCGAGGTTCTTCTAGGATTGTCGAACAGCCTCTTTCTGGCACTGTTGCCTTTCTTGATAACAGTTGTACTTGACCCAGCTTGTGCGCACCTCAACTAATTTCAAAGGGATACCTAGCCCTTCTTAAGCATCACATGCCGTTATGTGAATCCAGGTTCAATTTGTGCACCAGCTACCAAAATAACACAACAAACACAAGTATGAGTTCAGGATGCAGTAAAGCATCCTACTAGCTCAACTCTATTCACAGACAAAGATGAAGCCTTACGATTTAATCAAATTTCTTCATAAACACAACTTCACAAATTGTTCCATAATTGCAGCTAAGAACTCAATTGAACCATATAGGCCCTTATACTATGCATGTAGTCCAAATATTCCCTCGGTTAATTTGTCTGAAATAAGGCAATTTTGGCCGAACAAATTTACAGTGGGAGCATAATTAGGCAAAACAATTAAGGGAGGACTAATATGTGAATATCACATACTTTAGAGGCATTTTTGACCCTTTTCCGTAGCAAAAATGCCAGAACAACATTCCAGATTTTTCTTGATTGGACTTCTTAAAGCTCATGCTAAACTGAGCCAATAAACTAGACATAGTTTGAAGGCATTAATGAAAAGCTCTTTGTATCGTGAGGCATCTCTGGATCTATCATTTTCTTTGCACCTGTGTATATAAATTTTCTTTCTCCACTTTGCAAAGAAATTAAAGGCTGCTATAACTATTGTCTTCTGTATGAGGTGATATCTACCTGCATAGTGCTCCTTGCTTCCATTCACGATAATTGTATAGAATTTTGAAAGAATATTTTTTTCTTTCCTTGTAGTAGTCTGACCTTTGTTTCATCTGCAGCTCTTGGAGAGAATTGTGGAGAACTTTGAGATGCTTATAAAGTCATTTACTCATCTTGATAAGGAATTTGCTCATATGAGGCAGATAACTAAATCATGCAAATCTCTGGAAAATATTGATGGAGCTTATGGAAACAGTTTTGGCATGAAAGCGAAGCTCTCTTGGACCACCTTACATTCTCTTCTTCATTCTGAAAGAACTCTGTGTCGCCACAATGGTTATCTATGGTTGGGGGATTTGATCATCACAGAGATTGTCGAGGAAGGGGATGCTAGTATATGGTCAAGCATCAGAAGCTTGCAGGAGAAAATTTCTCGAGCCAGTGTTATTGACTATTCACCTGATTTAGATGTCCCATTATCCATATGGATCATGTGTGGGCTAATAAAATCAAAAAACAACCTCATTAGATGGGGCTTTTTATATGTTTTGGAGAGACTTTTAATGCGCTGCAAGTTTTTATTAGATGAAAGTGAAGTCCAGCATGCAATTGGTGGTGAAATGGTTGGAGATCTGCATAATAAAAGTCGTCTTGAGAAAGCTACTGCAGTCATTGATATCATGAACAGTGCCTTGTCCCTGATGGCCCAGATAAATGAAACTGACCGCATGAATATATTAAAGGTGATTTCTTCTGTCCTTCTCTGGTTAAAAAATAGAAGAAAATAAAGGGAGGAGGAAATAAAGGGGAAAGTCGATCTTGAAATGCTTCGGATATGGTGGTCCTAAGAGGATATAAATTATAGACCTTGAGTTAGATGACACTTGCACTTTATGCCGTGTTATTTGACCTTTATAAGTGTATGTGTTTGAATTAAATTTGCATCTCTGTAATGATTTTTCAGTTGAAGAGAGCAATAGTCATACTCTTTTAGGAAGGATAAATATATTGTTTCCATCACTTAATTAAAGAGGGATTTTGTTCCCATCACTTAAAAAAGAGAAATTTAAAACCTTATTTACAACAATGCTTTAGATAACTGTGGCCTATGGACTTCAGTGTCATGATATTTACCGTTGCAAATCCAGCCTATTTTGTCTGTTGCTTAGGGGTTGAACTGACATGGGTTGATCATCTTACAAAATGCTAATATACTTATCAATTGGGATACAAGGGGTGGCTAGTGGATTCTACTGTTAACTTATTTTACCACAAGTTGTCGTATCTTCTGGCTGCTAATTACCTGTGTCATTGATAGTCAGTATCAGTGTCTCACTCCGATATTGCTGTTAATCTTGTAACAGATGTGTGAAATTCTTTTTTCTCAACTATGTCTAAAAGTCCTCCCTTCAACTGTGACATCTATGGATGATCCTACGATCTGTATCAAAGATGTCAGCTGGAATAAGAAGCTTGGTCCAGGAGAAAGCTTACCTCAACAGGAGAGCTTTGGCTGGGAGGAACACATTGAAGATGCTAACCACAAACTCAAAAGAAACAAGGATCCTCCAAAGCCAGAAACTGCATCCATGGCGGCACTGCTTCTCCATGGACAGGCCATTGTTCCTATGCAATTGGTTGCACGTGTTCCTGCTGCTTTATTTTATTGGCCGCTAATCCAACTTGCTGGTGCTGCAACTGATAACATCGCATTAGGTGTTTCTGTTGGCAGCAAAGGAAGAGGAAATGTTCCTGGTTCCACCTCTGATATACGAGCCACTCTTCTTCTGCTTTTAATTGGTAAATGCACAGCAGATCCTGCGGCTTTTAAAGAAGTTGGTGGGGAGGAATTCTTTAGGTGATTTCTAGATATGTTTTCTCTCCAATAAAGTATATGTTAGTTTATTTAGAAGTTCATAATCAATTCTGGACATATGCTTTTCTTGCAGAGAGTTGTTGGATGATACTGACTCAAGAGTGGCATATTACTCTTCAATGTTTCTTCTGAAGGCAAGTTTCATGTTGTTTTCCTGATCTTTGGCAATGATAAGTCCGGCTATAATATGAATTAATCTGAAATTGGCATTTTGCAGAGGATGATGACAGAGGAACCGGAAAATTACCAACGCATGCTGCATAATCTTGTTTCTAGAGCTCAGCAGGTGTGGTCCTTGCTTTTTTGTAAAGTCTTTGTTAGAAAATTTATGGGACTGGTGGATGATAAACAGTTGCTATGTGTTATTTGTCCTCTCTGTCCCACCTACTAAAGTTTGCCTTCATGATGATAAATACCAGTATCTTGTAAGAGTTTGTTTCCAGAGCCTCATCATCGTATATTGCATTGGTATTGGTGAAATACATTCTGTAGTTGCATCCACTGTCAATCTCCAACATCATCTTGAATTGCTGATTCTTGATGTCACTTGGACCATGTTATTTCTGGTAGCTGGTATCTGTATGTTTGCTTTTTGGTTGCTTTCCTGGCTAGATATTCTTACAGTGAAGTGAAATGCTGAGATGGCTGGGTTAGACACTTGTGTCTTCTCTATGGAACATGACTGCTTCGGCAAAATTGCCAACTTAAGATATCATGATTTCATAAGCAGCAGCAATTTTCAATTATATCTGTTGAGCTGTCATATATAAGTTGAATAACTAAATGCAAATGAAAGGTTGCATGGACAGCTAAGCTTTTTCTATTGTGATTTAGTTGTCAAAATTGGTATGTTATATTCATTTGCATAAGCTGTCTTCATGATATTGTCAGTCATATTGGATCAACCCTGGGCTGTGTTGGATCATGGAAAATCTATAGGCTTTGTGATTTAGTGATTACAGGCTTTAAATTGTAATAACTGATCCCCGTTTGGGTTTATGCTTTTCTTTGCAGAGCAACAATGAAAAACTCCTGGAGAATCCTTACCTTCAAATGCGAGGGTTACTTCATCTGTCAAATGAATGACATATGCTCTGCTTTATGCAATCACTATTTGAAGAATCTTGATGTTCTCTGCTTCTGACAAGCATGTAGCCCAACTGCAGGGAAAGGTATTCCAAGTTGCGAGTTCAAGGAAGGATATCATCATGAAATGGTTGTAAGTGTGCATTTCTGTGGATGTTAAATGAAAGAATAGTACTCTCCAAAACATGGATGCCAAGTTGTTGTATGGGGCTGGCTTGGTTGTTTATGCTTCAGCAGCTTCTCTTATGTCATGCATGGAGTTCCTCTGAAGTGCAATGATGGAAGTTTGTTTCCATTAGTTTTATTGGCATTCTTTTCATGGATGTGACATGTTCCGACGATATTTTGAAGCTGCAATGTTCATTAGATGAATAAGGAAAGCTGAATATGTACGGAATTAGCCAGCACATGGAAGCCTGAGGATACACTTCGACCTTATTGTTGGTGTGACAGATTGGGTTACTGAGCAATCTTCAGGTATGAAATCTATCATCTTTACAACATTGAATTTCAGTGTAATATATCTCACCACAAATATTAAGTAGACTCAACACACTCTTAGTGAGTTCATTTTTCAGGAGTTTTGCTTCCTATGGGTAAAATAAATGCATTCTTACCTTGGGAAGTAAAGATTATTTTGCATAATCTTGTTCTTGCTCTATTATTCACACCGTGCCCGACTATTGCTTTTTTTTGCTTATCATTTGGAAGCAGGTGCTGGTTCGAACAACTTCAACATCAGAACTTTTGTACAGGATAAATATCCAATTGGCATCCATCTTTTTGCCTTTATTTGGGAATGGTGCTTTATGGAGTTTATAAATTCATCTAGGTCTTCCATGCACCATGGATGACAAATTCTCGTTGATTATAATCTGGATTCCGCCCGCACGTAGGGGAATCACAAAGCTTGGTTGGTTTTCAAGTTTACAATGTTTAATGGGATCAAACATGGCGGGGTAAATATTCTTATTCTTTTATTTTATTCATCATAGATTTGTACATGTGTGCAATTTTCTTTTTCCTTTCTGGGTCCTCAAAAGGAAATAATAGATCCTTGGTGGGGAGCCATCTTTTTGATAGATGTAAGACTGAATATCCATTTAACATGTAAAATATTAGATTCTGCTAGTCTTTTTATTTGATTTTCCATCGAATTATAAGTAGAGGAAATTTTCAGCGAGTGCAAATATGTTGCGATGATTCTCCAGTTTATGCTTCAACTTTGCAAAAATGGGTTCCTTTATCCAAATTTTTTGGATGTGAAAAAGAAAAACATCAAACTGGTTTGCTCTCTCGACTTTTTTGGAATATAAATGTATAGAAAGGAATTTCCGGTATCAAGCGTCTAATATAGACAACACAATCACAGATTTTAATGCCTGCATAATTGTTTTAGGCCGTAGACTTGTTTGGCGAAATTCAGTGCCTCAGGTGAGATATATGTTGGTTTTTTTGTTCTTTGGGGTGAGCCCAGCAACCCCAGTCCCCTTGGGGCATTTCTTGTGATCGCAGCTGCGGATTGGGATTCCAAGCATGAGCATAAATTGTCTACGCCACCATCCTTGTGTAATTTGAATAATATTGAAATTTGTGAAACTAGTATCCCACCCTCCATATTAGGGTTTAGAGGCTTTTATAGTTTCTTGTTCTAATTTGTTCCCCGAGTCCCTATGAAGTACTTCACCAACTTTCATCTCATCAAATCTATTCTTTTAAATCCTTTTCATCTTTTAAAGAGTAGAGATGATCAAGTTGAATTGTCGAATTGAAACTTTGTCATGTATAGGGATTCATACTAATAAGTACGAAGGTATTTCAGGCCATTTAAGCTCCTTTTTTTCATCAAGAAATCATATTTCATTTAATTCCTAGTTAATCAGGTACATGATGTACCATAAAATTTAGGGAAAACTGAATTTGTGCCCCTTTATCCCTTTATATTTTATATCCCCATATTATTAAAATTTGCACATCGATCTCATGCTGACGTTGCATCCGTCTTATATGATATACCAATAGTACCACATATACTAACATGATATCATAGAGGATATAAAGATTATATTTTTTTCTACTAATTTAGAATTTAATAAATAAATTTGTAACTTTAATAATTCTCGATTAATTATTTTATTTATTAAAAAAGAGCTCAAAATTATATGATTCCGATAGGATATCAATATACCGACAGAGTATATTCTACTAATTTAGAGTTTAATAAATAGTTTTGTAACTTCAATAATTTTCTAGTCTTATACGATATTGATATGGTATAAATATATCGACGGGTATCATAACAAATATATTTTCTATTAATTTAGAGTTTAATAATTTTTTTATTTGTTTCGTATTTATTTCTTAAAATAAAAACATAATCCTATGTGATAATAATTGGGTATCAATGTACCGCCTAAGTATTGAGTTCATTCTATATGATATCGGTATGGTATATATATATATATATATATATATATATACATAGGCATGAAATAAAAAGGGGTAAGTGGGTAAAAAAGTAAATAGTTTGGGACATGGTCCATTAAGGGAAAATAATTTGAATTGGATCTATTAAAAATAAATAATTTTAAATTAGGTCTATTTGTGTACTTTTTCCCTAAATTTAATTAATGAGGTTTCTTGTTTATGGAGTTAATTTGAAATATTTGAATTTATCCCGCCATAGTAACTTATGAATTATTCTACAAAATTTTAGTAATTGCTCTTAGTCTAATTTGGAAATTTTCCATCTTATCTAATTTTCCATTATACTAATCAACTACATTAAGTTATTGACAATTTAATTTATCGATCATTTTTAGACTTTTTTCGAACTTGTTTCATGTATCAAATATAAAATCTAATTGCAGGACAAGGTTTACGTATAAAAATTTATAAGCTTTCATAAAGGAATATTATTAATCTCAAGATCGAGACATAAATTTAATCAACTATTGCTCACATATAAATCATCATTATCCAATTTACCAAGCATATTGATCCACAAAAGAATTTGTCTTTTATTAAAGAGAGTGAAGTGCCAAAAACACCATAAACTATTTTTTTTCCTTTTTGAGTTTCATACATAAATTATTGGGAATGTGAGTTTCATGCATAAACTATCACTCATTAGTTTAAGAAACAAACATCTCTTTTATTATATCTCTTGATGGTGGGTAACTTGTACTCTCTCTTTTATTTAAAAAATATTGTCATATAACACTCCACATGGACAAAATATTTCATCTTAATAAAAATTAAATAAATTATTAATATTAGTTAAAATCTAAAGACTAAAGTATCACTGTCCCCCAAAATTAATCTATTCTAAAAATAAAATTTAAAACATTTTTCTTACCCACCTTACTACCTCCTCTCAACGTAACCCCTCCGCTCTCCCAACAACAACACCCTCTCCAAACTTTTATTTTTTGAATTTCTTTTTATAAAAGTTTTTAAAAAAGTTCTTACTTCATCCACCCCCTTTCGAATTTTTTTAAGATATTATTAATTTCTTTGAGGCAGGTAAATTTCTAAACCTCAGTTGAGGATGTAAAACCTTGTATTTTTTTTTACGTATATTGGAGAGTAATGGAAACTTAGTTATGGGGCGAAGTATTCATGGAACGATCTATTAAGATGAGACTGATAACAAAACAACAACATGATTAAATGTGTCAATGTGATTCTTGAATCGAAGAATTTGATTGAATGATGTGGATCCTATAACAGGAAAATTTTCATGATTGTTAACTTGAGTGGATTTTTTTGTGAACCTTATCACATACTCATGCATTCTATATAATGCTTATTTGCATTGGTTTGTGATACTATAGCATAGATCTCTTCTGGCAAAGGTGGTTTCTTTAGGCGGTTTTTTGGAGCCGAGGTCTTTGCCGGATGATGTTTAATGTTGAGACCTCTTATAACAGGCTAAGATCTCTTTCAATGAGTATATTGACGACAAATGTCTATTCCAGCGAGTATATTGATGATTAAGGTCTCTCCAGCGAATACATGGTCTATGTGTGGTCCCATGAGTTCTGACCTAAGTTGATCAGCGGATGTGTATCGTAAGACATACATGCATCACAATATTTGACATTGCATTATATCATTTGCTCTATATTTGATTGATGTGAATTGTGAGTACTTTCTCCCATGACTTATTAGTTCGTGAATGTGGTGTTAATGAGGTGCTTTGTTATTAGTATATTATTGAATTACATGCTATGTGTATTGTGAAGTTATTTAGATTGGGCTAACTTATTTGTAGGTGATAGATTTATTGAAGTTCGATTGGCGTGTCAGAGAATATTTACGTTTTTCATACCTTTACTTCGCGTTTAGTATTTACTTGCTTTTGTTTAGCACTCACTCCTTATTTCTACACCTATGTAGGTTGTGAGCTTAAATCTTCATAATTACTCTCCCTTCTTATTTGATATGAGCTTTAGGATTTACTTGAGAGGTAGCGACTTGTCTCTTTGCCGGACCCTCAAGATTTTTTATTATATTATTTCTATTATATTTGAGAACAAAGGACAATTGAGATTTGTAATTTTTTTTTATTCTCTTGTAAAGATTAGGGGTTTATACACGTGACACCAATTTTTGGGGATGGTTTTTAGATGTGGCATAATTGTTTACGTTAGCTTTTTTGCTTTAGTAGCTGACTTTGTTATATTTTGCTTTATTTTTTTCTTGATCTATTTTGTATTGTCAATCAGGCTAACTTTATTGGTGCATTAAGACAACTACCATCACACTTGAATTTAGGCCGTGAAAAAATAGTGTCAGATCCCCAGGTTCATAGGTGTCACTTATGTATAAGCCTAGTTTAGTAGAGTCTAAAAGATCGATATAGAAATGTTCATTGTTTATTTTTGAGAGGCTATGAAGGCTATTGGGAAAAATTCCCTTTGTTCTTTCAAATTTTTGTCATGTTTGGTTCTTACGTGACTGCTGAGTTGTCACAAATTTAGTTTGGCAGATAGCCGAAATTCAAGCTTCAACCAGCGATAGAGGAGGGGAGGCAGTCATCGAGGCAGCTGTTGACACCCTAACCTGAGGTAGAGGTATAGGCCGATCTAGAGGCTGAGGTCTTACCCGTGGAGAGGCACTCATAATTGGTCATGAAAAGGATATCTCCCTCTAGCTTGAGGTTGAGAGTATAGAGGATTAGATCCCTCAGGAGTATGCAACCACCTTTTTTTTATTTAGGACACATTGTTGAGTGACGACGCCCAAACTACACCTCTCAATGAAGGTATAAGTGGTTGTTGTCAAAATATAAAATCTAACAATGGGTAGGGTCAATCCCACAGGGAATAAGGTCTAAACCTGGAGTAATTATGAGAATTAGATTGAATTAATCTAATTATCTCCAAAAAAGGAGTGAGGTTTATAATATACAAGAAATAATCCTGAACTAGAATCAAGTTGTCAAGAACAAGTGTTGTGAAATCAATGAGAGAAGTAAATAGGTATTGTGTTCCCCATGAATACTTAACCTAGTATAACTAATCATAACCTTTTTTTAGTGTGTAGCATGCATAACTGGTAAGTTATGTTTATCTAAACCTTTGATCCAGGAGAGAGGCAAATTGCACTATGTGATTTTGTCCATCCCTGTAGTGCTGCATTACTAACCCTTACCTTTTGTTCCAGTACATCCACTCCTTGATCCAATTAGGTTGATTAAACGAGAGGGATCACATCGAATCCTGTTAATTATCCCTTATCCCATTCATTGACCCATTGATCCAGTAAGTAAGAATTAGGCAAGTTCTAACATTGGCCACCGTTAAAAAGCATTCTAAACAAATAAATAATTAATACATACATGTATACTTTTAAAGAATTATCATCTGATCTCTACTTTGTTAGTTCTTCATGGTTCTCACAACTCTATTTGTGGATTTAGTTATGCATGTTCATTGTAGATGGAAGAATCATGTTGTGGAACAACATAATTAAACACTTATACTGATGAATTGAAGAACAATAAATCCAAAATCTCTATAAGAAATCACAATATAATAATTCCAATGTAATGTAAAAAATAATCACAAGTAACAAAGTCTCAATATTCTAACTGCTCTTTGGTTTGTCCTCCTCTAGAAATCCTAAAAAACCTATTTATAATAAGAAAAAGCCAAATCCAAAACAAAAGGAAAACTCAAATCGGTAACTCGGATGGACAAGGTTACGAGCCATAGATGGAATTACAGTCCATACCTGGGTTTCATAATCTGCATTGCACAAAATCTACCTTCAACCTACGAACTCCTCCTACGGGCCGTCTTTTGACTTACGGCCTGTAAGGGGTCTGGTCTGCTAACTTTCCAACAAATCTTCAAAACACTGATCCTCCAAGAACGATCTTATCCATGACGCGTCATCTGGCTTACGACTCATAGGAGCTCTTATCTAATAACAGTTCAAGATTTAGCATATTTTCTGATTTTTAACATAAGAACTCACATATAGGCTGTAAATAATTCTATGGCTCATCTGACAACTCGTACCTTCAACATTTGAAAATCAACCTTTCACTAGATCTAACCTATGCACTCATCCTACGACTCATAGAATAAACCACGGTCTATAAAAAGCTCCGTACATCCTCAAAAACTTAAAATCTGCAGAACTTTGCCCAAAATCATCCCGATTCCTGAATACCTAGAGGTTCCTAGACTCAAGTAGGAGTTTAGGTTCTTGAGCAGCAATGGGCTACAATTATTCATGGTCTAGTGGAGTAGCCGTTGGTACTTCTATGGTTGAGATTGATCCAGCACCTACAATTGAGGTTCAGGATACGCCTTTAGCTGTATTGATCGATGAGCAGTGTCATTATGAGATATTAAGGAAGATAGAACCAACTTAGTTTTAAGGAGGGAAGAGCGAGGATGCTTATGAGTTTTCTAACTATAAGACTTATAAAGTCTAGGTCGATTAAGTCAGTTATGGTATCCAAAACGTCATAGTTTAGGGCTTAGATGAACAGGAAATGACAAAAATACCTTTCATAATAAACTGTGAGAGCCATCCATGAAACCCTTCCCACGGTCGTAGATCAACTTATGGCTCGTACCTTTGCTCGTAGAACTGGGTATCGTAAAATTTAAGCTACCAGAGTTTTAGCTTCTAAGACACGAACATACAAAATGACCCATCATTCCACTTAAGGGCAGTATATCCTTCCGTAGAGAGATTCCAGACTTAGACAAATTCAGGTTCCTTCGGGCCTCTTTCTACGAGACCTGTTGATGGGTCGTGGTTACCTATACAGTCCATCTGGTAACATGTAAGTCAACTTCTAGAAATTTCTCAATTTTCTATTTTTAGTAGGCGCTTTCCATGAACCTTTCTACGACCCATGGATGCTTATACGGGCCATAGACTGGCTTGTAGGGTTAAACTATCAGCAAAATTCTAGTCTTTCAGTTTTTCAGCCCTAAAAACATGAGGCGTGTTATAATATCTCCACCCAGGATCATTCATCCTCAAATAATATAGAAAAATTCTTGAATAGAGTAGAAATACAGTCAAACTTAACCATCATTTTCATAACATCGTCAAACTTATGCATAAAATATTATTCAAATATAGTTTCATGATCATGCATGCATGCAACTTAACAAGAGATACATATTCACAAGAATTTTGAAATAATAGATCACATTAAGTACCTTAGACTTGAATAGAAGGAAAGAGGTACCTTAGTTTCATGAGGTGCACCTCTAGAATTTGGATCACCAAGCATTTCCTTTAGCATAAAACATGAAACACTGGATGAACCATAACTACTTCCATAGGCAGTTCCAATTCATAGGCTCCTTCCTAATTATTTTTACTATCTCATAAGGTCCCAGATATCTAGGACTTAATTTTCCTTTCTTACCAGAACACATCACCCCTTTCATTGTGGAAACCTTCAAATGCACCCAATCACCTTCATCAAACTCTAGTTCACTTCTCCTATGATCGGCATATGACTTTTGATGACTTTGGGCAACCTTGAACCTTTACTTTAAGACTTTTACCTTATCCATAGCATCAACTACTATATTTGGCTCAACCAATTACATTTATCCAACTTCTGACCATCCCACTGGTGATCTACACTGTCTACCATACAATGCTTCAAACGGAGCCATACATATACCTCTGTGAAAACTATTATTAAAAGAAAATTCAATAAGAGGTAAGTGATCATTCCAACTTCCTTTGAAATCAAGCACACAAGGCCTCAACATATTCTCCAACATTTGTATTGTTCTTTCGGGTTGTCCATCCATTTGAGAATGAAATACAATACTTAGCTTCACCTTCGTGCCAAGGCCATTTTGGAATGACTTCCAAAAATGAGAAGTAAATTGAGCACCTTTATATGATATAATGGACAATGGTACCCCTTTCTAGCTTTACCAACCCTTGGATATGGATCTTAGCATAATCTTTGATGCCATAAGAAATCTTTACCGACAAAACATGGGCTGTTTTCGTCATTCTATCCACAACCACCCATATTGGATCAAATTGATTTCTATGTTTTGGAAAATCCATGATGAAATCCATATTTACTACCTCCCATTTCCAAGTTGGTATCTCAATATCTTGAGTCAAACCACCGAGCCTTTAGTGTTCCACTTTTACTTGTTGACAATTTACACATTCCATCACACACTTTGCTATGTCTTTCTTCATGTCATTCCACCAATACAGTTCTCTCAAATCTCTATATATCTTGGTGGATCATGGATGAATAAAATACTTGGAATTATGAGTTTCATCTAGTATTTTCACCCTTAAGCTATCTACATTAGGTACACATAACCTCCTTTGGTAATGTAGTACTCCATCTTCCCCTTGTGAAAGGACCTCCACATTCTTGTCAATCATCAATTTCTTCAATTCAACCAAAGTAGGATCCATGTATTGCTTTTCTTTAACTTTTTTCATCAAAGATGATTTTGCCTCATTTGGTACCAACATACCACCATTACTCAAGCTATTCAACTTCACATCCAAATATGCCAGACAATGCAATCCTTTGACCAACTCTTTATTTCCACTCTCAATATGTTCCATGCTGCCCATAGGCACCCTACTCAATGCATCAACCATGACAATTGCCTTACCATAGTGATACATCACACTCATGTCATAATCCTTCAATAGTTCCAACCACCTTTTTTGTCTTAGATTCAAATCCCTTTGGCTAAACACATACTGCAAACTCTTATAGTCGGTCAACATGTCAACATGTACCCCATAAAGATAGTGCCACCAAATCTTTTATGCAAACACAGTAGCCAACAACTCAAGATCATGTGTAGGATAGTTCTTTTTCATGCACTTTCAATTTCCTCTAAGTATAGGTAATGGACTTTTCATGTTGTATAAACACACAACTCAAGCCTATATATGAGGCATCACAATACACAATAAAACCATACAGTCCTTTGTCCAATGTCAAAATAGGAGTCGAAGTAAGATGATCCTTCAACATTTGGAAACTCTTTTCACATTTATTGAACTATTGGAATTTTACTTTCTTATGGGTCAACCATGTCAATGGAGAAGTAATGGAAGAGAATCCCTAAATAAACCTTTTATAATATCTGGCAAATCCCAAAAAGTTTTAATATTGAATGGAGATAATGTTCTAGGCCAATTATTTACCGCCTCTGTTTTCTTTGGATCAACACTAATACCATTACCTAAAATGATGTGACCAATAAAAACTACCTCTTAACCAAAACTCACACTTTCTAAACATAGCAAAGAGTTTCCTGTCTCTTAATATTTTTAACATGATTCTCAAATGGTTTTCATGATCCTTCAAACCTCGTGAGTAAAACAATTTATCATTTATGAACACCACCACAAACATATCCAAATATGGTTTAAAACTCCTGTTCATCAAATCCATGAAAGCAGTAGGAGCATTTGTTAGTCCAAATGAAATAACAAAAGAATTCAAAATAACCGTACGAGTTCTAAATGTCGTCTTTGGAATGTCATCTTCCTTCGCCCTAAATTGGTGATATTTGAACCAGAGATCAATCTTAGAAAAATAGCTTGCACTTTTTAGTTGGTCAAATAGTTCATCAATCCTTGGAAGCGGATATTTATTTTTGATGGTTACGTCATTTAATTGTCGATAATCCACACACATCTGAAGTGAACCATCATTCTTTCTTACAAATAATATGGGAGCACCCCATGGTGACACACTAGGCCTTATGAACCCCTTATCAAGCAAATCTTTCAATTGTTCCTTTAATTCTTTCAATTTCTTCAAGGCCATTTGGTAAGGAGGTATAAAAATAGTTTGGGTGTTGGGCAAGAGATCAATTCCAAATTTGATTTCCCTTATGGGAGGAATTCCAGGTAAGTTATAGGGAAAGACATCGAGGAACTCATTGACTATGGGAACTGAATCAGGAGTAGGGACATGAGACTCAACATCTATGACTCGGACATCATGATATAGACAACCTTTAGAAATCATTTTCATAGCTATCATATAAGAGATAAACTTCCCTTTGAACAAAGAATCGGTTTCTTTCCATTCAAGAATAGACTCATTAGGTACTTGGAATATGACTTTATGGGTCCTAAAATCAATAGAAGCATAGGATGTATGCAATCAATCCATACCATGAATAACATCAAAATTAGTGATATCAAGCTCAACTAGATACATGAGAAGACTTTATGTAAGATCGACATGAGGCAATTTCTATAGATTTTCTTGGCTAGGATGGACTCATCAACAAGAGTATAGATCAAATAGACTTCTAAGAAAACTTTTGGAGACACATTAAACTGTATGGAAACATACGGAGTAACAAAAGACATATTGGCATCGGGGTCAAGCAAAGCACACACATCATGGTCAAAGACTTTTAACAAACTGGTAACCATATCAGGAGCCCCATCAATCTCTTGTCTAGCATGCAAATCATAGAAATGATTACCATACAAACCACCACCTTGAACTTAGGCACCTTGTTGCACTTGCCCTCTTCGAGCTACTTGGCCTTGTGGATGTCCTTCTTTACCCTTATTAGCCACATTAGGACACTCTGCAATCTTATGCACCATTTGCACACAACTAAAACATGTATTGGTACCTCTGAAGTATTCACCAACATGGTTCCTTCCACACTTGGGGCACTTAGGAGGAATAACACCACTTTTCACAACATCACCTTGATCCTTAGGATTAGCTCCTTTCTCCTTGTCAAATCTTTGAGGATTACCTTTAGAAGACCCTTGTATTTTTTGGAATTGGCCACTACTGGATTTACCATAATAGAATCCACTATCCTAACGAGCCCTCTTAGACTCCCTTGTCCTTATCTTTTGGAGTTTCTCACTCTCCGCTTGTTTGGCATATGTCATGAGTCTAGAGATATCCATTTTTAATGAGCATGATGGCCTTGCACTCCATCTTTATCAAGTGGAACAAAATCAAATTGAATTTGTTCATGCGGACCCTTGAGTCGGCTACCAATGAAGGAGAAAATTTGGACAACTTGGTAAACTTGAGGGTTTACTCCATCACGCTCATGCCACTTTGCTTCAAGTTCATGAATTCCATCACCTTGGCTTTCCTTAGTTCAAGTGGGAAGAAACGACCAAGAAAAGCGGCCTTAAACATATCCCAATCAATAGCACTTTCATCATGTCATTACCCGAGACTAGGGTCTAGATGTGACACGGCGAATGATAACCCGAGAGTCTCCAAACAAGCCTCAGAGTATCCAAATCCATATCATCGGTTCAGAAATGCAATCAAATAAAAATCACATAATACTAAGGGATGGGTAAGTAGGACTCACGCTATAGGGATATCGAGGGGAAAAGGATTTACATAGATTCACATAGCACATAACATACAAGAACTAAGGGGCGGGTGAGTAAGACTCACGCTATGGGGGTAAACGGGACTTAGGGCCTTCCACATTTCCACACCAAACATGCAAACATGACATATGTCTGTAATCGATCCATAATAGCCATTTAAAAAAGGTAACCAATAACATAAGCTCCGAATACATCATATAGCATATATGTATAAAATCTACGGGAGTCTACAAGATGTCCAACAATGCCTCTAACCATAACATGGAACGGGGGCCAAGACATGTCTCGGGCTCACCCTCAAATTAGAATGTTGACATAGGATAACATAAATAAAGGAAGGTGGCTTGTCCTTGGAAGATGAGACTCACCACAAGTTCAACCTTTGGGAATTTGAGCTATTTGTCAAATGGTGGATAGTTGTAGCGCTCGGTCCCTACATGGTAAAATCATGTAGGCATAGAGTATGTATTAGTACATTTTAATGTATTAAGTATGCAGGCATATAATGCCTATGACTTATCAAACCTACATTTCAATGTTACATGACAAGGGAACATAATATAGAAAGAAGTATATATCCAAGGAAAAAGTATACAATATGCCATGAAATTCATGATGCATGAATGCAATGATGTTTATTCTTAGCGGGGATGTGATCTCAACCGACAAGAGTAAGACCAAGTAAGCTAGTACTTGGAATCCTGATGAAATCCCCTCACCAGTAAAGAGGTGGTCTACTTGACAAAGGTAAACCATACTTCACTTACGAGAATATATCCCATTTCAGATGAAGCAACCCCCTTACGGGAACATATCCCATTTCGGAAAGGATTTTTCATATCATATCATAATACTTTACCTTACGGGAACATATCCCATTTCGTATGAAGAAACCTTCCTTACGAGAACATATCCTATTTCGGATAGGATTATCATAACATATGCTAGGCTCATAGATCGAGGAAAGGGAAAGGACCCTTGGGGATAGCCCTGACGCCCCTAATCCATCGATGCTAAGTCAATATCGCACGAGAATACATATAGTATATATATACATACTTTCAAAAAGGCAATAGTCATTTCAAATCCGATCAATGCACATTTAGGCTCAAATGCCAAATCATAGCTTGTAGTTATAATATTCATGCATAGGACTAGCTTGATTACAAATACGAAATGGTGCAAGCACCCAAAATGTTCATTGAAAAACCATAATCATTGACATATATGTGATCACATTCTCGTCATAACCAATACCTTATCAAAATCATATCAAAATCATTTCATAAAACATAATTTGGCTTAACCCACTTCATAATTTCCATAAAGACCAATGTTCATGAATGCAAATGCAATGCGTGATGTGAGGATAGCATGAGTAATATAAATTCAAGCTAAAATCAATATTATAATATGAAATTTAAGTAAATCCCTAATCAAATCCACATTTAAATCATAATATAAATCAGTCATGCATAAATCAAGTTGTAAAGGAGACATGCACATTCATAACTTCATAACCTCAATGTAAATCATCATCATAGGGCTTAAAATAACTTAAAATCATGAATAAAGTACAACTCAAACTTCAATTAAATTAATAAAATCAAATAATAAAAACTCACATTTAAAGTAAGCTAAAATTTCATGAAATAAATTGAAAAGGGTTTGGGTCTTTTTGGTTGGAAGGGACCAAGAATCAATCCCACATACCTTGATTAAGAAGATGGAATTGAGAAGAATTTAGCTTGAAGTTGAATCCCCCAATCGAACCATAGCTTGAGTCTTGAGAGAAGGACTTAGAAAGTATTTTGGGAGTTGATTTTAGTGTGAGAGATTTTCCAATAAGAATGAATCAGAATAGAAGGATATCAGCTGATTTAGGCGTCTAGGTTAGGCAAAAGGGTCATAAAACACAATAAAAATAAGTCATAATTATGTAAACGCCATTAATGAAACAGATGGAAGACGGACCGTCACAGCTTCACTGGCACCTACACAGTCTATGAGTCACTTAACAGCCCGTGAACAGTGCCCGTGAGGTGACACTTAAACAAATTTTGCGATGCTCAATACTTAGAATTTTTCCGAAGAAAGGGGTGCCATACAGATGGCTACACGACCCATGTGACACTACACAGGTCGTGTCAAGAGCCGTGTGACAACACTTAGAAAAACTCTAGCACGAAAAAGTTACGAGATGCTAATTTTGTACTTAGAAAAATTTTATGTTGCGAGTTACACGGTGGGCCACACGGCCCGTAACACATCACACGGTCCGTGTGTGTGGCCGTGTGCCCTCACTTAGTCCAAAACTCTCTGTTGAATTCCCGTAATCGAAATTATGGTCAAGTACCTCTCCACTGGAGGCCACACGATCTGTGTGGCTTCACATTGGTCATTTGGGCCTCCCATGGAGCGACACTTGGTCAAATTTCCTCCCGGGCCAACGTTATGAGATCTTACAAGGTCGTTCAAAAATTTTTGGTCCTTACATCATCTCCCCCTTGGGAACATTCGTCACCGAATGTGCAACGACAAGGCTTTAGAGCTTGACTTGGAACATGAAATGTCTAAACACAAGGTACAATGCGTAGTTCATCATTTGAAAATAATAAATCCTTTAAAATCCATATCAAAATGTATTCAAATCATTCAAACATCATAAAAATCATTTTCGTGCACATGTATGCATGTCATATCATGAGACTCAAGAGTGATAGAATTAGGACTATTTCGAAGAGGGTTAACTTAGTACCTTAGGCTTGAGTAGATTGGAAAAGATGTGGATATCACTTCATCATGTCCAATTCCGCCAGCAGTCTTCACGTGATGATTTCTCCAAAGCACCTTCACTGAAGTCACATCCTTGTTACGAAGCTGCTTCACTTGCCTATCCAAAATCTCTATTGGGACT
This sequence comes from Solanum rostratum, assembly GCA_029948455.1. Taxonomy (NCBI): domain Eukaryota; kingdom Viridiplantae; phylum Streptophyta; class Magnoliopsida; order Solanales; family Solanaceae; genus Solanum; species Solanum rostratum. The sequence goes on along the minus strand of CM057050.1, from coordinate 31,208,641 downwards.
TCCTTATAAGATAGGTTATCCTCAACCTCGATTCCTTCCAAAGGCACAATGGTGCTAGGATCACCAACTAACTTCCTCAAAATAGACACATGGAAGACCGTTTGAATGGAACTCAAGCCCGGAGGCAACTCTAGCCTATAAGCCACGTTCTCAATCCGCTCAATGATCTCATAAGGGCCAACATACCGGGGCTTAGCTTGCCCTTCTTACAAAAACGCATCATACCCTTCATAGGCGAAAGCTTCACATACACCCAAACACCAACATGAAATTCAAGATCCCTCCTCCTAACATCCGAATAGGACTTTTGGCAACTTTGTGTCATCTTCAACCATTCTCTAATTACTTCCATTTTTTCCATAGCCTCCAACACTAAATCTGGGCCGATCAATGCCATCTCTCCCAACTCAATCCACCCCACCGGTGACCTACACCTTCTCCCATACAAGGGCTCCAACGGTGCCATACTAATACTAGCATAGAAGCTATTATTATAGGCAAACTCAATGAGGGAAAGGTGATCATCCCAGTTACCCCTAAACTCCAACACACAAGCCCTCAACATATCCTCCAAGGTTTGAATAGTCCTCATAGCTTGCCCATTGGTTTAAGGATGAAAAATCTTAGTTCCAAACCCTTCTGAAATGACCTCCAAAAGTGGGAAGTGAATTGGGTGCCACGATTTGTTATGATAGATCTAGGCACATCATACAGTCTCACCAATTCTTGGATGTACAACCTCGCATACTCCACGACGTTATAGGTACTCTTGACTGGTAGGAAGTGAGCTGACTTGGTCATCTGGTCAACGATGACATAAATAGAGTCATATCGCCTTTGAGTCCGAGGCAAACCAACCACAAAGTCCATGTTCACATCTTCCCACTTCCATGTGGGAATCTCAATATCTTGAGCCAAGCCACCAGACTGTTGGTGCTCTACCTTCACTTATTAACAACTTGGACATTCAGATACAAACTTAGCTATGTCCCTCTTCATACCATGTCACCAATACACTTCTTTCAAATCCTGATATATTTTGGTAGCCCCCAGGTGAATAGAATAATAAGAGAGTTGTGAGCCTCGCTCATGATCACCCTTCTAAGATCATCCACATTCAGAACACAAAGCCGATCTTGGTACCGAAGCACACCATCTCCCCCTTGGGGGAACACCTCGATCTCCTTTTCGGCAACCAACTTCTTCAATTCAAGCAACAATGGGTCTAAATCTTGCTTAGCTTTTACATCAACCACCACGGAAGATTCTGCCCCACTCTGAACATGGATACGACCAACGCTCGAGTCAGTCAACCTGATGCCCAACCTAGCCAACTGGTGAACATCTCTTCTAACTCCTTCCCTTCTTCTTCAACATGCGCCATACTACCTAGCCTACTGAGAGCATCGGCTACGACATTGGCCTTACCAGGATGATATTGAACACTCATATCGTAATCCTTTAGGAGTTCTAACCATCTCCTTTGCCTCAAGTTGAGATCCCTTTGAGTGAATACATATTGCAAACTCTTGTGATTGGTGAACACATCAATATGAACCCCATACAAATAGTGTCTCCAAATCTATAAGGCAAAGACTACTGCCGCCAACTCAAGATCATGTGTTGGGTAATTACGTTCATGCATCCTTAACTGCCTTGATGCATACACCATTGCCTTACCATGTTGCATGAGCACACAACCCAACCCAATCCACGAGATATCACAATACACCACGAATCCCTCCAAGCCGTTTGGTAAAGTCAAGACGGGAGCCAACGTAAGCCGATCCTTCAAGGTTTGGAAACTTTGTTTGTATTCATCTGACTACACAAACTTCGCCTTCTTTTCAATTTAGTCAACGGAGATGCTATAGATGAGAACCCTTTAATGAACCTTCTATAATATCCAGCCAACCCCATAAAGCTTTGAATATCCGAAGGAGTCAATGGTTTGGGCCAATTCCTTGCGGCCTCAATCTTCTTCGGATTTACCTTGATACCATCACCGGACACCACATGACCAAGGAAAGCCACTTCACCTAACTAAAATTCGCATTTGCTAAATTTGGCATATAACTTCTTCTCTCTCAAGGTTTGTAAAACCATTCTCAAATGATCCTCATGCTCCTGCTCACTTCAGGAGTAAATGAGAATGTCGTCAATGAAGACCACCACAAAACTATAAAAAATGGCTTAAAAACTCGATTCATCAGATCCATGAACACGGCTAGAGCATTAGTTAAGCCGAACAACATCACCACAAATTCAAAGTGCCCACACCTTGTTCGAAATGCTGTCTTGGGAATGTAACACTCCCTAACCTCCAACTGATGATACCCAGAACGAAGATCAATCTTTGAGAAATGAGTAGCCCCTTGAAGCTGGTCGAACAAGTCATCAATCATAGGCAACCAGTACTTATTCTTAATGGTCACCTTATTCAGTTGCCTACAATCAATACACATTTGAAGAGATCCATCCTTCTTTCTTACAAACAACACTGGAGCACCCCACGGTGATATACTAGGCCTAATGAAGCCTTTCTCCAACAAATCCTTCAATTGCTCTTTTAACTCTTTCAACTCCACCAGTGTCATACGATAATGACGGATAGAGATAGTCTGAGTATCTATAAGAAGATCTATCACGAAGTCTACCTCCCTTTTAGGAGGAACACCGGGCAAGTTTTTAGGGAACATGTCCGAAAACTCATTCACCACAGTCACTACCCTTCTATTCAAGAATGGGCTCACTGGGAGGTTAGAACTTGACCTTCCGGGTTCTACCATCTATAAAGGCATATGATGCATGCAACCAATCCATCCCAAGAATCACGTCAAAATCGAATATCTCAAGTTCCACAAATCACACGAAAGAACTTTGTGCAGCACAAAAATCGGACAACCATGATAGACTTATATGCAATAACAGATTCACCCATGGAAGTATAAACTAAGAAATGATCCTTCAAAATCTTGGGGCTCAATCCAAATTTAACAGCTAATAGAGGAGTCATAAAAGAAAAATTTGCACCCAGGTCAAGCAACACAAAAGCATCAAATTCAAAAACTTTTAACATACCAGTCATGACATTCGGAGCTTCCTCAACATTCTGATGGGCATGAAGTGCGTAGAACCTATTGTTCCTTGGCGAAACACCTTGGGGAGATCTTTGTTGGCCTTGACCACCTTGAACTACCTAACCTTGGCCTCTACGGGCATTCTTAGGACAATCAGCAACCTGGTGGTTTTTGTCACCACACCCATAGCAAACCCCTAAATCCCTCCAACAAACACCCATGTGGGGCTTCCTACACTTGTCACACAGAAGATACCCCTGTCTACCACCAACCGGTGCCCTAGGAGAAGGTACCCGAGCACCAGAACCTTGCCGCTGTTGGAAGCGACCAAAGCCACCACTCCGAGAACCAGAGAATCCAAAATCAAAATAGGCCCTCTTAGGATTGTGTACCCTTCTCTCATTGAGTTTCTCCCCTTCGATCTGTTCAGCATACACCATGAGTCTAGAAATATCCATATCATGTATGAGCATAACAGTACAGTATTTCTTTACCAGTAGATCAGAGATACCAGAAACGAAGTTGTGCATCCTTGCACGAGGTTTAGCCACAAGGGATGGAACATACTTGGAGTGCTTTGTGAATTTGAGGGCGTAGTCCCTCACACTCATACCTCTTTGCTTAAGGTTGATAAATTCAGTCATCTTGGCCTCCCAAAGCTCAAGTAGAAAGAAGTGATCCAGGAATGCAAGTCTAAACTCTTCCCAATTGACATCACCACCGCAAACCCTTTCCATGGACCATTGGGTGTAGTACACCTGAGCCACATCTTTCAGTTTATAGGCAACCAATTTAGCCTTCTCCTTAGAAGTGACAACCATAATGTTCAATATCTTGGTGAGCTCATCAATGAACTCCTGAGCATCCATCAGCCTTCGACCCATGGAACTCTGGAGGATTCATCCAGGTGAAATCCCTCACCCTAGAAGTTGGTGTAGGATCCCGTGGCAGGTTAGTCTGCGCTGTCTGAGATGTCACCACTTGGGCAAGCATGGAAAAGGCTGTACAGAATTCACCGTTTTGGATGGGTTCATCCATAGGCTCTTGAAGTGCCAGATCCTCATCAGCCGTAGCCGACCTTGGTGGGAGGGGTCTTCCTCGAGGCATCCTCTAAAATGGAGTAACGACACCGTCAAGATGAGGAGACCAAATATACGAGTCATAGTACGATATAAGGCATGAAGAAGTGAGTCAATTCCTAGAACGTCTTCGTAGCTTCTCACTCATAGGCATGGTGCACTTCACACCCATGAACATGACTCTACTTGACATGGCATGTTGGACTCCGAGGACAATTTATAAACCTAGGGCTCTGATACCATCTTTTGTCATGACCCGAGACTAGGGTCTAGATGTGACACGGTGAATGGGAAACCGAGAGTCCCCAAACAAGCCTCGAAGTATCCAAATCCATATCATCAGCTCGGAAGCGCAATCAAATAAAAATCACATAATACTAAGGGATGGGTAAGTAGGACTCACGCTATGGGGACATCGAAGGGAAAGGGATTTACATAGCACATAGCATACAAGAACTAAGGGGCGGGTAAGTAGGACTCACGCTATGGGGGCAAAAAGGGACTAAGGACCTTCCACATTTCCACACCAAACATGCAAACATGACATATGTCTGTAATCGATCCATAATAGTCATTTCAAAAAGATAACTAATAACATAAGCTCCGAATACATCACATAGCATATATATATATATATATATATAATCTACGAGAGTCTACAAGATGTCCAACAATGCCTCTAGTCATAAGATGGAACTAGGGCCAAGGCATATCCGGGATCACCCTCAAATAAAAAAATAGACATAGGATACCATAGATAGAAGAAGGTAGCTTGTCCTTGGAAGATGGGACGCACCATAAGTTCAACCTTTGAAATTCGAGCTATTCGTCAAACGGGGGATAATCGTAGCGCTCGGTCCCTACATGGTAAAATCATGTAGGCATAGAGTATATGTTAGTACATTTGAATGTACTAGGTATGCGGGCATGCAATGCATATGACTTATCAAACCTACATTTCAATGGTAGATGACAAGGGAACATAATAAAGGAAGAAGTATATTCTAAGGAAAAAGTATATAATATGCCATGAAATTCATGATGCATGAATGCAATGATGTGACCTCAACCGACAAGAGTAAGACCAAGTGAGCTAGTACTTGGAATCCTGATGAAATACTCTCACCAGTAAAGAGGTGGTCTACTTGACAAAGGTAAACCATACTTCACTTAAGAGAATATATCCCATTTCGTATGAAGCAACCCCCTTACGGGAACATATCTTATTTCGGAAAGGATTTTTCATATCATATCATAATACTTCACCTTACGGGAACATATCCCATTTCGTATGAAGCAACCTTCCTTACGAGAACATATCCTATTTCAGATAGGATTCTCATAACATATGCTAGGCACATAGATCGAGGAAAGGGAGAGGACCCTTGGGGATAGCCCTGACGCCCCCAATCTATCGGCGCTAAGTTAATATCTCACGAGAATACATATAGTATATATATACATACTTTCAAAAAGGCAATAGTCATTTCAAATCCGATCAATGCACATTTAGGCTCAAATGCCAAATCATAGCTTGTAGTTATAATATTCATGCGTAGGACTAGCTCGATTAAAAATACGGAATGGTGCAAGTACCCAAAATGTTCATTGAAAAAACATAATCATTGACATATATGTGATCACATTCTTATCATAACCAATACCTTAACAAAATCACATCAAAATCATTTCATAAAACATAATTAGGCTTAACCCACTTCATAATATCTATAAAGACCAATGCTCATGAATGCAAATGCAATGCATACCATGAGTACTATAGATTCAAGCTAAAATAAACATTATAATATGAAATTGAAGTAAATCCCTAATCAAATCCACATTTAAATCATAATATAAATCAGCCATGCATAAATCAAGTTGTAAAGGGGACATGCACATTCATAATTTCATAACCTCAATGTAGATCATCATCATAGGGCTTAAAATAACTTAAAATCATGAATAAAGTACAGCCCACACTTCAGTTGAATTTAATAAAATCAAATAATAAAAACCCACATTTAAAGTAAGCTAAAATTTCATGAAAATAAATTGAATAGGGTTTAGGTCGTCTTGGTTGGAAGGGACCAAGAATCAATCCCACATACCTTGATAAGGAAGATGCATTTGAGAAGAATTTAGCTTGAAGTTGAATCCCCCAATTGAACCCTAGCTTGAGTCTTGAGAGAAGGACTTAGAGAGTATTTTGGGAGTTGATTTTAGTGTGAAAGTGTTTCCAATGAGAATGAATTAGATAGAAGGGTATCAGCTGATTAGGGGTCTAGGTTAGCAAAAGGGTCATAAAATACAATTAAAATAAGTCGTAATTACATAAAAGCCATTAATGAAACGGATGGAAAATGGACTGTCATGGCTTCACTGGCACCTACTCGATCCATAAGTCTCTTCACGGCCCATGAATAGTGCCCGTGAGGTGACACTTAAAGAAATTTTGCGATGCTCAATACTTAGAATTTTTTAAAGCAAAGGGGTGACATATGGACGGCCACACGGCCCGTGTGACGCTACATGGGTCGTGTCAAGAATCGTGTGACAACACTTAGAAAAAATCTAGCACCAAAAAGTTACGAGACGGTAATTTTGTACTCATAAAAATTTCATGTTGTGAGTTACATGATAGGCCACATGGCCCGTAACACACTACACAGACCGTGTTGGTGGCCGTGTGCCCTCACTTAGTCTGAAACTCTCTATCGAATTCTCGTAATCGAAATTATGGCCAAGTATCTCTCTATTAGAGGCCTCATGATCCGTGTGGCTTTATACTGGCCGTATGGGCCTCCTATGGAGCGACACTTGGTCAAATTTTCTCCCGGGCCAACTTTATGAGATCAGACAAAGTCGTTTGAAAAATTCGGGTCCTTAATTCAACTCTCTCAGACTTCCATTGAGTGAATAAAACTTGAGCAACTCCCTTAAGTTGATAAGACACCAATTCGACCTTTTCTTCGGTAGACACCCCATAATATCCACTACCTTATACACCTCATCAATGAACTCTTATAGATCCTTATCCAACTTTGAACCATGAAACTCCATGGGATTCATTAGCAAAATCTCTTTTCCTCAAAGCTAGAGTAGGAGTCTTCGGAGAAGCAATGACTTTGGGCCAATATAATGATTTTGGCTCTAAACTCATCATAGACACTTGGTCTACTTGAGGGACTTGGGGAGCTTAAGTAGTCATAGCAACTTGGTTCACATCAATATCATTTCCCCTTAGCAATGAGCACATCGTGGAGCCATTTCTGAAAACACCAAGGGACAAGCGTTAAGATATGGAAGCTTTGAGGGCACGACATAGAATACAAAAGAAGTGAAGTTTTTTTAAAATGTCTCATAGCCTCCTTTTCATGGATGTGGAGCCCTTCACACCAATAAACAAGACTCTACTTGACGCAGCATGTTGACTCCCTAGGATGCTTTCTAATCTTTTGCTCTGATACCACTTTTGTCATGATTTGAACCTAAGGCCTAGCCGTGATGCAATGAATGAGACACCAGAAGGCATTGGTGAGTCCATATTTTTGACTCATTTTGGGCCTAGTTTGCAAACAAATATTGTCCTTGGTGTGCTATTCTTTCCAATCTCTAACTAATATGCATGTGTTGTGTCAGAAAATGGAACTAAAAGTGCACAAATGGACAATACTTGGCAAGTCTTAGAAAAGGAACTAAAAAAGGCCAAAAAGAAGTTTGAAATGACATCGTCTATATATTTGGTGATCCACCGAACACTCGGAAGGATCACCTAGTATTGCAGCAACCAAGCTTCAAGTCCAAGTCAAGAAGGTAGTCAAAATTAATGCTACCAAACATATTTAGTGTACCACCGAATGACTGAAAAAACTACCTAAAGTTGCAATACTGAAAGCCTCAAAATCATGACAAAAAGGCAATGAGAGAGGAATTTCAGTGAATCGCCAAACTGTATCAATGAAGTGTAGAACCATCGTGCAATGCTATAGAGAAAAAAGCCTTAAGGGATGCAGAGGAAAACGATTAAGTGCTCATTGATGCATTGCCAAAGTGCTCAACGATGGCTGGGCTTAATCACCAAATGGCAACTCGATGCATAAATTCTTATACTTTTCCTAGAGTAATTCAGAAAATTAGAAATTACATTATTCATATCATTCTTCTTAGTTTTACAGAGTGAGTTTCTCTAGAGTACAAAGGGGTGATAAGGTTTCAAGCATTGGGGAAGCAAAATTTGAGGAGATTTGCTGGTGTTAATAAACGTTTCTCTATTCAATCTTGTTACCCATGACTTTAGATACGTATTTGGTATTGAATTTCTAATTTCTCTCATGAGTGGCTAAAACCCCCATTTGGGGGTGTGTAAATTATATGGGTTTTTGATTTATCTGTTGGGTCTTTGATATCTTAATTTTGTTGTTGTTCACTTGAGTGAAGTTACATCTATTCTTATGTTTAATCTATAATTTCAAGGTTGAAAACTTGGGATTTAATTTAGATCTCTAACTATTGCTTTAACCAAAGTGAATAGAGTGTGAAATGGATAATGGCTTGAAACCTTCCTGGGTTTCAGTTGAAGTCCATAACTATGGATTCAATGACCAAAGTTTTAGGTGGTTCGTTGAGATTTCTTAGGCAAGGGTGTCCTCGATAGTCTGCGTATGATATCGCAATTGAATCATATGAAACACTCGTGTGCTGTAATTGAACATCTGTTACGAGCAACCTATCCTATTCACTCATTATTAACTCAATTAGTCAAATATTTAGACCCAGTAAGTTAATCAATTCCCATATTTGCACATCCCCAATATTTCTCTTAATTTGTTGATCAGTTTGCTGATTAGATATTGTGTAGTTGAATCAAAATTTTAATTATTGTAATCCGCTATAACCTACGATTGCTTAGTCTAATAATAGTCTAATAAATCACTTCAAATCGTGAACCGCTACTCCCTGTGAGATTTGACTCCAACTCTAAATTTGGGTAATATGCTGATAATGAACGCCCCTATTTCTTTTGAGTATCTAGGTTGAGCGACATAAAAAATGGCATCATAGTTGGGGAATCGGTAAGTTCATGACTGAAGCGCTTGTTGAAGAATAGGTGTTAAAATGGAAGACGATGGCAGCATCTATGGTGATAATGTTAGAGATGCTAATGATATGCAAGGTGTTAATTGGGACCAAGTAGGAAGCATAGGTGCTATCCGACTACCTCCATTGGCTAGAGGAGTTAAGTTTCATGTACGAGCACTATGTTGCAACTCTTCCAGCTGAAGGGACTGTTTAGAGGACTTTTCCACGAGGATTCTCATGAACACCTCAGGAATTTTTTTGATGTTTGTCTCCTATTTAATTTTAGTGGAGTGAACCAAGAAGCGACTAGACTGAAGCTATTTCCAATTTCTATTACAGGAGAGGCTGTAAGGTGGCTAGCTAATTTTCCTTGTGATTCTATCACTTCATGGGAGGAACTTCAAGATGCATTCCTCAAAAACAAATTCCCTCCCTCGAAGATGGTTAAGCTGAGAAGAAGTATTGAGAACTTCAAACAAATTGAAGGTGAGCCATTACATGAGACATGACTTTGGTTTCAGAAACTTTTACGTCAATGCACTAATCATGGAGTTTGGGACCATTTGCTATTGCAATACTTTGATGTAAGCCTCGATGCAGTCAATGAAGGGGTGGATAACTAACTAGTGAGAGGAGGAATTGTGAAATAAACATTCGCTGCAACTTGTGACCTCCTAGATAACATAACAAAAATCAACCGAGCATGGTACATGAGGGATGACCTCGTATCTTTAAGTCACAGTGTCTATCCAAGGAGCATCTCGCTAAAGATCAAGAGCAGGACAAAAAAAAGGGCTAAGATGCTAACTCAGCATGACCTTTTGACTAAGCATGTCATGGAAGAAAATTGTAAGAGTATAAATATTGTGGGGCCTGCTAGCGTCATGTTGTTTGATAGTGCACCATTTGAAGGTTGTCACAATGAAGAGGTGCATTACATGTGCAACCAAATGGTAGGTTCTCGACTAGCTTTTCTAAGGCCATCCAAAAATCAAGGTTGGAACAATAATAATGCTAGATGGCAAGATCATGCATGGCCTGACCAACCTCAAGGGTTGGGGTTGGAAAAACCATGACGGGGTTGGGATAGATATGTTCTTCCCCACGATAGGGGGAAAGCTGCAGATCTTGTGGTGAATCAAGAGGGTCTTCAGACTGAAGATAAGCCAACCTAAATTTTGAACAAGGTTTAAGTCTTCGACAAAGTCTTGAAGGAGATGAAATCGGATTTGTCACAATTGAGTCAAACCATAATGCCACATTCAGCTTCAACCAAGCACTTAGAGACTCAACTTGGAAATATATCAACCCATCTAAACCAGTGACCAAAAGGTGGTTTGCCTAGTGACACGGTAGCCGATCCTAAGGACACTGTTCAACAGTGTTTAGATATCACAACCCATAGTGGAGATGTGGTAGAAGGTACTAAGTCCTCACTTTCTATTAAAAAGGTCAAAACGAGGTAGGAAAAGATGACGGTGTAGTGAATGTTGATACTGATGAAAGTGTAGTTGATGATAGAAGTGGTGATGCTCTTGGCAATCCCGAGAGTGGTAAAAAAGAGAAAGTTGGGGATGATGTTGTGAATGTTAAGAAAACCTTCTCCAAAAATTCAAGTTCAGTTGTAAGGTTGAAAGCACCTCAATTTAAGATTGATCCTCCATTCCCTCAGTGATTGAAGAAGAAAAAAGAGGATGCCAAATTTAGAAAAATTCTTTCTATGTTCAATTCTCTGTCCATAAATGTTCCATTGGTGAAGGCACAAACTAAAATGCAAGGGTATGCCAAATTCATGAAAGAGTTAATGCCAACGAAATGGACCCTAGAGTGTAAGACGATCAAGGTGTTTGATAGTTGCAGTGCTATCTTGACAAAAGCTCCTGTAGTAAAGAAAGAGGACCTGGTGCATTCATAACACCTTGCATCTTTGGAGATTACAAATTCAACAAGGCACTATGTAATTTAGGCACAAGCATAAATCTTATGCCCTTGTCTATACTCAAGAAATTGAGGCTGAAAACCCCTTCACCAACCACTATGCATCTGCTTATGGCTGATCAGTCCATCAAAAGATTGGTGGGGATTCATTATGATGTGTTCGTGAAGGTAGACAAGTTCATATCCAACTGAATTTGTGATCCTAGATTGTTAGGTGGATACTGATGTGCCGATTATTTTGAGAAAGTCATTCTTAGCTACCGGAAGGGAAGTTGTGGATGTAAAAAAGGGAGACCTAACATTTAGGGTAAATGATGAGGAGGTGGTGTTCAACATCTACAAGACTCTAAACAAGGAGAGTGGTCTCTAGGCGATATCAGTGATCAATAGTTCATGGGTGACTTGAGAGAGCGGAAGAACTACGTTGTGCCATGACATTAACTACAATGCTGCTTGGGGGCCAACCCAAGGTAGTTAAGTGAGCTTTTCTCTTGAATAATGGGTGTTGATTTGTGTAGGTTTGAAGAGGGAGAATATGATGTGGAAAATAAAAGGGCGACCTGATGGGTCTGGTCGATGAATCACCGAATTGAGACGGCGATCACAAGTTTGACCGCCATTGGAGTCATTCAAAGACTCTCAATGCGCTTTCAAATTCAGTGATCTTAGTTGTAGATTGGCGGATCACCAAACTTGTTGAGTGATGATTAATGTCACCACCCTTTGTGACTGAAGTTAAGGTTTGAATAAAATAAAAAATGGCATCTTAAGCAAAATCAGCATACTACCGAAAGTGTTTGGCGGGGAGAGTCGATGTTACTGACTCCTCGGGCCCGACTGGCCTATTAAAGGCTTTTCAAATGCCTTCGGATTCTCACTTTTCATATTCCCTCCTTTAAACTTCCTTCACAAGCCAATACTCCCCTTTAGTCTTTTACTTGCAAAATTTCTCTCGGTGAGAAAAAGTTCATCAACAAAAGCTATTACAAGGTTCTCATTGAGTTCTACATCATTAAGGAGGTATGTTTTTGGACCTTAAATTTAATTTCTTCCTTAGGCGTGATGCTCTTGATATAAGGAAGGGTTGACTAGGGTTTCATGAGTTTGACAATCATATTTTGTGATTGAAAAATTGATAGAAATCATGTAGGTGATACATTGTGGTGATTCTAAAGACCTATATTGTATGTATGTGTGATTTATTTGGGTTTTTTTATGCATTCAAAATATCTTGAAATTGGTGGTTCATATGATGTGGGCTAGGGCTAAATGCAATTGATTTGTTGCCCAAGTGTTGAATCTTAGTAGGTAATGCCTCATTTTTGTTCTTGATACCCTATTGAATGTTTTAAAATGAGATGGTATCATGATCATGAGGGTGCTTGAATGAATATGCATGATTGTTGAATTGATTGTTCTTGTGGGATGCAAGTGAAGTTTGAGCAAAATGAACATGCCCGATAATAGATTGGGTGACGTCATTCTTAAGAGTAAGTCATCGCTTGAAAAAGTTTATAGCCATGATGAACATGTGAATATAGAAATAAATGACTGAGCAAGTATTGATGATTGAATGTGAGTTAGTGTGTGATTATCCCCATTGTTCTTATGAAATGTAATCAAATTTTGAATGCATGGGAGTTGGCCTCGCTAGTCATCTTCGGCAATGGTCATTTGACCACCGAATGGGATTCGATGATGCGCCAAAAGATCACACACACTACTTTGTTTGATTGTTGATTGTTGTTGAGCTTCAGAACTTTTGGGGATGGTATCTTCTACTACGAATTTATTCGGCGTATCACCGAATTTACACCATCATCACCAAAAGTAATAAGTGAACAAAAGTCTAAATATTATGCAAAAAGGAGACAACCAATTTGACTACCGAACCAGTTCGGCAACTCACCGAATATGTTTTATGGTCAAATAGACATGTCCACCTAAAATGATTCTATTGTGCATAAATGTTGAACCTAATTGACTTATGATTGATACTCACACTATTTTTAGAGCTTGTAATGCAGAATTTGGCAAATCTAAGGAACCTGTTACTCGAGGGAGATCCAAGGTGACTCGTGGAGTTGTTATAGCCCCCAATCGGGTAGGACAAAGATCTCAAAGGCCTCATAGGAAAGTACAAGGAAAGGGTAAAAGAAAGGTAGCTGAGCACCGGGAGTTTGATAGTGATGAGGAAGGATCCCTCCATGTGACTTGGACCAACTCAGAAGATGAGGTTGAAAGGTCTAAAACTTCGACAAGGAAGCCTACTTCGGAGCAAAGACCAAAATGGCATCGAAGTGAGGCCATGTCTAGGGCCCTTCATGGCCCTTTACCCCATACATTATAGAGAATACATGAGATAATAGCCCTGAGACATCTAAATAGACTTAGAGTAGATGGACATAAAACAATTCTAGAAGAAAAGCAGTTGTCAACAGATGTGGTGATTGATCAATACCTTGAGGTTCGAGAGATTCTTAAATTCCATAACTTCCAAACTATCACCGAATCTCGGGATCCATATGTTCATACCCTAGTCTAAGAATTTTATGAATCATATGGTAAGGCCATTTCTAAAGGCAAGAGCGAGATGAAGACAATTCTCAAACCTCTTGATGTTGTGGAAGTGCAAGGTACGCCGGTCCCATATGGCCAGGATGAAATCAATGATATTCTGGGATGCACATTTCAGAACCGAAGCTATTTGAAAGATATAATGCATCTCAAGACATTTGAGGATATCAAAGTATGGTAAGCCCAGTTGATTAGAATTCCAGCTCCCTCGTAGGTAGAGAGGGAGAAATCATTGAAAAGACATAAATAAACACACCGGCACAATTTTTGTTTCGGATGGTGCCATGGACGAGGAGCATGTACTCACTCACTAATTAGTACTTTTCTTAATAAATCAGTCCATTTATCGATTTGATGCATCTTGAGTTGACTTATTGAGCAATTGAGCTTGGATATCTAATGATATAAAGTTGTGAGTATGTTGCCATTGTTTAATTGCAAAACCATTTTGCCATTGTGAGATTAGAAATTTTGTTGAAAGACACATTTTTCAAAATCTAGAACTTGCCTTGTTTGTTTTAAGGAGTGATTGATCGATTCCTGATTAGGAAAGTACCTTAGGCCTTCTTTGGTTCCTTTGAGTCCTCTTTTATCATATTGACATCCATTGACAATGAATTGAATTCCTAGTGAAGCCCTTTGAACCTTGATCCTTTCTTTATCAACCATGTAGCCTTGACTTGTTTTTGTGAAAGGCAATTCCTTCTTGTTCCTTACCAATTCCTCCTTGAGGTTGAACTGAGCAAAGTGATAGCCAAAGGACAAAGTTGGGGGTGTTAGTAGAAAGAGGGGGGTGTCTCCAGTGAAAGAGTCAAAGAAAGAAAAAAAGAAAAAGAAAAAGAAAGAAAGGTAAGGACTCCTAGAAATGAATGAAGCAAGAAAAATGTAGAAAAAGATAAAAGGGGAGAAACTTAGGATGAAAGATCAAAAGCAAAAGAGGTGTCAAAAGGAGAAGAAAAGAAGAGGACTAAACTGATTCTTGAGCATGAAAAGAATATGTACAGTTTAAGGTGGGATGAGTCACTACTGTCCATATGTTATCTCACCCAGCCTTAACCCTACATTACAGATCTAACAAAGTCTTTTGGGAACTTAGTCTGGAAGAAAGTCAAATAAACTCTAATTGAGAATAAGGACAAGCCTATCGGTTGAAGCTTACATGTTGTTTCTCAATTGGGAGAGTGAGTGTTGAAGAGACTGTTTGAAAATAATGTCATAATCATATGTGTTTAGGATATTCTTTGGCATGAGAGCAAATGGTGATGCCTTTAGGTAGTGATCTGTAGCCACATGAGCAATTGTGAGCATATCCATGTTTTGATTACTCCTTAGTCATCTCTTAAGGCTTCAAAATCACGTAGTGGTTTGTGGAAGTTCGAGAGTGAATGAAAAAGG
Organism: Solanum rostratum; assembly: GCA_029948455.1. NCBI lineage: Eukaryota > Viridiplantae > Streptophyta > Magnoliopsida > Solanales > Solanaceae > Solanum > Solanum rostratum. The sequence goes on along the minus strand of CM057050.1, from coordinate 31,193,490 downwards.
CGGAATTGTATATGTTGCTCTCTGTGGCCTGTTTGCAAGCTCTAGAATTGGGTTGATTGATGTTTGATTTGCTTGAGGGAAAGCAAAGTCTTAGGTTGAGGGTGTTGATGAGTCCATATTTGGGACTCATTTTGGGCCTAGTTTGCAAAGAAATATTGTCCTCGGTGTGCTATTATTTCCAATTTCTAACTAATATGCATGTGTCATGTCTGAAAATGGAACTAAAAGTGCACAAATGGATAATACTTGGCAAGTCTTGGAAAAGGAACAAAAAGTGCCAAAAAGGTGGTTAGAAATGACATCACCTACATATTCAGTGATCCGTCGAATACTGAGAAGGATCGCCTAGCATTGCAGTGACCAAGCTTCAATCCTATTAAGACATGAAAATACGACTTTTACAATGCTTAATACATAGAATGATTGTGAGTTATAAAGCGTATTTGTTAGCTTAATATGTGTTTTATGTTAGTTTTGTAGGAAAATGAGAATCTCTTGGAATTATGGGCGTTGGACTGATCTAGAGGGTAACTTGGCTAAAATGTGAAAAGGCGGTGTTGGTGGATGACCTGGACACACCATATCATTCACGCGGTACTGGTAGGAGGCTGGAAAATCACAACAAGGCAGAAACATAAGCTAGAATGTACACATCATAAGCTATCTCAGAAAAAATGATCAAGACATGTTTATGTTGTGTTGGGAAGTTGCTTGTGCCCATGATCAGTGATGCAGCTCACTTGAGGATTTAAAGCTAAAATTTTCTTAAGCATGAAAGGCGTCACTTGTAGATGAACGTGGACATGCCATGAGAACGAGTTAATATAATCAAGAAGCTGGACAGCTGTGGCATGTTAAAATAATGGTGAAAAACCACAAGCTTCAAGCTATCTCTGAAGCATCTAAGATACGTTGTGGTGGAATTGATTGAAGATGGAACCAAGGGCTGTCCCTGAGTAGTTACAATGCCAATGAGAAGGAATAAATGCTGGTGAGGCGGTGCTTGAAGTCTCCAGGACAATGCCGAACAAAAAGGAGCAAAGGAGCACACCATGATGGGTTTCACGACCCGTGGTGGTCTTGATGGGCCGTGAAACTGATTGTCCAGGTTGTGGCTTTCAGTTACATCATCGAAGGCCTTGACACGAGCCCTTGCATGAGTTTTATGGTGCACTTCAGGAGCTGTGAAGGTGCGTGTGAAAGGCACCTCTCACAACTGGACAGTGTGCGCACAAAGGCAAAGTCCAAGGCAAACTTCCATGACTCGTGGATATCTTCATGGGTCATGACGGCACTCGTGAAAGCCAAGGATGTTTGGACAGTTGTTTCACCAAGGGAGACACCAAAGAAGGGCCTGGAGGATCATTAAAAGGACCACGAGTCATGGTACAGTCCGTGAAAGATGAGGCGACTGGAAATCCCACGCGTGAGGACACCTTTTTCTAGTCAAATTAGGATTTCTTTTCCTACTCATTTTAGGATATTGTTTTAGCACTATAAATAGATCTAGGTTTTATTTCATTAATACAACTTTATTCCCCACGACTTGGGGCTATTTTTTCAGGATTGAAACATCAAAATTTCCAGAAATGTTTCTCCATATACACGCTGGACAGTGAGCACAAACATGATAAATTCTAGTTGTGCGTTTGATTATCGTTTGAAGTTTAGATCAAGTATTCGTCTTCGGATTCTTCGTGGGGCTTCAACAATTGATTTAATCTTCATTGTCAGTGATTTAACTATGGATTACAAGATGATTCTTGTTCTAACTCTAGCATGTTCGATAGTTTAGACCCACAACTAGGGTTATGAGAACCATGACGTTCTAATTAGATAGGAAAAACTTAAGGTTTTATTGAGACTTGTATTGCATGTATTGTGATTTCCTTTATTTAAAAATATTTCTTGATGAGTGCATGCATTGTGAACTTTCGCAAATTTGTTAGTTGTCTGGGAGCAAATTAATGATTAGGAAAAGAAAATTACAACGGAAGATAGAAGCAATCAACCTAGGTTTGAGTCACTTGAGCCCAGGAGGGAATGATATACTTAGGCTTGGGGATTAGCTTGTATCTAAAGAACTTGAGATAGGGAAGTGATAGTTCTCTGAAATCCAAAGTGAGAATTAGTGTTGTAAACATTCTGAGACCAGTAGGAGATGAATGACATGCTTCTAGGAGGGACCAGGAGGTGAACTAGAGGTTATCAAACTCGCTAGATTTTATAGGCAATATAACGAACAGTAAACCCGATGTTAAATGCTTACTAGTCATACATCATGGGAATCACAACCCTAGTCTTTTGTCAAACTGTCTAAGTCTTGGTTTATTTTATTCGTATTCATACCCGTAATTAGGATTTTAGTTCAAAACACCCATTTTTACTTTTCCATATTTGTTTGTTTTCTAGAAATAGAAAAAATGACTAAAATAGAATAGCTAGTAGAGTTGTTTTAACCTATTCCCTGTGGGGTCGACCCTAACTCTAAGTTGGGTAAATAAATTGCTAATGATCGTTCATATTTCTATAAGGAAGTATGTTTGAACGGTATAAAAAATGGCGCACTTGCCAGGGAATACGACTTTGAAATAATGTACTACTTTTCTAGTTTCAGTTGTAGTTCTATTTCCTGATTTTTACTTTTTTTTGTTGTTTTTGTGTAGGGAATAGGTAGTGTATGCCAGTCACCCAAAGTATCGGCGTAGCATTGATTCCCTACGACCCTGAGCTGCAAAGATCTATTAGAAGGGTGAACGCACAAGACTGTAAAGCAGAGAGGCAGAGAGAGTTGTCTTTGAATTCTAACAATAGGGGTAACGACAGCTTAGGGCTGAATGATCTGAATAATGATAGGGTTCCACTAGCACTACCTCTACAACATCAACCTTCATTGAGACCACAAGTTTCCTAACAACCATAAGCAACACATGATGATGATGATGGTGTTGGGGCTATAGGAGCAATAGTCCTTCCCCCGCTGCCCGCGGGTGTCAAGTTTACCTTCACAGCACCGTGATTCAGATGCTCACCTTGAAAGGGTTATTCAGCTGAGCGGCAACGGAGGACACAAATTAGCATGTGATGAACTTTTTGACTACATGCCAATTGTCCAGAATTCTGGGGGTCAGTCAACAAGCGATCCAGTTGAGATTATTCCTATTGTCTCTAACTGGTGATGTCTCCCAAGCTACACCTCCAATTTAAGGCTAAGGTGGTCGTTGTCAAGATACATAAACTAAGCAAGGTTAGGGTTGAATCTCACATGGAATATGATAGACTTATAAGAATTCAATACAATTCAGATTGATTAACTAGCTTACCTCCCCAAAAAGAGGGGGAGGGGAGGGTTATGACAACTATAAAAAGTAATCCTAAACTAAGACAAGTGTTAAACTAGTATGAAGAGTAACAAGGGTATTGTGTTCCTCATGATTCCCTAACTTATCGTACCAGATAATCAAATTCTTTTCTATTGTATAGCATGCAAAATGACAAGTTAAGTTCACCAAACCCTTTGGCCCAGGCGAGAGGCGAATTTCACTATGTGATTTGGTCCATCCCCGCAGTGTGACATTACTAACCCTTACCTATTGTTCCAGTACAACCTCCCCTTGATCCAGTTTTGTTGACTACATGAGAAAACATCAATGGAATCCTATTAATTCATCTTTGTTCCTATTCATTACTACCTTGATCCAGTCAGTAACACTAGGGGAGTTCTAACGTTGACCACCATTAGAAAGCATTCAATACGAAGATAATTAATTACTATATGCTTGCACACTTTTCGAGAATTACGAATTACCAAGTTTTACCTTATTATTTCTTCATGGTTCGCCCAACCCTAGTTGTGAATTTAGCTTCAAATGATCAGTGTAAATGCAAGATTTATGAATTTGAATAAAATTTGAACACTTTCATAAGAGAATTAAGCAGAAAAATCCAAACTCTTCGATAAGAATCACAAGATTGAAATCAATAGATGAAATAAAGTTTTACAAGTGTTTCTCAAGCTTTGTATTGTTCTGTCACGTCCCTCTACTGTTCCTTTTGAAAAATAACCTAAAAAACCTATTTATAGTATTTAAAATACAAAACCAAAATGGAATAAGATAACTGGGTTGGCAAACTCTACGACAAATTTTATGGGTCGTATAACATTTTACGGCCCGTAGTAGGGCTTTCTTGAATTGCTTCTTCAAATCTAGAGCCAACTTCTATGACAGCCTTCTATGGCTCGTATAAAGTTCTATGGCTCGTAGAGGGTTTTGTCTGAGGACTTTTCAGCAACTCCCCACTTTATGATCCTCAGGAAACGACACCAAGTCTACAGGTTGTAAAGTCTTCTACGGCTCGTCTGCATGTTCATAAACTTAAATTCAGAAATTCACCCTTCACTAGAATTGTCTACGAAACCATCTTTATGGCCTATAAAAATATCTATGGCCCATAAAGGGTCTCGTGGAACCGCTTCTTTAGCAAAGTCTACACTCTTAGCCCAAAAATTGTGCCAACCTAGTAATCCTGCAAAACAAACATAAAAATACATCAAATCTACTAACATCGCGTTGAGAAAACACAAAATTCCGAGTTTTAAGCATCAAAAGTGTTGTATTTTGATAGCACATCAATACGCTCAACTTAAAATTGTTGCTTGTCCGAACTCAATCGACATAAGCAACACAGTAACACACAGACCTCAATCTAATGGCATACATCACATCAAACTCAAGCACAAATACCCACACCACTTTAAAAACACCTTAGATAGCTATCTAGCAAACTAACATAGATCAATGCATGTGAAAATACAACTACAACAAGCAAGGTAAATTATAAACAAACCACAATCACTGAGTTAGTCTAATGTTAACGATGCAATGCAAGTTACCTCATAGAATGAAGTCCCATATCTGATATTTTCAGTTATAATCTCGGGACTATGCAAAAGAACTCACTCTCACAAAAGACATTCAAATACCATGCTCAATACGATATGCTTGCCCCTATACTTGTGACTATGACCTTTGACTACTTGGACTAGGATCACTTTAGGACCTTACTAGCTTGTAATGGATGCTTAGGGGGCTTTGGTATGATGTTTTTGGAACATAGTAATGAAAGGCCCTCGACACTGTGTTTCTCTACACTTTAGCGCTGCCAACACTGTTATTTTTCATCTCATTCTTTCTTTCTCCTATCTCAATCTTTTTTGGGTGCTTTATTCTCATTGTTCAGCTTCTTGCCTTGTATTTTCCCATCATTTTTCTTTTTTGTTCATTGCTAAGGCATCACACTTTTTCTTGCACCGAGAATATATTTTTTCTCTCTTTTCATGTTCACGAATTTTCCCCCTCATTTTGTGTTTACCCTTACACTAGTCACCCTTTACTAAGGCTTTTGGTCTGAGTCTAGGTGCACAATGTCCAACCTAGGAACCAGGGCCACTTTTGGTAGCCACCCTCAACTTAGATTTTTTGCCTCACTCAAGGTGCATAATTCTCAAGGAAGGACCAAGGCTAATTTCACGATTTTATATCTAATAAGGCTAGGTCACTTAGGTTTTTACAAAGAAAAGGTACATGTAAGGCTCAAACATTAGGATCAAGAGATTCTTCACACATTTGGTTGGTTATTTAGGCTAAGTGGACTATAATGAACAACGACCTAAGATCCTTTCCTAACCAACTAACCTACAGTCTAAGTCAGAGTAACAAGGCATGTTCTGAATTGAAACACAATACATGAATTTAGCAAAGTAAGCTCACACTCACATGACACTAATTACACTATCAAAACAGACTCTCATATCGTGCTTTTCATCTCAATTTTATCCTCACTTATCTGAACAAGCAGTGTCAACACAATTAAACATGCATAGTTGCTATCTAGACTAACTAACAAAAAATTGTTGGGTATCATTTTTCACACAAAAGCACAAAAACACATATATGCCATAAACATTATTAGTATATGCTACTAATTATACCTACATATCCTAAACATACCAGTTCAATAGATTTAAATATCCATGGGGAAAAAGAACATAGGTAAGAAAACCCCTAGAATTCAAAATTTGGGATAGTTATAGGCCAAGGCTACTCAGACTTCACTGAAGCCTATAACTATCCACATCCTATCAAAAAAGAGGTGCATTGTCCTTAATGAACATAAAAAATGTAAAATAAAGTACAAAGATCAAAAAAACATGCTTGGGCGCCTAAGTGTCGGTCTCTATCTTGGGTTTCCTCCCAAGTAGCACCTAATTTATTCTCTCGACACAACATAGACAACTTGGGTACTCAGACTTTCTCAAGTGTCCATGCTTCCACTGTTTTAATTTCCTCCATATTGCCAAGGTACGACTTGACTCTTTGTCCATTCACTTTGAATGTCCAACAATTTCTTTTCTCCAAGTCGATGGCCCCATGATCGAAGACATGTGCTATCCTAAAGGGTCCTAACCATTTGGACTTGAGTTTTCCAGGGAATAACTTCAGCCTGGAGTTATATAGTTGCACTAAGTCCCCTGGTGCGAATTGGCAATTCTTTATGCGGCGATTGTGTTGCAGCTTCATCCTTTGTTTGTATAGGGTTGAGCTCTCATACGCCCTAGAATGAAATTCTTCAAACTCATTGAGTTGGCTCAACTTAGAGTTTGTCACATCATTCCAGTCTAGATTCAACTTTTTAAGTGCCCACATCACCTTATGCTCAAGATCCACCGGCAAATGACAAGCTTTCCCAAAGATATGTTGTTAGGGATGCAAGGCTATAGGGGTCTTGAATGCTATCTGGTATGCCCGTAATGCGTCATCAAGCTTCCGCAACCAACCTGTTCAGTTTGCATTCACAATCTTGGAGAAAATTTGTTTGATTTCCCTATTAGACACCTCCACTTTCCCACTTTTCTGAGGATGGTAAGGTGTTGCCACCCAATGCTTTCCCCATATTTTTCAAGTAGGGCCTTAAATAATCTGTTACAAAAGTGAGAGCCCCTATCGCTAATGATCGCCCGAGGGGTACAAAACCTTGAGAAGATGTTCCTTTTCAGAAACATTGTGACACTTTTGCCTTCATTGTTGGAGAGAGCAACTGCCTCCACCAATTTTGATACATAGTCCACATCAACCAAGATGTATTTGTTTCCATGCAAACCAACAAAGGGATCCATGAAGTCTAATCCCCATACATCAAATAACTCAATCACCATAATGGGTTTTAGAGGGAGCTCATGCTTGCGGGAAACACCGTCTTCTCTCTAACATCTATCACATGCTGATTCTTTCATTCGAGTAGATTCCCAAAAGATTGAAGCGGTTAAGAACTGGCCCTAACCAATCTCTCCAACTGACATAAGAAGTTTCTTGGGGTTGGCAAGCTATTACCGCAGATTTATCGATGGATTTTCTTCCCTATTCGCACCATTGATCAAACTGACTCAGAAGAAGGTGAAATTTCAGTGGTCTAATGAATGTGAGAAGAGTTTTCAAGAGTTGAAGACTAGACAAACTACTACACCAATTCTAACCTTGCCTGATAGGATAAAGGACTTTATGATATATTATGATGTGTCAAGAGTTGGATTGGGTTCTGTGCTGATGCAAAGAGGGAAGGTGATAGTCTATGAGTCTAGACAACTTAAGGTTCATGAGAGGAACTATTTGACCCATGATCTTGAGTTGGCAGCAGTGATGTTTGCACTTAAAGTCTGGCGTCAATACATATATAGAGTGCATATGGATGTGTTCACTGACCACAAGAGCTTGAAGTATGTCTTCGGTCAGAAAGAGCTCAACCTGCAGCAGAGGGGATGGTTGGAGTTTCTCAAGGATTATGACATGAGCATTCTCTACCACCTAGGTAAAGCTAACATTATTCCTGACACTCTTTGCAGGTTGTCAATGTGTAGCATGGCCCATGTTGAGGAGGAAAAGAAGGAGTTAGCTAAAGAAGTGCATAGATTGGCTCGATTGAGAGTATAGTTTGAAGAGAGTGATAAGAGAGGAGTCAACGTTCAAAACAGGTCTGCTTCATCTTTAGTGGCAAAGGTGAAAGAAAAGCAAGACCAATATCCTATCATACTTCAACTAAAGGAGACTGTCCAAAAAGCAAAAAGTGATGGTCTTCTCCAAAGGGGGAGATGGAGTGTTGAGGTAACAGAGTAGATTGTGCGTTCCATATGTTGATGGGGTCGAGATAGAATTATGGTTCAAGCCCATAGCTTTAGATATTCCATTCGTCCTGGCTCTACCAAGATGTACCACAACTTGAGGGAAGTCGACTAGTGGAGTGGAATGAAGAAGGATATTGCTGAATTTATTTCTAAGTGCCTGAATTGCCAACAAGTTAAAGTTGAACATCAAAGGCCATGTGGATTGGCACAAAACTTTGAGATTACTGAATGGAAGTGGGAGATGATCAATATGGACTTCGCTACTAGTCTGCCAAGGTCTCAAAAGCAACATGATTTGATATGTGTGATTGTGGATAGGATGACCAAATTGGCTCACTTCTTAGCAGTTAAGACAACTAACACTGCAGAGGAGTACGCCAAGTTGTACATCCATGAGATTGTGAGGTTGCATGGAGTTCCCTTGTCCATCATCTTGGACAAAGGAGCTCAATTCACCTCCCAGTTTTGGAGATCTTTCCAGAAGGGATTGGGTACTAAAGTATACTTGAGTACAACTTTTCATCCTCAGATAGATGGCCAAGCAGAACATACAATTCAAACGTTAAAGGATATGTTGAGAGCCTATATCCTTGACCTTAATGGAAATTAAGATGATCACTTACGATTGATTGAATTTGTATATAGCAATAGTTATCATACAAGAATTCAAATGACTCTCTATTAAGCTTTGTATGGAAGGATATGTAGATCACCAATTGGGTAGTTTGAGGTTGGAGAAGCCGAGTTGATTGTACATGGTCTTGTCCATCAGTCAATGGAGAAGGTGAAGGTCATTAAAGAGAGGTTGAAGACTGCACAGAGTCGCTAAAAATCGTACACAGAGGTGAAGAGAAGAAACTTAGAGTTCAGGGTAAATGATTGAGTATACTTAAAAGGGTTACCTATGAAGGGTGTCATGAGATTTGGGAAGAAGGGGAATTTAAGTCCTTACTATATTGGTCCCCATCAGATTGTGAAGTGGATTAGGAAGGTTTCTTATGAGTTAGAGTTGTGTTCCGAGTTAGACGCAATTAATCCAGTGTTCCATGTTTCAATGTTCAAGAAATTCTTGGGAGATCCTTCATTGGTAATCCTTGTTGAGAGCATTGGAGTAAAGGATAGTTTGTCCTACGAGGAGATTCTGATCCAAATCCTTGATAGTCAGCTCCGCAAGTTGAGAACCAAAGAGATTACCTCAGTCAAAGTCCTGTGGAGAAATCAATTAATTGAAGAATCCACATGGGAAGCTGAGGAAGAGACGAGAGCTAAATATTCGCATATATTCATGCCTAATGATAAGAACGTTGAAGGTAATGTTCTTAACCTTGACTTAAATTGATTTTCCTATTCCTGATTTGATGTATTTATTTCTGGGTCTGAGTAGATATTGTTGAGGTTGATGAGGAGTCGAGAGTTGGATTGATCGAGTGAATATTAAGATAAGTCTTGAGTATATTCATGCCTTGATGTACAACTTTACTCATCATTTGAGGATGAATGATTCCACGGAGGAAATGATATAACACCCGATAAAATTACAAATATACTCCTAGAGGAGAGATGTGCGCATAACACGTCTTCCCATGCTCCGATGGAAAATCTGAGTCTGGATATGGATCAGCATGAAAATTGAGAGGAAAAGTGGTATCGGTTGATTTTTAGAGCAATTTGATGAAAAGATAATATTTTGATATGAAAACGATTTCCAGAATAAGTGCGCAACAGGTGTACGACGCACACCTGCCATGGACCAACACTTAAAATTTTTTCCAAAGATTTTCAACGAGATTAGAAAATTCATTCGGAGATTTTTTAGTGAAAAACGCCAAAATTGTACCTTGTCCGTGTCGCTGACCCCATGTCCCGAGATGAACTTTTTTCAGTTATTTCGTGAGGGGCATTCCAAATTTTTTCCAACCCCTCCTAAACTCAAAACACGATCTACATGGGTTGTTTGAGTGTAAAAAAGGTTTTACTCCCTATTCTAAGTCTTTTTCTAAGTTCTTGAAAAAGACTAGGTCTAAAGAGAAGAGAAAAGGAGCATAAATTAGAGGAGTTTGAGGAGAGTTCTTCGAGGATTGATTGTTTTGAGGAGAGTTCTTCGAGGATTGATTGTCAAAAGCTTTACACCAGGTATGTAAGGCTAAACTAAAGCATGGGATTGTTCTCCCATGTGCCCCCATTAATGGTAATAGAGGAGTTAAGAGTCTAATAAGTCTACACACATGATTCTTGATTATTTTCTTAAAAATTATATCTATGACATGTGTTTTCATATGTTAATGATCACCATAAACTTGTTTTCTTGAATCAAATATTTTTCATGAGTTATTGTATAACCCTATATGTTATTTTATGAAAGCATACATGAATAAACCTAGGGACAAAGTCTAGAGCCTTGACTAGAGTATGTTGATTGTGATTCTGATGTGAGTATGATATTGAGTAAATAGAGCTTGATTATCCTTTGAGTATTCATAATTGAGTTCATGAGTCTTGTCGAAATGACTTCCTCGTAATAATGATCCGAGTCCTTGAGTTCTTAAATGAGCACAGAGTTGATGAGTTGATTGAGATGTTAGGCAGAAAGGCCCCATTGAGTTGAGTTAATGAGTTGATCAGAGTCTCTATGAGACTAATTGAGATGATAAGTTCCTTCATAAGGCTAATTAAGATGATTTTATTGAGTTAAGGAGTCTTATGAGAATCGAGTCTTCGAAGGAGTATCGAGCACCAAAATGAGTAAGAGTAAGCCCTACTCGCACTTATTAACTCGTCGCCAAGCGTAGGTGAGGATGAAAACCATTATATTAAGGTTCCCCCTTGAGTTAAAGCCCCTGAAAGCAATAGAGGACTTGTTGAGGCTAGATCCCTAGTGGATCTGAGGCATTCTTTACCTGGAAAGTACGGAATGTCTATGGCAACATCAGCAGGATTGTTATACAATCACTGGCTCATAAGTGATTGTTATTGGATAAGAGAAACTCCCAAATAGGATCCCACACTGCGTAGTCTGAGTTGAGTTGAGTTGAGTTGATTGATGAGGTTTTATTGGTTGATGGGTCCCTTGTCTACTTTTTATTCTTGCTTTAGAGCGACATTTGACATTCTCATAGAGTATATTCTGAGTTGATGTTACTTCTATATTATTCTACCTGTTTATGTTTCATTCAGCCATCTTACGTACTCATACATTCCATGTACTGACATCCCCTTTGGACTGCATCATTTTATGATGCAGAGGCAGGTACTAGAGATCATCAACAGGTACAACGTTGAGGATCTGAGCATTCAGCAGAGTTGGTGAGCGTTCATTACTTTGAAGGATCATTATTTATTTTCATCTAGCTTATTAAAGTTAGACTTGAGTTAGCTTTACTTTTGATTTGAGATTGCCATAGGTCTGTCATTGGCACCATTTGATAGTGGTAGAGGCTTCATAGACTAGAGTTGAGTATTGATGTTGAGACTTGTTGAGCTAGTTTTTTTCCATACTAGACTTTTTATTTGATATGCTAATTGAGACTTAGAATTGCTTATTAATATCTTTAGTCTTCCACTGATTTTATAGAGTTTATTGAATGAATGAATGAATGTGATGAGGCCAAGTAGTTCGCTTGGGGACTATCAATAGTTTCTGAGTGCCGACCATATCCAGGATACCCTCCCGGGGCCTGACACAACCAGAACGTCTAGCCACGTGAAGGAGGAGAATGGAAAGGAGCTTTGGTTCTTACATGGTGAGATCATGTAGTCAAAAAGTATGTGTTAGTACTTGTATTGTACTACGTATGCGGGGTGTAATGCATTAGGTAACATAAGCCATAGTTAAACAATATCCATAGTCGTAATCAACGAGTATAGGCTCAATATGTCATGCATGCTTAGTGCTATAGTCAAAACACGCCTGATGAATCATTTAACCATGTGACATATCATACATAGATGGGAAGGGACCATAATAGACATATAAGACCAAGCGAGCTACTTTTTTGAATCTCGATGTTCACTCCACGTTAGACAAGGAGCGGTCTACTTTGCCAAGGTAGACTAAACACTATCCTTACAGCTTGGCCCTTTTGAAAAGTGTCATTACCTTATGGCATAGCCATTTTGGTGGGTTTCACATTTTATCTTTACCTTACGGCATAGCCTTTTTGGTAGATTCAACCAATATCCATACCTTACGTCATTTCCTTTTCAGTAGGTACAAGCCCATATAGGGAATTAATGTCATAAACCTATGGTGGTACATAGTTTAGGGAACATGGGAGACTACCAAGGTCCTCTTGGTGCTAGGTCACAATCCCACAGAATACTTGAAATATAGTCATAGTTATGACATGCATAGTCTCAAAATATCTTAGTATCATTCTTGGAGTAGCTCATTAATCATAACTTGTATCATCAAAGTTAGGGCTTTACATAATTCTTGTCATTTGTATCATGCTCATGAGCTCATAGCGTATTTATGAGCCTCCTTGTTAGTCTCAACATACTTATTACACATATCTTGCCATAAGGCATTCATGACTTAAGAACTTAGCATGCATCTTTAAATCAAATCATGGTGGGTATATGTACATAACTTGAAATATGCAATTCATGAATAAATTCCATAAGAGGAATAAAATAAGATCCTTAAATATTATTTAAACATCTTACCATCAACATGAGGAAACAGAGTTAGGGTACCATCAAACCTTTATGTAAAAATCATAGATTTCACATGATATTACTTGACATGAAAGTGCACAAGGATAAACTATCATAAAATACTTCATAATATCATCACATAAGGAAGTTCATAAAATCACCATGTAATATCATGACTTGAGAAATCATAAAGGAGAGGAGGAGTGGTTGAGCTTGTGGAGGAAAGGTCTCCATAATCAAAACCCACATACCTTAGTGATTTCATGGAGAAAAAAAATTTTGATTTGGTGATGGAGGAATCGAAACCCTAGCATGGTTTTCTTGCTTGAATTCTTAGAGGAGGCTTTAGAGTATTTGGGACTTTGAGATATTTTGGAATGGAGGACAATAAGTTGATCAGGGTTGTATATACTGATAAGGGGTCCTTTGAGGGGTAAAATGACGTATTTTAGGCATTAAATAGTGAAGAATGTCAAAACTACCCCTTCAAAATTTGGCCTGACAGGACTACGAGACCCCGTTTATGAGCCGTAGTTTGGTCCATGAGCCGTAGAAAAGGTTTCGTCTGATGACTCCTTGGAACCTTCATAGACTATTGTCTGATCCTCAAATCCACGACAGGACTTATGGCTTGTAAGTCATTTTACGGGTTGTCTGGTAAGTTGTAGGTTAAGTTCCTGAAAGTCTCAAATTTCACCAAGTTTTTCCCAGGTTCCACGAGCAAACCTACGGATCGTACAACAACTTACGGCCCGTAAGACCCCTTGTAGAAGCTGACTGTCAAAAATTTCCAGAGCTTATTTTCTCGCATTTTATATACTTCTCACAGGTGAGATCTTACAGCTTAGATCTTTAATTATTGCATGAAAATGTGTAGTTGAAATAAAGGGTTTGTATGATGGTCATGGGCTTAGTGTTGAGGGCCTTAATTGGACTCAACAGCTAAGGTTTAAGGAGTTTCGCTCATGAGTTACTCAAGCCAGGCATGTCTTTAAGTGATTCGCATATTGAGGTTGTAACAAGCTCTTGCGAATCATCATTACCATCATAATTGAGGTAGTGATTACAAGCAACCTTGCATACCCATAGAATTTATTTGATGCTAAGTGTGATGGATCGATTGAGTTTTGATTGATTCCTATATTCTCTATCCTGCTCCCTTGATTGATTATCCCTTACCCCATTTCCCTTAAGAGTAGTTGTTAGCTTAGTTTCCCTAATTTGTTAGTACTTGTTGGTATTCAATTGTTGGATTGAAATTAGTAGCTTGTTGTCCTTACTCGACTCAATTGCCCTCACATTGTTTCTTGTGGGATTCGACCTTGACTCTTTTGTTGGGTTAATATGTTGATGATGATTATCCATACTTTCATTAGTGATGTAGGTTTGAATGTCATCACTATGTAGAGCCTCTATCTCATACGCTTCGTTCATGGACCCATGGTATCTTCAAGCACAATAATATACGCACACAAGAGTCCCAAGCATGCAAAAGAATTGAACTACAATTATCACAGAAGAAACTAGGAAGGCTCACCTACGAGTCATAGAGTAAAATATCAGTTGTAGAAAGCCTTTGGAGAACAGGGTAAATAGTGAAATGAGTTACTGAAATTTGCAATTACAGACTAAGTTATGACCTGTAATTTGAATTATGAGTCATAGACTAGGTCTTGGTTGTCGAGTTGGCCAAACACTCTACATATGTTGGAAACTAGGAACACTGTTTACGGGTTGTAGAATGAACTACAACTCATAAACACGTTCATCCTATTAACTTTTGGAAATTCCAAGTTGCTTCTTCTAATTTACGAGGGGCAATAACTGCCCATGGATTAAAGCACGGGTCATTGAAGACCCTCATAATGTTGAAGACATAGCAACTGACTTCCTAGGCCCATTTTCGTTTCCAATACATGCATCACACGATTAAAATCCAACCAATAGCCCAGTCAACGCAAAAATTTATAAACAATTAAACAAGCACATGGGCTAACCTACAACAACAAGGTACACAAAATCACTCAAACTGAAAGCCAATGTTAAGTCAAACACAGTAAAAAAGGGTTTGCAACTCAAGGACGATTGATGGGCTTAAGTCCACTCTGTCCGGCCTCGCTTACATTAAACATTTTCAACATGCAACCAACACATTCCAATTCAAACCAAACTCATGCATAGTTAAATTACCATCCTACCGCTCAATGACCAATTCAGTCCAAAAACATAAAAAAAAATACACTCCTATCTACTGACTACTTAAATTGAAACACATGGACCATTTGGTACACAGAAAATCTTTATAATTTTTCTTAGTCTATTTTTCATCACCCTCACTCATCATTATACCCATTTCCATACAATTCATGCAACTTTCATCACTGATTGCTCAAAATATTTCATATAATTCATCGCATTAGCGAATATATAAGAAAGTAAATCAACGAGGCATGGGAACATATATTCAACTTATTTTCAATGTCAACAATCACAAGGAAATAGTGGCAATCGCCCAATTCTATTAAAATTTCATTTTCATCACTTTCTACGACATGAAAATAAATATGAAATCCATCCCCAACAGTTACCCTAATTCCATAGGTCAAATTCCAAAAGTAAGAGACTTATATACTAGAAATCAAGATTTCATCCAAGAAAAATGATGAGAACAAAAGTTGGGGAATCTTTAGGTCTCGCCAGAACAGTGGACAGGTGATTGGATTTTCCCCAAAAAATTTGCTAGAAGAAATGATAAGGGGGTGAGGGTTGATCAGAAGAGAGGAGGAAAGGGTAAGGTTTGGTTGATATTGAAAATTGTGAGAAAATGAGGGGTAATTTTAATTACCCCTATTTTATTTCATTTACCAGGTCAGGTAAAAAGTGGAATTTTTATTCCATGAAACCCTAGTTACGGGCCATATAATGCTCTACGACCCGTAGGTCTTGGTTTAAGTCACTTTTGAGGAGTTAGGCTCTATGAATCCAACCACGAGCCATAGAATAGCCTACGACTCGTAGGTTGAGTTCGTAGCTGCCCCAACACTTAGTGAAATTTTCAAAATCTTACATGGGATCCACAAACCCCATTCACGACCCGTAGTTTGGTCTACAAACCATAAAGTTGGCTCGTGGATTAAAGTGCACAAATGTTTTCTCACTAGAAATGGTTCGGCAACCAGTTCCATGAGCCCTGGTTTAAACCACGGTACATACACTAACTCGTAGAATCTATTTTTCTTACTTTTGTTACTAATTTGTTGCCTTAACCCTGTTCCTACACATTCTCAGCAAAATAAATTATCACCCTATAACTCTCCCGTCTTTGTGTCTAAAATTACAACCAAAACATGAAAATTAAATTACCTAAGAGTCTAAAATAAATTAACACAAGTACATGAAAACTACAACTAATATCTTGGGTTGCCTCCCAGGTAGCACCTGATTCATTATCGTGGCAGGACTTAGGCTACTTTGTTACTCAGACTTCACCAAGTGTCCAAACCTCTACTATCCTGATCTCCTATGCATTGAAAAAATATGGTTTGGTTCTTTGGCTAATGACTTTGAACCTCATGCCATCATTGTACTCTAACTCTACAGCCCCATGGTTGAAAACACGTGTGACCTTGTAGGGACCCAACCATTTGGACTTGAGTATTCCAAGAAACAACCTTAGTCTCGAACTGAATAATAAAACCAAGTCTCCTGGTGCAAAAATACTCAATGTGATGGTCATGGTGCAGCTTCATCCTCTAATTGTCCTATACTGAGCTCCCATATGCCCTCAACCAAAACTCGTCAAGTTCATTGAGGTGGCTCAGTCTTGAATTTTCCACATCATTCCAATCTAGATTTAGATTCTTGAGTCCCCACACCGTCTTGTGCTCAAGCTCTACAGATAAGTGACAAGCTTTATCAAAAAATAGTTCGTAGGGAGACATACCTATGGGATTCTAATGCGATCCAGTATCCATAGTGCATCAACCAACCAGTCTGACTTGTATTCACTGTCTTAGATATAGTCTGTTTAATCTCCTGATTAGATTCCTCAACTTGCCCACTCATCTATGGGCCACTCTATGCTTCACCCCATACTTCTCTAGAAGAGCCTTGAACAACCTATTGCAAAAATGGGAACCTACATCGCTGATAATCGCCCGAGGAGTGCCGAACTGTGAGAAGATGTTCCTTTTGAGGAATGTAGTGACACTTTTACCTTCATTGTTAGGAAGCAATGACTTCCACCAATTTTGAGACATAGCCCACAACAACCAAAATATACTTGTTCCCATAAGAACTAATGAACGACCCTAAAAGTCTATCCCCCAAACATCAAACAATACATTCACCATGATAGGGTTAAGTGGGAGCTCATGCTTTGGGGAAACACCACCTTCTCTCTGAAACTTGTCACAGGATTTAGCATAATCATGGGCATCTTAGTGGATGGTTGGCCAGAAATAGCCACACAACAAGATCTTATGTGTTGTCTGAATCTCACTATGATGCCCACCAACAAATGATGAATGAAAAGCCTCCAAAATGTTCACCATCTCCACCTCAAGAACTCAATGAAGAATAATCCCATCTGCACAGACACAAAATAAATACAGTTCATCCCAGAAAAACTTATTCACATTAGAGATAAACTTACGGTGCTTGTGAGAAGTCAAGTCTTGTGGCACAACATCACTGACTAAGTAGTTTGCATAGTCTGTGAATCATGGTATCAAATCATAAGATGTTGCCAATACTCTCTCAATAGGGAACGAATCATCAATCTCCACCCCATTGTTGAAATTTGCAATCGCCACATCCTCAAGTCTAGAACGATGATTAGTAACCTCATTCTTAATGCCCTTCCTTTCAATCACCTCAAAATCGAACTCCTAGAGAAGAAGTACCCATCGAATCAACCTTGGTTTTGAATCCTTCCTCACCATCAAGTACCATAATGCCAATGATCAGTATGTACAATGACTTTGGTTCCCAAAAGATATAATCTAAAATTCTCAAATGCAAAGGCCACTGCAAGTAACTCCTTCTCAGTGACAGTATAATTCTTTTATGCTATATTGAGGGCTTTGCTGGCATAGTAAATGGGATGAAGTATCTTCTCTCTGCACTATCACAACACCACACCAAGTGCAACCCTGCCTGCATCACACATAATCTCAAAAGGTTGAGTCCAATCTGGAACAACTATGATAAGCCGATATCAACCTCTTCTTCAACTCTTCGAATGCCTTAGACATGCCTCATCAAACACGAACTTCGCCATCCTTCTCAAGTAGCTTTCACAAGGGATATGCAATATTTGAGAAGTTCTTTATGAATCGTCTGTAGAATCCTACATGCCCCAAGACACTTCTCACACTTTTGACAGAGATAGGTGGAGGGAGCTTCTCAATGACCTCAATCTTAGCTCTATCGACCTCTATACCTTTGATAGAGATCTTGTGTCCCAATACAATGCCTTTCTTCACCATGAAGTGATACTTTTCCCAGTTCAGAACAAGGTGACACTCTTCACATTTCTTACGCACATCATGCAAATTCCTCATATAATCATCGAATGAATCTCCACCCATGCTAAAATCATCCATAAACACCTTGATAGTCCCTCCACCATATTTGAGAATATAGACATCATATATCTATGCAATATAACTGGCACATAACACAATTCGAATGGTATCCTCTTGAATGCAAAGGTGCTATAAGGACATGTAAAGGTCATCTTCTCTTGGTCCTTTAGAGCAATGAAAATCTGATTATAACCCGAATAACCATCAAGAGTACCAACCTTTACCCACCAAGCATTGGTCCATAAATGGCATATGGAAGTGATCTTTCTCTGTTGACGCATTGAGTTTACAACAGTCCATGCAAACCCTCCAATCTGTGACTGACCTCATGGGAATTAACTCTTTGTTAGCATTAGGAACTACAATGATACCTCCCTTCTTTGGAACACATTAGACCAAACTCACCTACTGTTAGCAATGAGATATATCACACTCGCGTCCAACCACTTAATTATTTATATGTGCACAACCTCTTGTATTGGTAGGTTGAGACATCTTTGGTGTTTGATACTTGGCTTATAATCTTTGACAAGCTAAAGTTTTTGAGTTTATATGCCAGGTGGGATGCAAATGATGTCTGCAATTGTCCATCTAATAGGCCTCCTGAACCTCTTAGGAACCGAAATCAATGCCTCCACCTAGTTGCCATTATGATCTGCAGCAACAATCACAGGCAAAGTATTGTTAGTGCCCAAAAAACACATACTTCAAGTGGCCGGAAGAGACTTTAACTCCAACACAGGTGGCTCCTCAATGGATGGTCTAGTAGGTGGTAACTCATGGTTTTGCAAGTCAACTCAAGCTTGAGTTGGTATCTATGAAACTCATATGCTCCAATTTCCTTAACCGTCTCTTCATATTATGAGATGCCATCACTCTTAAAGTTCATCAACACAGCCTCAAGAGTTTTGGTACCTTAGGTTGTACTTCATCGACACTTTCAATAACAGAGACAACTTTCAAATCATTAGGTGTCTTCATGGACTGGAAAACATTGAAGATGACCTCTTTGTCGTTCAACCTAAACTTGAGTTAGTCTAACTCCATGTCCACTAGTGCTTGTCCAGTGGCTAGGAAAGGCATTCCCAAGATAATTAGGATGTAGAAGTCAATTTCACAATCTAGGATCATAAAGTTTGCGGGGAATATGAAATTTTCAACCTTGACTAGAACATCATAGAGTATCCTCACAGAATTCTTCATAGTCCTATTCTCCATCAACAACCACATTGTAGTCGATGTGGGGGCTCCCAAGCCTAATTGGCTCAAAACCGTAAAAGGCATTAAGTTGATGCTGACTCCTAAGTCGCATAACACCTTTGTAAAGTTGAAGACTTCGATGGTGCAGGGTATGGTGAATGCTCTGGGATCTTCCTTCTTCTGTACTTATGACCGTGCTGCAATAGCTTCGTAACGGTGAAGATCATGAGCAAGCTCTTGATACACCATTCTATTCTTAGTCACTAAATCTTTCATGAACTTAGAATACCTAGGCATTTGCTCAAATTCATTAATAAGTTGGAGATTAACGGACAACTGCTTCAACACAGAGATGAAGTTTTGAAACTTCCCCTCCTCATTCTTCTTCTTGAATTTTTGCGGGAAAGGTGGTGGAGGCCTTCGTATGGGCTTCAGCTTTCTTGGTGTCACCATTTTGTCACTTGTCCCATCCTTGGCCTTGTCACCTCCAATCTCTGTATCCTTATTCCCTACTGTCTCCTCATGAGCCATATCATCAATGATCGACATTGGTGGGTTGATTTTCTACTTACCACCTCTTGTGTTCACTACCATGCATTGCCCATCATTCTTTGGGTTCTGTATTGTGTTGCTTGGCAATGTATCTTTCTGCTATTGATTCAACTGGGCTGACATCTGACCAAATTGCTTCTCCAACTATTTAATGGCCATAGAATAAGACTCGATTTTCTGATTAATACCTGATATGTCATCTTTCATCTCGTTCAAAGTCTCATCTTGTGCATCAGGTTTCTTCAGCAACTTGTCAAACATATCCTCAATGTGCGAGCTACAAGCTCCAGAATCACGATTCTGGGGTGGCACATATGGACCATTTCTATACCTATCTCTATGAGCCTAATCACCATCTCGGTCTTGTCCTCTATTCCTGTCGTAATATTCTCCTCTATTGTTGTCCTTGTATACATTGTCCTTGTTAAAGTCTGAACTTGGTTCCCTTAACATTAGTGTTAATAGTCCTAGTTGGATCCTTGGGAGTTGGACCAGAAACCCCCCATCTAATGTCACAAAACAAAAAGGCTCTCTGCACTTTTGCACATGTAGTGATAGAGTTAAAAAGAAGCTTGGATAACCATACAATCGCTTCACCAATAAGAGATAATGGGAAGCTATGAAGCCTAACTAAATCCATGGATAGATTTTGATTCCCCATCATACTTTTACAGATGAAGGCAACGTTGTGTAGATAGTTATGTTGGTCCTCCATTAGTAGGCCTATAAACAACCCTTTATGCTGCAACATATGTAGTAACCCACTGGATATGACAAACTTTATCTCTCAGTAGAGAAGGCAACACAATTGCTTTTGTGACATCCACCATCGTAGGGTCAAGTCTGTAAGGATTCCACCCATTTTCTATCATTTGTTGACCTTGTGGTGGTTCATTGTTAGCCACCAGTGGTGGTAGTGGGTTTTGATTATTAAGGTTGAGAACAACATTTGCAGCATTATCGACATTATCATGAGTCATTCTTCTCAATGTTCTCTGAATCTCTTGATTAAATGGAGTCAATGGAATGCCTTTATTGCGAGTGTTGGGCATACACTAGACCTATATGCCAAAAAAAAGTAAAACAAGGGAAATAAGGATTAACTCTCCAATCACTCCAATTAAACCAATGTAAAAGCCATATTCTCTGGCAACAGCATCAAAACTTGATCATTTCCCAAATTACATCTCCCAATCAAGGTATAAGCTATTATTGTTCAAATATAGAACCTAACAGCAGTTAGGGTCTATCCCACAAGGAATATGGCCAAGACTTAAAGTAATAAAAGCAATTATGATAAATTAATCGACTTATTTCCAGAAAGGGGTTTTTTAATGTAAGAGCAATAATTTAATCGTAAACTAAGATCATAGTCAATGTAAGTATTGTTAATTCAGTGAGAGACGTAAATAGGGTATTGTGTTCCCATAAATTTCTAATGCAGTATAACCTCATAATTGTAACCTTTTCTAGTGTAGCATGCAGAACTGGTAAGTTATGTTCACCTAATTCCTTGGGCCGCAACTAGGCAAATTTCACCATGCAACTTGGGTCGTCTATGGGTGTCACGTTACTAACCCTTACCTTGTCCCAGTACAACTATCCCTTCGACCATTCAGGTTTATTAGACGAGTGTGCTCATGTCAAATCCTATTGTTTATCCCTTTTCTCATTCATTACCCCCAAAGATTGGTGAGTATGAATAAGACGAGTTCTAATGTTGATCATCCGCTAAAAATCGTTCAAAATAAACAATACTAGCATGCACACTTTCCAAGGTATATAAATTACTCAATGTTTATTGGTTCTTCATGGTTCCGGCAACCCTAGTTATAGATTTTAGCTACTCATGTTTGTTGTAGATGAAGAAATCATGTTATGAATTTGCATAATTAAACACTTACAATGAAAATTTGAAGAGCAATAAATTTGAAAGCTTTACGTAAATCACTATAAATGAATCCGAAAATAAGAACAAAAGTTGTCTTCTCAAAATCTCCCCGAACGCAATAAAATAAAGTGATAATATAAATTCTAGAGTTCTGTACGTCTAAAAATACCTAAAAACCTTATTTATAATAAAAGAAATCCGATTCCTAAATAGATTAGGAAAACTAAAATCGGGGCTTTTCATGAACATAGTTATAGGCCGTAGATGCACATACGGGTCGTGGACTGACTTTGTGAATTGCATTCTCAAAAATTGCTTTCAATGTATGACTCGCCTCCCACTGACCGTAGATTGACCTACAGACTATAAGTGATTCCGTCCTGGTAACTTTCAGCGACTACGCAAAATCTCTAGGCCTCAAATCACGAACTGATGTACGAACCGTCAAACAAATCATGACCCATCCTGGTAATACGTCCTCTCAACTTTAGAAAAACTGGCCCTTAGTGGTTTAGGACTACGAAACTCATCTACGACTCATGGAATGAACAAAAGCTGCAATATGCACAAATTAGCACAAAAACTACCCGACTCTTGTAATCCTACAAAATTAACATAAAAACACATCAAACCTACTGATACTGCTTAGAGAACGCACAAAATTTTAAGTTTAAAGCGTTTAAAGTGTCGTATTTTGATGGCACATCACTCAGCTTTCTCGTTGAGTTTTGCCCCATCGCATGGGATTTGCCTAGATTCAGTCTTAAGGTTTGCCTTGCTTTATTGAGATTTTCCTAAACTCAGTTTAACTCTATCCAACATCGACAAGGCTAACACAGAGTGACTCTGATCAATTTGTAATGGCCTAGCCTACTAATGATATTGTCTACTTTGGATCTAGACTTGCACGACTTTAAAACATGAAGTAGGTAAGACCTGCTTATTTATATATCTAATAACATCTCTCTTGTGTTTTGCCTTTTTGAGACTTTTTATCTTAAGATGGGTTGTCACATTCTCCCTTGCAACGAGTTGATGCTGAGAGAATTCATGTGAACCTTCCTACTGTTGACCGGGATTCCAAACCTATTGGTTTTATGTTTGAGGAGTACATGTCACAATTGGGCCCACTGTGATAAATGAGATCATGTGGTTTCCTAATTTTCTAAAGGCAGAGTTTAAAGTTAGAGATGTCATTGGAGACAGATCTTATCTTGTCAACATGCTGGTAAAGGAGGAGTAGAGGGAATATATTGCTTAGGCCCATAGGAGGATGGGAATCTAGAGTGTGCACTTCACGTACTATCGACTCCTGGAGAAAGTTGAACATAGTTTCTCGAAGGTTCTACCCTTTTGTTAACATAAGTGATATTACCTACCAATGAGCCTTAGTGTTGGCTCACATACTTGAGAGAGTGCAAATGAATGTGGGTGCCTAGGTGGTATAAAAGTGGAGATACTTCTCTACCACGAGTCTAGCCAGCTTTCCCTTTTCTCATCTGTTCATTATTTTATGCGAGCTCGCAAAGGTACCCAAGGACTAGCTCGCGATTCCCCCTTTGATCCTTCGAGGGTGAAGGGTGGATTAGGGAGGGGGAAGAAAAGGAGGATGGCTTCGGATGGAGAGCGTAGTGAGGGTGCATGAGGTGAGGAGGACACAACCAGTTACTCACGATCTAAAAGCACCAGTTACTCACGATCTAAAAGCACTTTTGAGAGGATTTAAGGCGACATGGCTTCTATGCGGCACTATTGAGAGACCTATCCATACCTACCCGAGAGCCTAGCACTTTTAGGCCGTCAAAGTAGGAGAATTTATCAACATCTACATTAAAACAATTTACGATTGTACCTCCATTGTACTTAATATGAGTTTTGTTGTAATTTCACTCCACGGTGAAACCTCAAGGTCACATACATAAATTCATTGTCAACTGTATAAGATAAAAAAGTATGCGAAGTTTAGATCTAGAAGAATGCGAGGAGGACCTAAAACTCATTAAGAATGAAGTTTTTATAGGCAAAATTTAAGCTTAAGAGCCGCAACGATCCAAATAGAAATTACTAACCTGGGTAACTTTGTGTTTGTCGAGAAGCAACAAAAAAATTCAAAAACATTCTTTCATAACACAATGAAATCAACTGAGAACGTCTTAAATATTAGGTTTGCTTAGTTCGATAAGTTTAAAATGACTATCTAATTTAAGATATAAGCGCATTTGTTTGAATATGGGTTGGGTTATGATTTGGGAATAAATGGGTTGTGTGTGTATTTGTATAATAATAACAATAATTTATAACACATTAAGTACATTGACAAAGGAAAATGTTTGTAGCTCACCAACACCGAGCCTTGAACTGGATAGTCACCAGAGATTGGAATAAAAATTACTTGAACTGTGTTAGTGAATATTTATAATTATGTGTCGTTAAAATGCTAAACTAAATATGATGTCAAGAATGATTTTGTGGATTTTCTTATTTATTAATGTTGTTTATGACTATAATAAAATATGGGCATGTGAGTTGAGAGCCCTACAGGTAGGATTGTGCAAAAAATCGAATCGATAAAAACGTTATTGGTTTATTGTTATTGGGTTATCAAATTATCGAGTTTTTAATGATTTTTGAAAAAAAATTATTGGGTTATTGGTTCGATATCAGTTTTTACTATTGAGTTATCCGTAAAAATTTACTATTTTACTCTTTTGTAAATATTAAATATTAGTAATTTAATAATAATAGGACACTATAGTAATACTTTACCTATTTTAATATTTAGACTAGTTACCAATTTTAGTATTTTAGTTTGTAATTAACTAATTATAGTTTTTGCAAGTTGGTAAATGTAGTCTTCATACTCAATTTGTTTTTATTAAATGCAAATTCTCATGAAAATTCATTCTTATCGGGTAAATCAAAAATTGAATCGTTAAAGACTTAAAATTGATAAACCGATAAAATAACATATTTAATAACAAAAAATTAATAAATCAAATCGATAATATATGAAATCGAATGGAACCCATCGATGCACACCCAACCTACACGCACATCTTGGAAATCCTAAGCTTGAATTTGTTCCACGTGTTTTCCTTGCATTGGGTAGTGGGATGAAGTTTGGAATTGTAGCCGGGGATATTTCCCTTTTCGAGCCCCAAAGCAATGAAAGGATAACATAGAGATATATGGTAAAGCATCAAAAAACCTTTCTCATAAATTCAGCCGAGAAAAATGAACTTGCCGGCGGTTCTCCCTTGCTGTCACAATCGGCTCCAACCTCTGCTTTCTTCTCTCTCAGTTACTCCACGGAAACATATGGCTACACATTTCTTAAGGTTTTATACAGACTCTCGGAATGTTTGGCTTTGATTATATGAATCTGCCTGCATGATAGATATTAAAGATGAATTATGCAAACCAACTTGTTTTAAAGTTTGAAAGCCGACGATTTGATTTCTTTTTACTGCTTTTATGAGCATAGATTTGTCAACCGCAATAAAGGGACCGTTGCTTGCAGATTGAGTGAGAACGAAACAAACCACGACGACGACAAGGTTTCTGTTACTTCTTCTTTTTTTATTAGTGCAGTATTCCATTTGTACCGTTAATCTTACTTATGTGTTTGCCTTATGCTATGTGATGACTTCTTGGTTGGCTTCCTGTTATTTATTTATTTTGTATTTAAAGGATAAATAGGAAGCGGATGTATATGACTCTGTTGCAGATAATAATAACTTGAGTTCAACTCTCTGCCTCATCATGTGAAAATTCACTTCTCAATATTCATTTTATTTGTTTACTTTAAGACAATGCAAAAATTAATGGAAAAATGTTTTAGTGAATGAAAAGTCATTTTGTAGTTTTTTGGATATGGAATCCTTGGGATGTCAGGATAATGATCAACCAATGGAGAATGCCAGTCTAGAAAACAATAATGGAGCTCAAGTGAATGAACAAACTGGAGTTGAGGTACACTTTTATTTTCTTTATACGCTCCTAAAATTTTGCCCCAACAGGCTTCAAGTGTAATAAAATTCCCGTGTAAATTCATTGACGTCTCTATTAAATTCCTGTGTAAATTCATTGACGTCTCTATTCTTCTTTCTGGAGGTTGTAAGTTGTCACTATAAATATATCCTCCACCTCTTTAACTGGTTCTCTTTGGGAGAGGAAAGGGAAGTCCAATCCTCTATGTTTTTGTATAAATGGTCAAGCCTTTGAGGAATTATTTACTGTTTAAGTAGTGCAACGAGTATAATGCTCCTCAGACTCCCTTCAGCATTTGAAATGTCCGAGGATTGTTGATGTTTGTAGTGGCCTATAGCTTCTATGCATATACGGTTGCAAATGCATTTTCAACAAATTTATTGGTTCGCATTCATGGAGCTATTGAGAATTTTCTTTGTAATAACGGGTAAGCAATTCAGTTTCAGTTTCTCCATCTTATTTTCTTGAGTCTGTGTTGAAACAGGATGGCACTGAGGTTCAAGTTGCCAGTGGATCACCTCTTCCAGGTGTGAAGGTGGTAAATTTTGGAACATTAGGTTGACTATTTAGTAGATAAATTGTGTACAGTTTGCTCCTCTATCATGGTTCTCATGTTGCCTTTTGTCTGAAAGTTTATCTGTCTTACTTTTGATGCTATTTCACTAGCAGCCTCAGCAACTCGATGAATCAATCAGGATCCCCAAGGAAACAGTTGAAATTCTCAGAAATCAAGTATTTAGTTTCGACACATTTTTTGTTACAAGCCAAGAGCCATATGAGGTGAGCTATCTGCTGAAATCTTGTTTTCTTGCTCATATGAGGAAAAATCAGAGTCAAACACGAGCCAATGATTTAAAAGCTTGAAACTATTAAATTTAATTGTGATACAACCATAAAAAGTAAAATATCCTCTCAAGCAAGTGGTCATGGGCTTGTTTTTTGTTCTTGCCTTCTTGGAGAATGTGGAGCTTAATATTCAATTCTGTGTGGTTCCACCTTTTAAATCTTTTATAACTTATTATCATAGGGTGGAGTACTATTTAAAGGGAATCTACGAGGACAGGCTGCAAAAACTTATGAAAAAGTATCAAAGAGAATGCAGGTTGCTCAACTTTCCTTGTTTTTTCTCCAATTAAGGTTGGATATCACCATGGTCTCTTATTATTTCAAAATGGCACTTGGTTAACAGGACAAACTTGGAGATGACTATAAACTTTTTCTTTTAATCAATCCGGTGGATGATAAGCCTGTGGCAGTTGTGGTCCCAAGAATGACCCTGCAACCTGAAACTACAGGTAGTTTATTCATCATTCCTCATAGGCTTCAGTTACTAGTTATAGAAACGAGGATACCTATGTCAAAAATATGGTTTCAGTTACTGCTTACAGTAACAAGTGATGATACCTGTGTCAAAAGTATAAATTTGGAGCTTTTCCTTGTCAAATAGTAACACAGCTTGTTTGAGACTGCAGCTGTTCCAGAATGGTTTGCAGCAGGGGTCTTTGGACTCGTTACAGTATTCACTTTAATTCTTCGCAATGTGCCAGCATTACAATCAAACTTATTGTACGTACCATATTAACTCCATAACTCTAATTTTACCTGAAGTAGTCACTGGCTTTGCATTTGCTTTGACAACAACTGGAGCTTGACATTTAATGTCCAATTTTTATTTTCTTTTTCATTTTCCAAGTCAATATAGCTGAATTATGGAATAGTTGTGTCATATTAATATTATATGTACTAGACTACTGCTTTTGTGAGAGGAGTTTGAAAATACAAAATTATTATGTTAGTCTTGGTTGTCTTCTTTTTTTATTCTCTTTTATTTTCTAGTAGGAGTGCTGGTTTGTTATTTTCAAGATTATATCAAGTTTTACTTGCATTTGCTCAAATTACAGCTAGTGAATCCAGAAGATATCTCAGTTATAACAATCTATCTTGAAATCTGTTTAGGTAGGATAATTCATGCGGTCAGACTGCATATATTCTTTTTAACTTGTTTCACGTAAATGTTAGCCTCTAAGATAGAATTTTATTTCCCAGATCAGTTTTCGACAATCTTGACTTGTTGAAGGATGGATTACCTGGAGCTCTAATAACTTCCTTTCTTCTGGGGGTTCATGAAGTTAGCCACCGTTTAGTTGCCATGGAGGTTGGGATTAAGCTCGGCATCCCATATTTTGTTCCTAGCTGGCAGGTAAGGTGCATAGGACCACAGGTTTCATGCACTCTATGGATAGACAACCCTTTGTGTCTCCATATTTAAGTCGTCTTGATTAATATGAGACCACATTTCGATAATTTCTTTGGGGGTTGTCAAGTCATTTTGTAACTGCCAAACTATGAGACACAGTTGCAGCATTTATCAGGTCAGCTGATAAGATATCCTTGTTGGGTCAGGAATGCATCAATTATTCGGCTTTTCTCTTGGCAAGATTCTGTTGTATTGGAGCTGTTTCCTTATAAAATCATGACAAACTGATGAAGTGTTTGGACACTAAAACCATCATGTCATAAAGCTACTTTTGGTGATAATTTGTGACATTCGTTCTTCTCGTTCTAGTTGCAACCACTAGTAAGGTCTTGTCCTGTCTTACAGTGTAGTTGGCTTTTATTAGAAACAGTCGATCTTGTAAAGTTTATCTGACCTGATATGATATTCTGTTTATAACACTTGAGAATGCTTATTAGTAACACCCAGATACAGGAGTTTTCTTTCTTTTTCTAGTACGATAGTATTAAATTACTGATGTCTTGAAGCACCTGTAAGGCACCAAAAGCTCTTTTAAATGTTATCCAAGTCATTGGTCTTAGCATCACAATCCACGACCTTCAACATGGTTGCATAAATTTTCTCTCTTTTTTTCCTGGGAAGGAGTAGTCTTGTGAATTTCAATTGCTTTCATATGTTGAGTGGTATTTAACCAAAAATAATAGGGAGGAGATTTACAGATTTCCCCGGATCTACAGCAACCATGACTCGGGTCACCGATCTTCAGGAATCCTCATGAAGCGTTGTATTCCCATTGTTTTCACAGCCTGAAAATCCTTTGTAGGAAGATGCATTGATTATTCTCTTTCTAAACACTGGCTGTCATATTAATGTGGAAAACCATCTTTTTTTTTCAACACCCATAATGGTATATTTATAAGTTATAAGTAGGGTTTCGGAGGAGGACAAGTTAATGGGCTAAGTAGTACCCCTTTAGATTCACCCAACACAATTGCTATTTCCAATAATTAGATTTATTTGTGAGAGATGAGAATATACATTCGCATTACTTCAAGGAAGATTCTACAGATCTTCAAGAGTTTCTGTAAATTGTTCCAAGATTTTCTGCAGCCCGTAATGTGTAACTTCATCATATTTATTGGAAATTTTAGACACTGTTGTCCATTTTCTATATTCTCTTTTACCTCTTACTACATCGGGAAGAAAACACATAAGTTCACCATTTGTCAAATTCCCACTATCTTGTTGATTTTAAATAGACTTTTACTGATGTATGGTAGTTCTCAATGATCTGGCTGCAAGAAATCTTTTAGCTGCTGTCCTTGCTAAATCTGTCCTCAACTAGTTCCTCATACTTAGTGCTGAAATGTGATTGGCGAACATGTCTAATGAGCTGTTATGGTGCCAGATAGGCTCCTTTGGTGCTATAACAAGGATTTTAAATGTTGTAACAAAGCGTGAAGATCTCTTGAAAGTTGCAGCAGCTGGACCATTAGCTGGGTTTTCTATGGGACTTGTTCTTTTACTTTCAGGATTCATCTTACCTCCTACTGATGGTGTTGGCATCATTGTAGATCCCTCTGTATTCCACGAATCATTTCTAGCTGGTGGTATAGGTAAGTATTAATAGTTTATTACCATGCGTGCTTTTTGATGGTGACCATGCATAATAATAATTTCCATTACAAGTCAATAAATGGAATTTCTCCTACCAGCTTTATATTATTCATAATCATTGGTCTATTGTGTAAAGACTAAGGTTCTTGACTTGTAGCCAAGCTTCTTTTAGGAGATGTTCTCAAGGAAGGAACTCCTATATCGGTAAATCCGCTTGTGATATGGGCCTGGGCTGGACTTGTCATAAATGCTATCAATAGCATTCCTGCAGGAGAGCTTGATGGTGGTCGGATTGCTTTTGCCATGTGGGGAAGGAAGGTAATGCTTACATATATATGTAAGAATACAAGTATAAAGATGGCTTATCCTTTATTTTTGATGTGGCAGGGTTCAGCTCGCCTCAGTGCCTTATCTATTGGGCTTCTGGGAATATCTTCACTGTTCAACGATGTAGCATTTTATTGGGTAGTGCTAATATTCTTCCTCCAAAGAGGACCTATTGCTCCACTATCAGAAGAACTCAGTGATCCTGAGAATAAGTACATGGCCCTTGGAGTTGTAGTATTGCTCTTGGGCCTGTTGGTTTGCCTGCCATATCCCTTTCCCTTCTCTAATGAAGCAGCTGCCACTGGTTTCTAGAGAGAGACAAGCATTTAACATGTTTTAAGTTTTGTTTAGTTGCCTCCGCAGTTAAGTTGTTAGAAATTTAAAACACTTCAGACATATTTAACAGCAACACCTTATAAAAATCATACAATTCATGAGTGTCGATCCAAATTAACAACAATCTAAGGAAGTCGTATATTAATATTGTAGTCTTATGAATAATTACTTATGTTTGTTATAAATATGACCTCTAATAAAATAATTTTATGAATTATTACGTTTCAATAAACTTAATATAAACGACATGGATTTTCCCTATTATCTATATAAATAAACAGCTTTTCTTGTCATTGAAGTATTGCATAAATGGTAAGTTAAACTACTTCAAAATCTAAATAAATACCACTTTAAAAATTTGACCTTGATAAAATTAATTATTTTGTATTTTCTACACCAAAATATATTTGTATGGTTATTATTCTCTGTTATTTTTACTTGTATAAATAAATATTAGAGTTGTTATTATTATTGATAAAATTAATTTTATCATTATGCTAATTTGCGTCATTATATAATATCATTAACTCATATACTTAATTATTGATATTTTTTACTTTTTTGTCCAAAAGATAATATTTATGCTTTTATGAAAATTTGTTTCATGAAATCAAGAAAATAAAAATGTCATGATTTTTAGAAAAGTAAAAGAAAAAATTGATAATGAAAGTGTATAACGCTCATATTAAAGATTTATTAGAAAAAAGAGAAAATTTGATTATTCTTCAAAGTTGGGAAGAAGAAGGAGGTTGATTTTCAAAGCAAAGTTGAGGGTGAAAATGTATTTCACCGAAAAAAATCAGTATATAGTTAATAAGTGTCTGATCTAGTGAATGATAATCCAAAAGAATCAAGCATTAATGTCACGGTCTTTAGTTCATATATTACGCCAATTTGATAACTTGTGAATTATTACTTATATTTGTCACTAATATGACATCTTATTAAGTAATACTATGGCTTATTATATTTAAATTATTTATCTAAATAATTTTAAGAGTATTTCAATAATGACAATCAAAACTTAAAACACTTTAGACTCGGTAAACGTCAATACATTATAAAAATTATAACATTTATATAGTTCATAAGAGTTGATCCTAGTTAAGAGCAACCCAAGAGAGTCACACATTAATGTTATAGTATTGCCCCTCTAATGTTATGCTGATTTGATAACTTGTGAATTATCATTTATATTTGTTTTTGATATGACCATTAATTAAGTAATTTTATTAAGTATCATATTTAAATAAATTTAAACTATATATTTGAATATTTTTTAAAATATAATTTTAAAATGTTTCAATTACAGCAATCAAAACTCAAAAACCTTTAATTTGATAAAAATTAATATATTACAACAGTTATATAGTTTAATGTGTCAACAAGATAAGAGCCAAATGATTCACACATTAATGTTGTAGGCACACTTTAGACATAGTTGTTAATTTTATTATAAAATTCTAAGCTTTTTATGAGTGGTTGATCATGACTTACCAATATTGAGGTAAGGTAGGATAAATAATCATAATGCTTCAATTTTAGTAGCTAAATAATTAATAATTACAATATTTAATTATTAATTATATATGACATACATTGATTTTTATTTATACATATTCGAAATGTTACAAATTTTGCCACCATCAAACTTTTAATTTTTCGGTGGCTATGGCCACTGCTTCCACTGGTCACCCCCTACTGGGGTTGATTACCACACAATCCAAAGAAATCCAATTGTCCAACTCAACTATGCGGACGTTTTGAAACCACCGCAAGTTATTACCAAACTAATACCCATGAAACTGATTGCTTATTTGCTTGAAGAACCTCGTGTAATATGGGAAGAGGGGGATGTTCAACAGATGATCGTAAACGAGAATTTATCATATGCAATCATAGGCAAATTTTCTTATGGATGACATGTATTTATCAAGTTAAGGTGGGTGATACCAAAATAATGTGAATTGTGAAGGGACTGTAACATTCGTCTCTTGAACAATAGGCATATTCTGACCAGAGTATCGGCAATGTAGGATTACTTTAAGCTTTTGGTGAAACTAGCTTTTTATATTACTTACAAAAAGTGGACATATACGATGAAAACATTAAAGTGGGACCCAATGTTCATTCCAAAGGAGGAAACAACAACAATTGCATCGATATCCTTTCTTACCTTGCCACCAAATTTCTTTGGAAATCTATTTTCTCACTAGTAGCTATGGTAGGTAAGTGTCTACAAGATTTGGCTACTCAAAATCTAAAAAGACCTAGTTATGCAATGATGAAGGTGGAGGTAGATCTACTCAAGGGTTTTCCTAAAAGAATCATTATGGGTCAAGAGGAAATTAGGGGAGGTTGAGGAGAAGTAGATAAATGTTAATTATGATCATGTTCTAAAATATTGTAGACATTGTAAGATTCAAGACATTCAGAAGAAGAATATTATGTACTACTTCTGCAATAATACTCGAGAAAATAAAAAGAGCAGGTCCCACAAAAGGAGGAGGATGACAATGCAGACAAGGGTTTGGAAGAAAGTAACGACAAGGCTAATGAAGAAAGGGAGAATAAAGAGCAAATAACAATAGGAAGAAACAATAGTGGATGGAATCAGATACAAGGAAGGCAAAGACAAGTCTGGAATCTGAAGAATACACAAAAAGGACAGAACTAAAGTGGGAATCAACAACCAATTTGAGGTGCTGGATGATGGTTAAGAAGGTGTAATACCCTACAAGTTGTAAGATCGGATAAAGGCTAGAAACTTCATTTTCGGGAGAAATTTTGCAAGTATTCAGGCTTCATAAGAATGAAACGCGGTTGGACATGGTATTTTCAAGGTACGTTTAATTAGGGCTAGTCCTTTAACTTCCCAAATAAGTTCTAAGATTTTCATATCACTCCACAATATTTGGCCTCTCATTCGTTTGCTCAAAGCACTTCCTGAATCCTCCTTTCAAGCTCTAGTTGAAGGATCTCCATGGAAACTTCAAGCCCATTCTACATTCATTTTCAAGCATTCAATACAAGCTTATGTATGTGGTTTATGATCATTATATAACTCTTACATCAAGCCAAGTCCAAAGGAATCCCATTGGCTAAGTTTTTGCATGAATCGATTTAAGGGTCAACTTTAAATGGTTATATCTCCTTGAAAAATAAATAACTGGGTGGCCTACAACCTACCAAATTGAAAATCTTTGAATTAACTTTCCAGCGCATCTGGTTTCACCTAATTCCGAGTTCAGATCAAGAAGTTATGCCTGTTTTCGTAAATCTCATCCGTGCATGGGTCAATGCAAATTTTTAATTCCGTGTCATTAATGGTCCTTATGTAATTTTGGATTATTCTAAAGGTCTTTTATGACCTTTTCACCTACCCTGTATCCCTAAATCAGCTTATACTCTTTCATTACAATTCATCCTCATTAGAAAACACTCATACTCTAGAATCGATTCTTAAGGTTCTCTCTTCAAGTCTAGTGTTGGAGATTCAATTCGAGGAATACAAGAAGGTTTCAAACCAAGTCAAATCCATCTTAATTATTCTAATTTCAGAAAGGCATGTGAGATTGATTCATGATTCCCTTCCAATCATGAAGACCCAAAACCTCTATTTCTTAATTTCATGAATTCTAAGTCTATTTTGCAAATGAGTCTTATAAATTAGTTCTAATTTGTTGAAATTGAACAATGAGCTGAATTTATAAATTGATGTTATGATGATTTGGATCTGATTATTATGATTTACATGGGTTTTATGAAGAATTAAATATGCATGTTCCTTTTGATTTATGAATCTATGCATGGGTAATTTCAAGTATGCTTTAATTATTTATTTCTTCACGGATTTACTTGATTTTATCTTGTTATATTGTTTTAATTATGAATTCCTAATACCATTGCTATTTCTTCATTCCTCATGGCATATACATACATGAACATTGATTTTTATGAAGTTTTCGAAGTGGATTAAGACCCAATTATGTTGATAACTATGATTTTAATGAAAGTATGGTCATGACATGACAAGTGATCACATAATGTCTATGATATGGCTCTTTGAGCAATTATGGGTGTGTTTACACTACTATGTACAAGTAGGAATGAGCTATTCCTATGCATGAAAGTGTGAAATGAAGTATGATTTAGCCTTTGAGCCCAAGCTTGTATGATTATGATATGATTTGGATATTTAGCCTAAGTATGCATGATTTGAACTATGTTTTGGCATTTAAGCGTATGTATGCATGATTATGATTTTAAAAGACTTATACTCCTATTTCATGCATGTATATGTATATGTATTCCTATGGGATAATGACTTAGCACCGAGCAGACATTGCTGTTGAGACTCATCCCCTTAGTTGAGGTATGGCCTATTAGACGTGAATCTCATTATCCTATAACTATGTGCCATCCTAGATTAAAGGATCACCTATCAGATGAGGTTAAATCCTTAGAAGGGTTACCCATTAGATGAGGTTGACTCCTTAGTGGGATCTCCCATTAGATGAGGTTTGAATCCCTAGATGTACCACCCATTAGTAGAGGCTTGGTAAATTATGTACCTTTAGTGGATCCACTTAGGCATTATTGATGTTCACCTTGGCAAGTGACTCCCCTTTTCCTCCGATGTAGGGATAATATCGAGATTCCATGTAATAGCTCGGATGGTCTTACATGTCGGTTGAGGTCCCATCTCCGCTATGTTTATGTATTGTGGAATATCATGCATCATGGATTCCATGGAATATAGATATATTACTCTTTTTTGTATATACTTATTTCTATATATGTGCCATTATCATCTAACATTGAATGCAAGTTTAATGAGTTCATATGTATCGCATGCCTGCATACTTAGTACATTCAAACGTACTAACACATACTATTTGCCTACATGATTTAACCATGTAGGGACCGTAGACTATCTTCATCCACCTCTTGATGTTTAGCTTGGATTGTGAGAGTTTTTTATGCTGAGTCCTATTATTCAAGGACAAGCCACCTTCTATCTACCTATTATGCTATTCTCTTACATCTTTATTTTGAGGGTGAGCCCGGGACATGTTTTGTCACCCGTCCTATTCCACGACTTAGGAGCATTACTGGGAATCATTAACTCTTTGTACGAGATTGTGATGTGTTATGTTATTTTCTTATGGAGATTATGATTATGGTTGTCTATTGATGTTTATGGGATGATAATATGTTATTGATGAGATATGAAAATGTGGAAAGTCCTAACTCCCTTCTATCCCTATAGCATGAGTCATACTTACTCGCCCCTTAGTTCTTATGTGCTATGTTCTATATGAATCTATGCAAATCTCTATCCCTATGATATCCTCATAGCATGAGTCATACTTTCCGATTCCTTAGAATTATGTGTTTGTTGTTTAATCATGCGCTTTCGAACAGATGATGTTTATGTGGATGCTATGAGGCTTGTAATGGAATTCTCAAGTTCCTATTCACCATGTCACTCCTAGGCCCTAGACTCGAATCATGACAGAAGGGGACACTCAAAAGAATCAAATTGATAAGGTAAAGAAAGATAAAATTCTTTCTACAAAGGAATGAGTTAAGGAAAAATTTAACAAGGAGGCAGAGAAAGGGGTAGGGAAGTCTTGAGGGTTGAATGAAGAAGAAGCGAAGAAGGGGGATAAAGGGGAAGGTTTTGAAGGAAAATAAAGAACTCTGAAATTTGTAAGGAGAAAAGGGGAGGGGATGAGGAGTTTACACAAACAAGAAATAATGTTTTTGATTTAGGGAGTAGAAACGAGGAGAAAGAAGACATAAGGATGGAGGACAACCAGAATTCAACAAAGAATAAAAGTGTAAGGACCCACAAGTTAAGAGGTTAAGAAGTGTAGAAAAAGTGGAATTGGAAAGCTCAGAGGTTATTAACGAGCCTAGTTCACAGACCGTAGCTTAATCCACGAGTTCTAGACCAGGCTCGTGGATATGGTCTTTAGGATTTAAACTTGCAAAGTGTCAAAGGGATGCACGAGGTTCTTTCACAAATAGTAAAATGATGCACAAGTCGTGTAATAAGTCAGGGATAGGATACTAAAAGTTGATGGAAAGTTGAGGGTTCTGAAGTTAGAACCATGAACAACAAGACAACTCGTGGTCCTATTTACAGTCCGTGGATTGTCCCGTGGTTAGGGTCCTGGAAGATTGAAATTTTGCTAAGTGTGAGAGGATATCACGAGGGCTTCGACGACCTGTAAATAAGTCTACGGGGCCGTAGTATAATTTCATAGATTGGGTGGTCAGAAATCAGTCTCTAAAGATTAGAAAAGGAGAATAGGATGACTCAAACCATGACTCATGGTTAAGTCTAGGTCCCGTAAGCATTGGTTCATAGATTTGACTCGATAATTTTAATGAAGGGTAATTTTTTCCTTTTCGCATATCCAAGGCTTAAAACTACGTTGTTTTGAGGATCCATAAGCCCCCTATTAGACCTAAAATCTTCTTAGGAATTCACATTCCCTTCATTCTTTCATTCTCCAAAAAATTCTAAGGCAAACACACTCTCAAGAAGAGCAACGCAAGCTAGAATTTCTAAGGTTCTTCCCTAAACATCAAGTTCCTTTTACTAGAATCCTAATCAAGGTGTGTGAGTTGATTTGTAGGTATCTTTCCACTCACAAAGTACTTCCTTAGAACCATTTTACCTCTTTCTTTTACCTCTTTTTAAGTTCTTTAAGAATACCATTATGCATGCCTATAACTCAAATAATGTATTAACATGTATTTTGTCTCCATTGATATCAAGTAATTTTTTACCATATTTTCCATGAATATTGAGTTGATGACTATAACCCCAATTTCTAGGGTTTAATTGATGATGTGTGGGATGCTTAGTACTTGATTTAAAGTGACATATTTTCCCATGTTCATGCATTATTCCCTTGATATATGAGTTTTCAAGTTAATGTACAAGCCCACTAAGATCAAGATGATTTTTACATAATATATAATGACCTGGTTGGTCATTTTTGGTCTTATCTATGAAAATTACTGTTTTACCCTTTCATAAGTTTCTTTGGGCCTACTTTGAACTATTTGAAAGTTTAGAATTGAAATCCTAAGTTTTAAAAGTTGAAAATATGAGTTTTGGTCTTTTTAAAAGCTTAAGTTGTTGAAAAAGTGAGGTTTTCTATCATTGTAAGTTTTGGAGGTCGGATAAGGAATCTATTGATTCCATTAGCTCTGGAATATCGAAACTGAACTACCAGAGGTTGCAGAACTGAATTTAGAGTTAAAATAAGTTTTTTAGGCCCAAAGTTGTGATTTTAGTTGTTTCGAAAATAAAGTTTGACTTTGGTCAATGTTCGGAGTTCGAAAGCTCGGATTGAAATTCAGATAAGCCCAATAGTTCTAGATGGTGAAACTAACGCTAAAAATGGTCTCTTCATAATTTTTGGAGTTTCCAAGGGTAGTTTTAGAGTTTTAAACTAGTTTTATTGACTTGCATTGGTAAATGTGTTGTGGAGACCTTCGAATCAAATTTCAATGATTTTGTTGAGTCCAAATCACTATTTTTGGTATGGATATATATAAGTTTGTGATATTCTGAGTTTGGACGAGTTCCGGGGAGTCCATTTTGAGTTTTGGCAATTGCTGGTGTGCGGGTATTAGGTGCAACCCATTTTTGTTCTCCGCCTTCGCGGAAAAACCTTCGTCTTTGTGGAGGTATATGACATTTTTTTCTTCACGATTGCGGACAATTATCCACCTTCGTGGAGTACATTTTTGCCGAATCAGTTTTAAAGATGTAAAACTCCCATTTTCTCTCTATTTTCAATATTTCAAGCTTTGAAATGACATTTTTTGAAGAGAGTTTCTGAGAAATATTTTGGGTAAGTGTTTCTAACATCATTTTGATTAATTTTCATGGTTTAAATCATGATTTTGACTTGAATGTCATGATTTTAAATGTGCAACATTGGGAATTTTTGTCTATGATCTTGAAACTTTAAATGATGATTTCTCCATCAATTTGAACTAGATTTTAGAGGAATTTTCACCCACGAACTCCATTTTTGTGTAGAATCCAATTTTGAAGTCAATTTTTAGATTTGAGACTGTTGAATTTTAGCCCTAATTTTGACCTTTTTACCCCTAAGCCTAAAATATACCAATATGGGTATGAAAATGCACCTCTTGATGCATAGTATCTATTTGTGATAGTGGTTGATCGATACGTAGATCATTTGGAGGCATGAGTTGATTGAAAGCTTGTCTAAGTGTGGTTTTTGACATTGAGGTAGGTTCAGCCAACCTTTTTGGGTCTTAATTTGAGCCATTGAGCATGCTTATGTGATAATTGTAAGATGTAGATTGAATTGGATATGATATCATGATATGATCGAATTTGATTGGAATATGAGGTCGGTTATGCTGAGTATTGAGTAAATGGCGATCCTATTAACCAATTGAGATGAAATCTTGTGTTTTGAGATAATTAGGAAATTATGATATGAGACTTGGAGTAGTTCTTAGTTAATGTTGTGACTACTTGATGATAAGTATGACCAATGTGAGAGTTATGAGCCCATTTGGGGTACTTGTGGAGCTTGTATCAATGATATATGGATATTTGTGAGTGGTGATGAGATGAGACATAGTATAGCCGTATTATATTAAGACTCCATTATTGCATTTGTATGCACCTATCTTATATTGATTAGTTGCATTGGTATGCACATATCTTATGGTCCATTGTTGTATTGTTATGCACATATCTTATATTGGACTGGTGCACCGATATGCACATATCTTATTTTTGATTGGGTTGCATTGATATGCACACGTGTTATATTGACTGATTGCACTGGTATGCACACATTTGATAAATGATTAGATCCATTTTTATGCACATTTATCACTATATTTACATCATTTGAGATATTATGATGCATATTGAGACAACAGTTATGGCTTGCGGTGCCTCAATTCTGATTATGGCTTGTGATGACTTATTATATGTATCTTAGTATATGTCCTACGACTCCCTCGGGGTCTATCTTGTACCTTTGGCTCAATAGATGTGTACATCGGCCCTGCTGACGGTCGTGATTTCACCTTATACATGGCCTACAACTCCATTGCATTCATGCATTGCATTGGATTACACCACTAATTGTTTTACCTTCTATAATTGCCATTATTCATGATTTTATTATTGTGTACTAACTATTTTGATGTAGGTGATAAGATTCTTCGTTATATCATACTTGTTCAATTTCTCTTACCTAGTCGGTCAAACCTACTAGGTACATTTTGGTGTACTCACCCTTACTTTGTTTCCTCCCTACAGATTGTGTACAGGGTTCAGGACAGGGTAGTTGATCATTCTATCAGAGTATTATCATTACCCTCCAGATCTCAGCGACGAGGCTCAGACTTCGACTTGCTGTTGATATTTAGGTCCTTTTTTTATCTTCTTATCTCTTAGTCTATGTATCAAATATTATGAGACAGTATTGTATTTGATTTTGAGACAATTATATTTACTCTTCATTACCATTTTAGATGCTCTTGTACTCATGACTCCATGTTTTGGAAGATTTCTTATGGTCATAACATAATATGATGATGACGAGAGGGCATAAAACAAAGGTTTTAGTTAATGATTGTATCAAATATATAATCATGTTAATGGTGCCTTTAAAAGATGTTTATGATGGTCCCCAAAGTGAAAGGACAATTCTTACTTGATGGTTCCTAAGTTTTTGAGCTACTCTTATGAAATTGCCACTTATCATTCTAAGTTACATTATTGATTTCACCCAAAATACTGTCCTAACCTCCAAAGAGTATGTGGTAGTTGTCAATATTAACCCAACTACTATGAGTCGGGATCGATTCCACAAGGATTGGGGGTTGTTGATGTGCTACCAAAATACAACACTTTTGATACTTAAAACTTGGAATTTTGTGTGTTCTCAATGCGATGTTAGTTGCTTTTATGTGTTTTTATGTTTACATTTGTAGGATTATAGGTTGGCCTTGATTTTGGGGAAAAAGTGCAGATATTGCTGATATTTGCTGTTATAGGAGACTATTTATGGGCCATAGATCATCCTAGGGGCCGTAGGATGGTTTCGTGAACAATTCCAGTGAGAGGTTGTTTTTTGAAGTTTATTCTACGAACATGCAGATGAGCCGTAGAAAGTTTTACGAGTCGTAGAAGATGGTTTGTGCCCTGAGGATCAGAGATTGGGACTTTCTGAAGTTCATCAGACGAAACCCCCTTTACGGGTCGTAAACCACTTTACGAGTCATAGAGGGGTGTCGTAGAGTTGAAGTCTAAATTTCCAGTAGCTAAGTATGACACCCCGATTACGGGCCGTGGAATGCAATATGGCCCGTAAACCCCTTTCTATGGCGTGCCAACCAGTTCTCCTATTTTGTGTAGGACTTATATTTTACTTTTTATAAATAGGTTATTTTAGGTTATTTGTCAGAAGTTTTCGTATAGTACTCAGAGAACTCAATAGTTAGAGAGAAAATTGTGAGATCATATTGGAGAGCCATTGAGAACACTTGTGTTTGAATTTCATTTTTATGCTTGTGATTCTTATTGAAGTTGGATTTGCTTGTTCTTAGTTCAATTGTGTAACTTTTCAATTATGTTTTCTCAATCCATAATTCTTGCATCTACAGAAAGCATGAGTAGCTAAATCCATAACTAGGGTTGTGGGAACTATGAAGAACTGACAAAGTAAAATCGGATAATTGATAATTCTTGAAAGGTGTATATGCATGTATTAATTAACTCTCTTCGTTTTGCATGTTTTATGATGATGGCCAACATTAGAACCCACCTAGTGTTACTGAATAGACCAAGGTAGTAATGAATAGGAAAAAAGATTAATTAACAAGATTCAATTAATGTGTTCTCGTCTAATAAACCAAAATGGGCCAAGGGGAGGTTAGACGGGGACTATTAGGTAAAGTTTAGTAATGCACACTATAGAGATGGCCAAGCCTCATAGTGAAATTCAGCTCTCACCTTTGACCAAAGGGCTTGGTGAACACAACTTACCATTCTGCATATTATACACTAGAAAAGAATTAGGTTATCCAGTGATACTAAGTTGGGGAATCATGGGGAACACAATGCCACAATTTCTCTCCATATTGACTTCTCTCTTATGTTAGTTAGTTTAGTTACATTTTTCATCGATTATTGCAAACCCTCGGGAAGTAATTCGGTTAACCATTTGAATTGTGATCATTGAATTCTCTTGAGTCTATGTATTCTCTGTGGGTTCAACCCTAACTTTTGTTAGGTTCTCTTTCATGATAGAGACTTCTTTATCCTCTAAAAAGGCTGTGTAACTTAGGTGACATCAAGATTTTGGCGCCGTTGTTAGGGAATACGGCTATACTTCGTGAATTCATACGCAATTTGGGTATTAATCCTTAGTTTCCTTATTTTACTTTTGTTTGTTGTTTTTGTTCTTTTTGAGGGTGTAAGTGTAGTGTATGCCCAACACCCACCACCCAAAGTCAAGGCAATCCTTTAACTCCGTTTGACCTAGAGATCCATAGAATATTGAGGAGAATGGCACAAGATAATGCCAATAACACAATCAATTCAACTCTGAACAAGAACAACAATGATAATGCTCATAATGAGAATCCACCTCTTCTGGAGGACAATAATCCACAACCTCAGGATTTCCATGCCAATGCTTACCAATGGAATCAATATAGACTGAATCCTATGGCTATGAAG
The DNA here is from genome assembly GCA_029948455.1 of Solanum rostratum. NCBI lineage: Eukaryota > Viridiplantae > Streptophyta > Magnoliopsida > Solanales > Solanaceae > Solanum > Solanum rostratum. The sequence goes on along the minus strand of CM057050.1, from coordinate 31,151,151 downwards.
GTGACTGGAGCTATTGTGTTGTCACCACTACCGGCAGACACAAAATTCACAATCTAAGTGGGTTACTTCAGATGCTGCAGAACCATGGGCTATTTGCGAGCTTACTATCAGAGGATCCATATGACCACTGGCAACATCCACTAATTCAGAACTTAATTTAAAAGCCATATTTTGACCCAGACGTTTTCGAGATGCCGCTAATAACCAACGAATGGCAAGTGCTTTTCCTTGTGTGGATCCTATTTCAATGGGAACTTGATGAGTTGATCCACCTACACGTCTTGCTTTTACTGTTATATTGGGAGTTACTCCATGTATTGCTTGATGTAAAATGAATAGTGGATGTGTTTCTGTCTTTTGTTGAATCTTTTTCACGGCTCGATAGATAATTTGATAAACCAATGATTTTTTTTTCGTAGTTACACAATGTGGCATTCTTCATGAAGAATGTAATGGGAACACAAAATTTGTCTATGAATGCCGTGAGACTTCGTGTCTTTCCATTGTCTTTTATGGGCCATGCAACATTATGGCTATCTGAGCTCCCACATAGTTTGATCACCAGTTGGGTAGAATTGCAGAGGGCCTTCATGGCAAGGTACTTCCTTAAATCGAAGAGGCTAAAGTTGGAGGACCAAATCATCAACTTTAAGCAGCTTCCTGATGACTCGATCAATACCACGTCAGAGTAGTTGAATAGATGCTTAAGAGGTGCACTGAGCCATAAGATTGCGAACAATGTCCTGGTGGAGAGTTTGTATTGAGCTCTGGATGCAAATGCTCAAGCATGTGCTGATACCCTCTTGGGAAGTTAGTGTTTAGATCAACCATTCACAGAAATCGTTGAGCAGATGGACGTGATAGCTAAATTGAACCACGTGTGGAGGCCCATGAATAAACATCCAACCAATCACGTGGGTATTACTGGCATAAGCTATGAGCCAGCAAAAGTAATGTGGAGTTCATCAGGATTCTTGCTCAAAACAACGCCAAGCTAGAGATGCTAATGAAGCTGATGCAATAACTAGCAAAGGCAAGAAATATTCAAGAAAGCCACCACACCACGCATGATGACCGAAAGGACGGCAGTAGGAGCAGCCGTTATGTGCCCCACCACAATTGTAATTTGGGGACTGGGAATTAGAAAGTCGAGGAGTAGGTAGGTCGATTGTTAAAAAGGGCCGACACACAAGATGAGACCTTGAGAGAGATTAAGTTCAACATTCCCAGTAATCAAAAAGTTGAACATCACTCTATCGCAATCATGTGGCTCAATCGTCAGTTTGGACACTTGTCAGCCCAATTAAATCAGATTATGAGAGACATGATAGCCGGCTCCATAGCTCAAAATCCAAAGGACACTGATGGGTACACTATGAAGACAAATGGTGGTGAGTGAAGCACCCCCGAACATGCTACAAACAGTGACAAGGGAGCACAACATCTTGAGGAAGTCTAAGTACTCAAGCCAACTATGTCATGCCGCAACATTAAATCAGGCGCTGCTTGGGAGGCAACCCAAGGTGTACACCGACACTTAGGCACCTAGGTATGTGTTTTGACCCCTATATGTTTTATTTTTCTTTTATTTTGTGCATTGGGGAAAATGGACATCTTTTTCGATATGGTGTGGGTAGTTATGGGCCTTAATGATATTTGAGTAGCTTGGGTCCATAGCTAGCATAATTTTTGATCTCGGGGTTTCTTTCCTGTGTTCCTTTCTCGTGAATATTTAATTTTTGTTGACCCGATATGTTTAGGATGTTTAGATAGTATTTGTAGCATATAGTACCAATACTTGTGGTATATAGCATGTCTGTTGTGCTTTATTTAAAAAATGATACCGATCAAAAATTTATTTTGATTTGTAGTTAGATAGCAACCATGCATGTATAGGTGTATAAAAATGTTTGTTCTAATGAGTGAGGATAAATTGAGATAAGAAGCATGATCTGAGAGTCTTTTGTTTGATGATGTATGCAGTTCAATGTGCGTGTGAGCTTAATTTGCTAGATTCATATGTTTTGTCCTAATTAAGAACTTGCCCTGTTACTCTAAGTTAGATTGTAGATTAATTGGATTAGGAAAGGATCTTAGTTAATTGTTCTTAATAGTCCACTTAGCCTAAAATGACCAACCAAAACTATGATATATCCATTGTTCCTAATTTTTGAGCTTGACATATACCTATTCTTTGAAAACACCTGGTTAACCTAGCCTTATTAGTTGTAAAATCCTAAAATTGGCCCTGGTCCTTCCTTGAGCATTGTGCACCTTGACTGAGGCAAAAAGCCTAAGTTGAGGGTGACTACCAAAAGTGGCCCTAGTTCTGAGGACATATATTGTGCACCTCAACATAGGCTAAAAGCCTAAGTTGAGAGTGGCTGGTGTAAGGGTGAAACACAAAAATGAGGGGGTTGATTAGTGACATAGAGAAATCATGTACTGGGTGCAATAAAAACAAGTGATGCCTTAGTTGTGAGCTAAAAAGGAAAATGAAGTGTAGAAATAAGGCAAAATGCTGAAAAATGAAAAAAAAGCTCCCAGAGAAGCTTGAAAATAGGAAAAAGGGAGAATACGGTGAAAATAACAGAGTTGGTAGGGAAAAAGTGTAGAAGAATGCGGTGTAAAGGAGGGCCTTTAGTCACTATGTTCTCATAATGTCATACCATAGCCCCTTGGGCCTAGTTACAAGCCTAGAAATTCCTAAAGTGATCCTAATCCAATTAGTTGAAAGTCTTAATCATGAGTATAGGGGCAAGCCTATGGTATTAGGCATGATGCATGAATATCGTTTGGGAGAGGGAGTGATTTTACATAGTCCCAAGGTTATATATGAAAATATCATTCAGTGTCAGATATGAGACTTCTTTCTGTGACAGCACTTGCATTGCATTGTTAGGACTAGACTTGTTCAATGGTCGTGGATTGTTGATAGTAACTCACTTGTCATAGTTGTGTTGTTACATGTACCAGGTTGTAGTGGTTTGCTAGATAGCTATTTGACCCTGTTTTGAAAAGTTGGTGCGGGTAATTGAGTTTGAGATTTATGTGATGTATGCCATGGGGTTGAGGTCTGTGTGTTACTGTATTATCTATGTAGATTGAGTCCGTCGATTGAGGACAAGCAACAATTTTAAGTTGAGGATGTTGATGTTCTGCCAAAATACAACACTTTTGATGCTTAAACTTTGGAATTTTATGTGTACTCAATGCGATGTTAGTTGGTTTTATGCGTTTTTGTGTTTATATTTGCAGGATTATAGGTTGGCCTTGATTTGGGAAAAAAAGTGCAGAAGTTGCTGATTTTTGCTGTTTTACGAGACCCTTTACGGGCCCCGTAGATTATTCTACGACCCGTATGGTGGTTTTGTGAACAAGTCCAGTGAGGGGTAAGAACATGCAGACAAGCCATAGAATGATTTACGAGTCGTAGAAGATGGTTCGTGCCCTGAGGATTAGAGATTGGGACTTTCTGAAGTTTATCAGATGAGACCCCCTTTACAAATTGTAAACCACTTTACGAGTCGTAGAGGGGTATCATAGAGTTGGAGTCCAAATTTCCAGCAACTAAGTATGAGACCCTGATTACAGGCTGTGGAATGCAATACGACCCGTAAACTCCTTTCATATAACATACCGACCAGTTCTCCTATTTTGTTTAGGACTTGTATTTTACTTATTATAAATAGGTTTTTTAGGTTATTCTTTTTGGATGTTTTGAGAAGTTTTCGTCTAGTACTAAGAGAATTAAGTAGTTAGAGAGAAAAAATTGTGAGATCATACTGGAGAGTCTTTGAGAACACTTGTGTTTGAATTTCATCTTTAAGCTTGTGATTCTTATTCAAGTTGGATTTACTTATTCTTAATTCTATTTTGTAAGTGTTCAATTATGTTTTTTCAATCCATAATTCTTGCATCTACACAAAGCATGAGTAGTTAAATCCACAGCTACAGTTGTGGGAACCATGAAGAGTTGACAAAGTAAAACTGGATGATTCATTATTCTTGAAAGGTGTATATGCATGTATTAATTAAGTCTCTTTGCTTTGCATGTTTTCTGATGGTGGCCTACATTAGAACCCACCTAGTGTTACTGACTGGACCAAGGTAGTAATGAATAGGAAAAGAGATTAATTAACAGGATTCGATTGATGTGTTCTCATCTAATCAACCAAACTGGGCCACAGGGAGTTTAGAATGTGACTAATAGGTAAGGGTTAGTTATGTACACTATGGAGATGGGCCAAGTTGCATAGTGAAATTCACTTCTAACCTTTGACCAAAGGGCTTGGTGAACATAACTTACTGACCTAGTAGAAAAGAATTAGGTTATTCAGTGATAGTGAGTTGGGGAATCATGGAAAACACAATACCCTAGTTTCTCTCTATATTGACATCTCTCTAGTGTTAGTTAGTTTAGCTATATTTTTCATCGTTTATTGCAACCCCCCCAGGGGAAGTAAGTCGGTTAACCATTTGAATTGCGATCACTGAATTCTCTTGAGTCTACGTATTCACTTGTTGGTTTGACCCTAACCTTTGTTAGGTTCTATTTCTTGACATCGACTGCTTTATCCTCTAAAAAAGAGGTGAAACTTGGGCGACATCAGTTGTTCGATTCAACCCTTAAAGTAATTAATTTTGAACTAATTGATTGTAGTCATTTTAAAAATGGTTTGAATTAACTAGAATATAACTAATTTCACATTGTAACAAGTTAATTAAAATAAATGGATGAGAGTATGTCGGGGATGTTTAGGTGAAAGTAATTTTAACACATGGGTCTCTAATATCGACTTCAATAGCTAATTTACTTGTGGGTAGGCTAGAAGCTTCAAATCATGACTATGACTAAGTCAATCATGGAATATCAATATGAATTGATCAAGACTTCATACACGATTCACACAAGAGCCGAAGAAACCTACACAAATTTGTAGCTAAATGATTTAATACCTTAGTCCATTGAACCCTATTATAGAATTCAATCGCAACAAGTATACCCAAGACTATTGCAAAATCCTTCCACTTTGAATACTCACGTTCATGCAATATTTAAAGATCTAAACATTAATGTAAGGTTGCAACTATAGATTTACAATTATAGCCGAAGGAAAATACAAACCCACAAAAAATAAGCACATAAATCTCAATTAAATAAAAAATCCATAGTAAGAAATTAACATTTAGCTACTAAGCACATCCTAAAATTGGGGTTTTAGCCACTAATGTTCAAAATTGAAATGAAAATTATCCATGACAATGGAATTCAGAATTTTAAAGGAAACTTGATGCCAAATCGTCTTCTCCTCTTCAATTCTTCTCTTCCAAGACAAGTACAAACCCCAATCTCCAAGCCAAAAGTGTTTTCTGAAATGTACCTTCAATCTATTAGGAATGTGTAAGTAATAGTACCAAATGTCTTAGTGTGTACCCATAAAACATTCCTCTCCCTTAACTTTTATGCCTCAGACAAAAATACCCTTAATTTCTTCAATATTCACCATTCGATGATCAAAGTTGACTGTTACTGAACTCATTCTTTGATCCGCTAAATATGAATGAGACCACCTTTTTAATCATACTTTAACTCCTAGAATCTGTACCATTAGACAACATGATTTTCCATCACTGAATCACTTCGGCGATCCGTCGAACTGTGACATACGTCGCCTTCTTGGACCTTAGATTTTTCTTTTCTTCCCTATTGTTTCTGTAATATTAGACGACGATACTGTGGATAGCCAAAGTTGTTTCGCGATCTGCCGAATCAAAATTTTCATCGCTCTTTTTCACATTGCACTTGGGGGTGGACACTTTAATAAAAGGCGGTCAATCTGCACCATTTGGCGTACTATTAACTTGTTCGGGGATGACCAATTTCTATCTTCTATTTGGTATTTTTTCTCCTTTTGTCCTATTTTGCTGAGATTTGTCCTTTTATGCATTTTCTTCCTCATTTCTAGCATTAAACACACATGTTGGTTCATATTTAAGGCAAAAGAACACATTGAGGATAATATTTTATGCAATTTAAGCTCTAGGTGAGTCCAACATGCGGACTCATCAACACCCTCAACTTAAACTCTTTTTTCCTTCAAGCAAGTCAAATACCAATCAATCCAAAGAACAATGCTTGCAAATATGGCATAAAGAGCAGCACATACATTCCTCCTTTTGTTGTCAAAGATCAAGTTTCTACAAACCACTTCCGTGATTTTGAAGCTTCAAGAGATGACGAAGGAGTTCTCAAGACAAAGTATGCTCACCATTGCTAAAGCAGTTGATAATTAATGCCCAAGAAACTTTTCCGTCTGCCCTCATAATAAAGAAGATAAGGATGCACACAATATCACAACCTTTCACTCTATAAATTCAAGGATCAAGCAACGCTCACATTTCTTAAAGAGAAATGATGTGCAAGTTTTTATCCACAGGCTTGTCCTTATTCTCAATCAACAATTACTCAATCTCATCCAGACTAGAATCTCAAAGGACTTTGTTAGGGTTGTAATGCAGGCTTGAGGACGGGTAGGATAGCATTTGGGCACAAGTGACTAACCCCTCCTTGAACTCTATTCACAATTCCCATGATTCTTTTGTTCTTTATTCACGTTCTTTTTTCCAATGACATCATTTTGTCTTTCATCTCAACCTTTGGTGTCCCGCATGCAAATCTTGAAGGGTTTCATGTAGAAACAAATTCTTTTCTTCTTATCATTGTTCAAGCATTTTCTTCTTTTTCTTCTTTTTCTTGTTTCTTTCCACAAACTTTCGATTGGGAGACACTCCTTTCTTATTACATCCCAACTTTGGCCTTTGACCACTTCTTTCACAATTTCAAGTTCAAGGAAGGGATGGTGTTTAACAAAAGGGTAATCTTTTCAATTGATGGTCAAGGATTTGTAACATGGCTACCAATAAAAAGACTTTAAGATCAATGGAGATCACTAAGGATATGATTTATGTTAAGGGAGACTATTTGGGCAAAGTGGACTACCAAAGAAGGCATAACGTCATCTTCCTAATTTGGACTCAAACAAGCTAACACTTCAAGACAATCCATGCATGTTCTAGGTAACAACAAGCATCCCTTTCAATGAATGCCCCACCTCTCAAGCCAAAATGGCTCCTAAATTCAAACATCAACTAGATAACATACATTCACACCTTATTGATCATTGCATGTCCAATCTCAACACCACTTAGCCAACTCAAGATGCTTCTAATCCATGCATGGATTGTTTTAACATAAGATAATCTAATAAGTGAGTTAATACATGCTATTCATCCATGAAACTCTCCGAATCAAAGATATTGGTGATCAATACTTGGGTTACTAAGAACTTTGAGTCATGACATCGTTTTCAAAATGGCATTTCATATATGCATGGATATTTTACCAAATCAAAAGAGATAAATAAAAAAACATATTCGGCACACATAATTCAAAATTACATCCATCATCATAAAAAAATGTCACAACTCACACCTATGGCCTAGCCGTGACATAGAAAATGTGATGCCCAAAGGCATCCCATCCAACCCCCATGTTCATATTATAAGCGTTCATAAGGTAATATATGAATACATAAAAGAATTAGCAAGAGGAAGTGCATAAAAGAAAGCATGTCTTAGTTTCTCTTAAGGGAAAATACACCAATCCATAAACGTCCAGAACATGCCTTTACACCACTGGTCATGGTGCAGTCTAGCACATAGCTCAGCCTCAAGTTATATATCAAAATGAAATGATAAAAACTCAACATAGAAGATGATCCTAAATGGGTTTGTTCTCAAAGCATGGGAAATCACTCAGAATCTAGCCACATAATGAAAAGTCGCCTCCTTGTCCATCCTTACATAGTTAGATCATGTAGGCGAAGAAGTATGCATTAGTACGAGGACTATACTAAGTTTGTAGATATGCCATGCATAAAAAAACATCACAATAATATCAATATGCAAAATCATAATTAATAGGATGAGGACACAATATGCATGAGCATGCAAGCTTAAAATCATGAGAGGAGGCATCATTAAATCAATTCATAATCTTAACATACATATGTGGGAATAAGACCATAAATAACATATAAAACCATGTAGACTTTTATATGGAATCTTGATGTTCCCTTTACATCAAGCAAATAGGAGTCTATTTTTCCAAGATAGACTCGATCCTTACCCTATAGGTTCTATCCTAGCACGGTGAGAGCCAATCATTTGACCCACCCTTTAGGCTATATCCTAGCACGGTGAGTGTCCATTAAAGCTATATGGATCCATTAGTACACCTTTAAGGCATAAAAATATGAACATCATTCCTATGATGGCACATAATTATGGGACCATGATATCTACCAAAGCCCTTGCACTACTAAGTCATATCCCACATAATACATAAATTATGCATGTACATAACTTTCAACATAATTCATGCTTCATTAAAATCGTACTTTTGTAGCTTATAAAATAGTCATCACAACTTTCATGAAACATTATGTCATAAGAATAGTCCAACTACTTTGCTTTTTATCATATTGTGGGTAGATGTTCCCACCTTAACACCATTATCATAATCATTATCATAATGTTATCATTGTCACAAAATATGCTTTTGCATACATTGTGATCATAATCATGAAAATCTACAGCTTTATCATAAGAGACTAGGGCTAGGTGTGGGTTCATGAACATAAGAGTTAAAATCATGCAATTGGATAAAATTCATAGAGAAAATGTGTAACTAGACTTAAATTGCATTATTAATAAGGAAACCCACATCAAATCATTAAGCATACATACATGAAATCACATTATTATGCTTGAAAATCATATATATCATGTAGTTCATCATAATTCATGCATAGATAGATTCAATAACCATGGAATAATCGTAGTTCATGCATTGGAAATCATTGCATAAAAGTCCATAAGAAATTATCATATAATTTTGATAAAAGAAAGGTTTTGGATTAGGATTCATAGATGAAACCAATCCATGAATGAATCCTTACATACCTCAAGTAAGAACCCTTAGAATTATAGAGAGAAATCTAAAATAACCTTGGTCAAACCTTCAAGCTCTAGCTTCATTGAAACCCTTGATTTAGAGAGAGAAATATTGAGAACCCTTGAGAGAAATTTTGAAGCTGAATGAATTTGCATGAATTAGGAAGAGGACCTATAAGGGTTAGGTTGGTTACAACAGTTAAAAGAGCCAAAAAAATGTTGTTTAGGACTTAGATGAGTTAGAAGTATCAAAAACACCCCTCATTCAGATTGTATTTTAGTCTGTAGAACCTCATCTCATATAAGTTAAATTTCTAGAACTTGTAGCTTCTAAATCATGAACATGCAGGACGACCCATAGTTCCATTTACGAGTCACAGGTCCTCTCGTAGATGTGTTCTATACTTAGAATGTTTTGGGTGCTTCAAGGCTCCTTTCTACGAACCCTTTAGATGGCCCGTAGTTCCATCTATGGTTAATCTTGTTAATCGTACATCAACTTTACAAATTTCTTCAATTTTTTCAGTTTCACTAGTTCTAATCCACGAAGCCTACCTATGACCCATAATATAATCTACGATTTGTAGACTAGCTCATACGACCAAACCAACACCAAAATCCTAAACTTTTTAGTCTTTCCAGGCTAACCACATGAAGGGTGTTACAATATCTCCCCCTTGGGATCATTTGTCCCCGAATGAGATAAAAATACACCTGCATAGAGTAGAAATATAGCCATTACCATAACATATATGCAAAAATGCAACTTAATCATCATTTTCATAAAAATCATCAAACTTATGCAACAAATATTATTCAAAAAAAGCAGTTTCATGATCATGCATATATGCAACTTAATAAGAGATACAAATTCGTGAAAATTTTAAAGGAATAGATTGCATTAAGCACCTTAAGCTTGAGTAGGAGGACAAAGGTAGAGGTATCATTTCATCATGTCCGCTTCAGCCTCCCAAGTAGCACTTTCAACTTGTTTGTTTCTCCATAACACTTTGACTGATGCAACTTCTTTATTCCTCAACCATTTCACTTGCTGATCCAAAATCTCAACTGGTACTTCTTCATAAGTCATGTGTTCCTCGATCAACACATCCTTCAACGTAACAATAAAATTAGGATCACCCAAGCATTTCCTTATCATTGATACGTGAAACACCAGATGGACCATAGAAAATTCCATAGGAAAATCTAGTTCATAGGCTACTCTCCCAACTCTCTTTACTATCTTATAAGGTCTCACATATCTAGGACTTAATTTGTCTTTCTTACCAAAACACATCACTCCTTTCATTAGGGAAACCTTCAAATGCACGCAATCACCTTCATCAAACTCTAGTTCTCTTCTCCTAACATTGGCATATGACTTTTGACGACTTTGAGAAGCTTTCATTCTTTCTTTCATGACTTTCACTTTCTCCATAGCATCAAATACCAAATCTGCTCTGATTAAGGACATTTCTCCAACCTCAAACCAACCCACCAATGATCTATACTGTCTACCATACAATACTTCAAATGGAGCAATACAAATACTTGAATGAAAACTAATATTGTAAGTGATCACCAACTTCCTTTAAGGTCAAGCACATAAGTCCTCAACATATCTTCCAACTTTTGTATTGTTCTTTTAGCTTGTCCATTCATTTGAGGATGAAAGACGTAGCTTCATTTTTGTATCAAGGCCTTTTTGCAAAATTGAGAAGTAAATTGAGCACCCCTATCCGATATAATAGACAATGGTAGCCCATGCAACTTCACCCATTCTTGGAAATATACCTTAGCATAGTCTTCAACACCATAAGAAGTCTTCATCGGCAAAAAATGGACTATTTTCATCATTCTAACCACAACCACCCATATTGAATCAAATTACTTTCTAGTCTTTGGCAAACCCGTGATGAAATCCATATCACCTCCTCTCATTTTCAAGTCGCTATCTCAATGTCTTGAATCAAACCACCGGGTCTTTGATGCTCCATTTTTACTTGTTGTCAATTTGCACATCCCCTTACACATCTTGCTATATCTTCCTTCATGTCATTCCACCCAATACACTTCTCTTAAATATCTATACATCTTGGTGGATCCAAGATGAATAGAATACTTGGAATTATGGGATTCATCAAGTATCCTTTCCCTCAAACCATCTACATTAGGAACACATAAGCGTTGTTGGTAACGTAACATCTATATCCCCCTTGGGAGAAGACCTCTATTTTTTTTATTAATCACTAACTCTTTCAATTCAACCCAGGTAGGGTCCATGTCATCTCTTACTTCTACTTCTTCCATCAAAGATGATTCCACCCCATTAGGCAACAATACACCACCATTACTCAATCTATTCAACCTCACTCCAAATGAGCTAAATGATGCAGCTCTTTGACCAGCTCCTTCTTTTCATTTCCAACATGTGCAATGCTGCTCATAGACACTCTACTCAATGCATTGGCCACAATATTAGCCTTTCCAAGATGATAAATCATATTCATATCGTAATCCTTCAATAGTTCCAACCACTTTCTTTGTCATAAGTTCAAATCCCTTTGGCTAAACATGTACTACAAATTCCTATGGTCCACGAATATGTCAATGTGTACCCCATTGAGATAGTGTTGCCAAATCATTAATGCAACCATAACGTCCAACAACTCAAGATCATGTATAGGATAATTCTTTTCATGCACTTTTAAATTGCCTTCAAGCATAGACAAGGACTTTTCCATATTGCATCAACATATGACCCAAGCCTATATGTAAGGCACCATAGTACACCATAAAACCATCTGGACCTTTGGGCAGTGTCAATATCGGAGTCGATGTAACACAATCCTTCAACATTTGGAAGCTTTTTTCACATGCATTGGACTATTGGAATTTCACCTTCTTTTGGGTCAACCTTGTCAAAGGAGAAGCAATGGAAGAGAAACCCTCAATAAATCTTCTATAGTATTCAACCAAACCCAAAAAACATCTAATATTGAATAGAGACATTGGTCTTGGCCAATTTTTCATCGCCTCCATCTTCTTTAGATTAACTCTAATACCATCACCTGAAATAATGTGACTAAGAAAAGCCACCTCTCTTAGCCAAAATTGAGACTTACTAAACTTGGCAAAGAGTTGTTCATCTCTCAATGTTTGCAACAAAATCCTCAAATGATTTTCATGATCCTTAACATCTCGTGAATAAACCAATATATCATCTATAAACACCACCACAAATATATCCAAGTATGGTTTGAAGATCATGTTCATCAAATCCATAAAAGCGATAGGGGTATTTTTAGTCCAAACAACGTAACCGATAATTCAAAATGACCATATCGAGTTCTAAATGTCGTGTTTGGAATGCCATCTTCCTTCACCCTTAATTGGTGATATCTGGATAAGAGGTCAATCTTAGAGAAATATCTTGCACCTTGTAGTTGATCAAATAGATCATTGATCCTTGGAAGTGGATACTTGTTTTGATGGTTACCTTATTCAATTGTCTATAATCCATATATATATCTGAAGTGAACCATCCTTCTTCCTTACAAACAATACGAGGGCACCCCATGGTGACACACTAGGCCTTAGAAATCCCTTATCAAGCAAATTCTAGAATTGTTCCATCAATTCATTCAACTCCACCGAGGCCATGCGATATAGAGGTATAGAAATAGGTTGGGTGTCTAGAAAGAGATCAACACCAAAATCAATTGCCCTTATGGGAGGAATACCGGGTAAATCATCGGGAAATATACTGGGAACTCATTCATTATGGGGATTTAGTCAAGAGTAGAAATATGAGACTCAACATCTATGACTTGGATAACATAGTATAGACAACCCTTGGAAATAATTTTCATGGCTTTCATATAAGAAACAAATTTCCTTTTAAACATAGAGCTAGTTCCTTTCCATTCTAGGATAGGCTCATTAGGAACTTGGTATGTGACCTTACGGGTCGTACAATCAATAGAAGCATAGGATACATGCAACCAACCCATACCAAGAATGATATCAAAATCGATCATATCAAGCTCAACTAAATCACATGGGGAGACTTTATGTACCACCGACACGGGAAAATTTCTATGGACTTTCTTTGCTAGAATGGATTCACCAATAGAAGTGTAGACCGAATAAGGTTTTAACAGAACTTCAGACACATGACACTGTATGGAAAAATAAGGAGTAACAAAAGACATATGGGTCAAGTAAAGCATACGCATTATGATCAAAGACACTTACCATATTGATAACCACATCGAGAGATTCATCAACCTCTTTCCTAGCATGCAAAGCATAGAAATAATTTCCACGTGGACTACCACCTTGAGCTTTGGAACCTTGTTGCACTTGCCCCATTTGAGCTACTTGACCTTATGGACACCCTTCTTTACCCTTATTAGAAATATTAGGACATTTGACAATCTTGTTTCCCATCTTCCCACAACCAAATCAAGCATTAGTACCTCTCAAACATTCACCAACATGGTTCCTCTCACACTTGGGACATCTAGGGTGAGTAGCACCACCTTTCACAACATCACCTTGAGTCACAAGATTGGCCCCTTTCTCTTTGTTAAAGCTCTGAGTAGAACCTTTGGAAGACCCTTTCCTTTGTTGGAATCCGCCATCGCTGGGCTTACCATAAGAAAATCCACTATCATATCAAGCCCTCTTGGACTCCCTTGTCCTTATCTTTTAAAGTTTACCACCTTTCACTTGCTCGACATATGTCATGAGTCTAGAGATATCCATTTCTTTAATGAGCATAACGACCTTGCACTTCATCTTTACCAAGTTGGACACACCCAAAGTGAATTTTCTCATACGAGCCCTAGAGTCAGCCACCGAAGAAGGAGCAAATTTGGACAACTTGGTGAACATGAGGGAATACTCCCTCACACTCATACCACATTGCTTCAAGTTTATGAATTCCATCAGTTTAGCTTCCCTTAGCTCAAGAGGGAAGAAACGATCAAGGAAGGAGGCCATAAACATCTCCCAATCAATAGGCCCTTCTTCAACTCTCTCAGATTTCCTTTGGGTGAGCCAAAATTGTGCAACTCCCTTAAGTTGACAAGCCGCTAGTTCGGCCTTCTCTTTGATAGATACCCTCATAATCCCCACCACCTTGTGCTTCTTATCAATGAACTCTTGTGGGTCTTCATCAGCCTTGGAACCATGAAATTCCTGGGGATTCATTCTAGCAAATTCTCATACCCTCGAAGTCGGAGGAGTCTTTGGAGAAGCAACAACTTGACCCAACATAGTAATAACAACTCTAAACTCATCATTGGAAACTTGGACTACTTGAAGGACTTGAGGAGCCGGAGGGATTTGGCCTTCGTTAGCATTACCGCCCTAGGCAAAGGAGCACGTCGTGGAGCAATTTCTAAAAAGACCAAGGGATAAGCGTTTGGATACAGAAACCTTAAAGGCATGACACAGACAACAAAAGAAGCGAAGTTTTCCTAAATGTCTTGTAGCCTCCTATTCATGGATATGTCGCACTTCACACCAATGAATAAGACTCTACTAGATGTGGCATGTTGGAATCTCTAGGATGATTTAAAACCTTGTGCGCTGATACCAACTTTGTCACAACCCGAACTTCGGGCCTAGCCATGTCACTATGAATTTGACATTCGAAGGCATCCCATCCAAGACTCATATTCATATCATAAGAATTCATAAGGTAATATAAGTATACATAAAAGAATGAGCAAGCACAAGTGTATAAAAGAAAGAATGTCTTAGTTACCCTTAGGGGAAAATACATCAATCCTTAAATATCCAAAACATGCTCTACATCATAGGTCTTGGCGGGGTCTAGCACATAACTCACTAGCTCACCCTGAAGATATAGATCAAAAGAAAATGATAAAGTCTCATCATAGAAGATGATCATAAATGGGCTTGTTCTTGAAGCATGGGAATTCACTAGTAGTATTCAAGCTAGGAATCCAAATCTAGCCATGAAATGTAATAGTCTCCTCATCGTCTGTCCCTACATGATTAGATCATGTAGGCAAAGAAGTATGCATTAGTACGAGGAATATGTTAAGTATGTAGGTATGCATGCACAAAAAGACATCACAATAATATCAATATGTATAATCATAATCAATAAGATAAGGACATAATATGCATGAGCATGCAAGCTCAAAATCATAAGAAGAGGCATCATTAAATCCACTCATAATCTTAACATACATATGTGGGAATATGGACATTGCAAACATATAAGACTATGTGGATTATTACATGGAATTTTGATGTTCCCTCTACATCAAGCAAAAAGGAGTCTACTTTGCTAAGGTAGATTCGATCCTCACCCTAAGGCTCTATCATAGTACAGTGAGAACCTATCATTTGAAGCCACCCTTTAGGCTCTATCCTAGCATGGTGAGTGTCCATTAAAGCTATATGTATCTATTAGCACACCTTTACAACAACATCAACATACCCAGTGGGATCCCACAAATGGGGTCTGGGGAGGGTAGAATGTACACAAACCTTACCGCTACCTCATAGAAGTAGAGGTTGTTTCTAAGGAACCCTCGTCTCAACAACCCAAAAGCAGAATAAACTAGATATGACCAAAAGGAAAGGAAAAGAAAGGAATAGGAAGAGCGATTACTAATGAAAAACACATAATATTACGTGAATATGACAAATTTAACGCATATAATACAGATAAAGATAACACCTGATATACGGACTTGACAAAACCTACTTCCCCACAATACCTCACGGCTAGACATCAACCTAATCCTACTAACCTATTAACCTTCTACTCTAATTCGCGACCTCCACTCCATCTTATCTAAGGTCATGTCCTCAGTGAGATCAAGTTTCACCATATCCTGTTTAATCATCTCCCCCCAATACTTCTTCGATCTACCTCTACTTCTCCTAGTGACTCCTAAATCCAACCTCTCACACCTCCTTAAAGAAGCATTAGTACCTCTTCTGTGCACATGTCCAAACCATCACAGTCTTGCTTCCCTCATTTTATCAGCCACCAGGGCCACCTCTAGCTTTTCTCGAATGGTCTCATTTCTAATCTTATCCCTCCTTGTGTTCCCACACATCCATCTCGGCATCCTCATCTCTGCGACATGCATCTTCTGAACATGTGCATATTTATTGGCCAACACTGCACCCCATATAGCAAAGATGTCTAACCACCATTCTATAAAACGTACCTTTGAGTTTAGGTGGTATCTTTTTATCACACAATACTCCAGAGGCAAGACTCCATTTAGTCCATGCTACCCCAATACAATGTGTGATATTCTCGTCAATATTGCCACTATTCTGGATGATAGACCCCAGATACTTAAGGTATCCCCTCTTGGGGATAGGTTGAGTGGCAAGCCTCACATCAATGTATGCTTCATCCCTAGAAACACTGAATTTGCACTCTAAGTATTATGTTTTGGTCCTGCCCAGTTTGCCAAGGCGTGTCTCCACGCCTCCAACCTATCATTAACTCTAGTTCGAGTCTCATCTATCAATACTATGTCATATGCAAATAGCATACACCATGGAAGCTTCTCTTGAATAGATTGAGTCAGCTCATCCATCACTAGGGCAAACAGGGAAGGGCTCAAAACTGATCCTTGATGGAGTCCCATCTCAACAGGAAAGTATTCTGAGTCTCTACCCATCGTTCTCACCCGAGTTTTGGCTCCGCCATATATATCCTTAATCACCCTGATATATGCCATTGGGATACCTTTCACCTCTAGGAACCTCCATAGGACATACCTTGGCACTTTGTCATAAGCCGTCTCGAGATCAATGAATACCATATAAAGGCCCTTCTTTCTTTCCCTATATTTCTCCACTAATCTCCGAACAAGGTGAATTGCTCCCATAGTCGACCACCCCAGCATGAATCCAAACTAAATTTTCAAAATAGACACTACCCTTCTCACCATCATCTCCACCGCTTTCTCCCAGACCTTCATAGTGTGACATATTAGCATACCTTTAAGACATAAAAACATGAACATCATTCCTATGGTGATACATAGTTATGGGACCATGGTATCTATCAAAGCCCTCCCAATGCTAAGTCATATCCCAACGAATACATGCATATACATAACTTTCAACATAGTTCATGCTTCATTAAAATCATACTTTCATAACTTATAAAATAGTCATCATAAATTTCATGAAACATCATGTCATAAGAATAGTCCATCTACTTTGCTTTTCATCATAGTGTGGGTAGACGTTCCCATTTTAACATCATCATTATAATCATTGTCATAAAACATGCTTTTGCATATAATTGAGATCATAATCATGAAAATCCGTAGCTTTATCATAAGAGGCTAGGGATAAGTGTGGGTAATAAACAATTGAGTTAAAATCATGCAATTGGATAAGATTTGTAGAGAAAATATGCAATTAGAATTAAATTGGACTTTTAATAAGGAAAGCCACATCAAATCATTAAGCACTAATAATAATTTATGCATTAGAAATCATAGCATAAAAGCCCATAAAAAATCATCATGAAATTTTGATAAAAGGATTGCTTGCATTGAGCTTCGTGGATGAAACTAATCCATGAATGAAGCCCTACACACCAAAAGTAAGAAACCTTAGAATTGAAGAGAGAAATTTGGGAAAACCTAGGTCAACCCTTCAAGGTATAGCTTCAATGGAACCCTTGATTTGAAGAGAGAAATATTGAGAACTCTTGAGAGAAATTTTGAAGATAAATGAATTTGAATGAATTAGGAACAAGATGTGTAAGGGTTAAGTTGGTTAGGGTGGTTAAGAGAGCCAAAATGACATAGTTTAGGACATAGATGAGTTGTAAATATAAAAAACACCCTTCATTAAAAACTATCGGGGTTGTCCATGAAATGCCTTATACGTGCCGTGGATCAAGCTACGAACCATACTGCGGTCCATGGAACCTCATGTCATATAAGTTGAGTTTTTGGAATTCATAGATTCTAAAGAACGAAAATACAAGACGACCCGTAGTTCCAGTTATGAGCCATACGTCCTCTCATAGAAGTGTTCCAAACTTAGAAAATTTTGGGTCCTATAGGGATCCTTTCTATGAACCCTATTGATGGGTCGTTCTTCCATCTACGAGCTAGTCGATGGACCATCACATCAGCATTGTCACCACCCTTGGACTCCATAGCCGCCACCCTAGCTATCAAAACATCAAGCCTAGCCCCGTGGTCCTCCACACTTATAACCAATTATCCTACATAAAATTCTACTCCTCTATCATCTCCCTTTACCTCTTGCCCTCATCAATAATTAGGACCAAAGTTGCTACTATGTCCCTCTCAATCAATGTAAGCAAAGAGAACTCGACCCATGTAGCTCAAGTGTCAATCAATTTTGCCAACTAGGCCAAAATGTAAATAGTGGCCTGGGTGATCGGGGGTAAAGCTGTAGAAGCCTATGACTCTAGCTGGGTAGAGGATGAAAGGGATGGAGTAGGAGAGGATGAGGTAGGAGTAGAAGAAGAAGGCATAGACTCGGGTACTAGCTTAGATGTATCAGTCTCAAGCATCTCCACATCAACAATCGGCGTAGTATCCACTGGCTTCTTCCTAGCCCCATCCTCCTTATTTTATTTGCACTCTGCCTTAATACAACAGATATTTGTGGAAACTGAAGGACTGTTCTGAAAATTGATTTTTCTGACAAATAGTACACTAGCTCTCCTATACAAGGCTGTGATAAAACTCGATAATAGTAGAGAAGTTTGCAGTGGCTTAACACGTGTAAGAATCTCTAGTCTATGATTAAACCAAGGTTCAACTTCTTGCAATCCATGATACAATGCAGCAGTGGTGCTTTGGGATGTCAAAGAATAGATTCATTTTGTGATGGCATTAGGTTTTTACTGATGAAACCAAACCAAAAATGTATAGAAATGTTCAGCTCCTTCTTCTCGATAACCACCTCCTCCTCTAACCACAACAACACTGCAATATTAATCACAGGGTAAGTCAAGATTTGAGGTCATCCGGTGTATTCTTCTCAATCATGTGGGCCAAATCATGGTGAGTTCGGAGTGTGCATCCTAATAAATCATTTTTATTTTTATTTCAATGCATGGGATTGGACACACCATGAGCTTCCACTATATCAACTAGCTTTGGAGAAATTTTCACATGGCCTTTACTTTTAGGAATCAACCAAGAACATGCTTCATGGAATTCCCGAACCTATGTAGGGACATATGGCTCCCGAGGTGTAGTGAAGTGTTGGAGCCCATGAAATTTCAATGTATCACACATCTCGAGGTATCTATCAATCATCCCATCAGTAGATAATCATCGTTCCTCCAAGATAGTTCTCAACCTTATGGCCTTCAAATGATTGAGATGCTGCGGTGCAATAGTTTCCCGGATGATTTGGGAAGTTTAGAGAAGTGGATCATGTACCATCTCTGATCTTTTCTCTATAAAGTGGCATTTGGAACCTTACCATCTCTGATCTTTTCTCTATATAGTGGCATTTGGAACCTTCTCCACAGTTATAGGCTCATAATTGGAGTTTTAGACCCCATTTCTTGCTCCTCAGAATCCATCCATTCGACCTCAAGAGACCCCTCTTCATCACTTCTGGAGCCTCCATATTCCACAATGTTATGTTTTCCTTTGCCTTGTTCTTCTCTATGAGGCTGCTGCACTCTCTACTCTTCACCCTCGAAAACTATGAAGGCTGCTTGAGTTGTTCTGGATCCGCTATGTGAAATTATATATGCTTTTGACGTGCGTAATTATGAAAGACATAAGAAACATTTTTGTAAGAATCAAGGATGTGAAAAAAACTACAAAAAGAATCCTCAGAAAAACAAGTACAAAATAAGATCAGTTTGCTTATTGAACATGTTCAGTGGACTGTCCAACCATTCGGTGGTCAAACTTATCGTCGCCTTTTGTTAGAAAAAAGCCTCGAGGATCTATCAAGTTCGACGAAGAGTGTCACTGTTGGGCAGAATGCTAAATCAATTCAGCAGTCCAATAGACCATCGCTGAATTCAATAGAACATAAGGGTCAATTGTGGTTGAAAAGCGTGATGCACATAACCTTTCGCGGATCGCCAAATCAACTCGGCGACCAAAGTTACCATCCCAGAAGTTGACTGGCAACCCAAACATCCTTGAAATTCAAATTCCAAGCACAAAAAATAACAATATGTGAGAAATTGCACAATGCATGCCTCACAAACACAATAACACAATATGACTTTGAAATTCCATACGATGAGCACAAATTCAACCAAATGACGACTTTAACCTTAAGAAAGATGTCACCCACTCCATCATCAGGCAAGTTCAAGTCCCGTGATTAAGTTTGGGTTACTTAAACTTCACCCACATGGCATGATTCAAAAAAGTCCATAAAACACGCAATCAAATCAAATTTCAGTTAATCATTCCAAATGATGTCGCATAACAAACATGATTTGATCAAATTGACGCATACCAAAAGTTATTACTAACATTAAGCACCAATAATAGCAACAACATGCTGGACCCACTACGTAGATACCATCAATCTCATCAAGAATTGCAAAAATAAACAACCCACCAAGAAAGTATACATTCATGCATAAGGGTTTCTCGTGAATATTCCAGCTAATCACACACTACAAGTTTCATTAATTCTTCACATCACATAATGATCCACATGATTACACAACTAATTTCATTCAAAACCAAGCCCATAAATTATATAAATTTGAGGAAAAGGGAGAAGAACTTACCATAATAGTGGTTTAGAGACAATAAGGATGACTAGGATAATAAAGTGAAGAAGTTAAGGCTCAATCCCCAATGAAAATGATAAAGAAATTAACATTAATAGAGTGAGAAGTGGTTAGGAGTGAAGAAGAGGAAAAGTGAAAAGAATTTACTACAAACAAAGGAAAGGTTGGTAGGCGGTGTAAATTAACAATGCTAACTTACACCATCAAACACATTTTACGATCCACCAAATGTGCATCTTGACCGCTTTTTCTCATAAAAACCAAAGCCTATTTTGGTGCACCAAAAGGATGTTAAACTGCTTATCCCTAAAGCAATTCGGCGATCTACCAAATTTACACTTTAACTATCGAATTTGAAAGAAAGTTAAGTGCCAAAAGATGTCCCAAAAGGCGATCGAATTCAAGGCCGCCGATTCAACTCGGTGATCCACCGAATGCCAACACCAGGTCGCCATTTGTTCACACTTTAAAAATTTACCTTCACACACTCATACACAACACACATTACTCAAAACACTAAAACCTTGGGTTTTCTCCCAAGAAATGTCTTATTTAACATCATGGCATGACTTGGCCACTTTTTCTATGACTCATTAAAGTACATCACTTCAACCATCTTCACTTCTAGTGGTTCCCTAAAGTATTTCTTCAGATATTTCCCATTCACCTTAAAGATTTCCACCTTTTCATTCTCTACCTCAATGGACCCACTTCCCCACACTTTTAAAACTCTAAACAGACCAGACCACCTAAACTTCAATTTACCTGAGAACAATTATAATCTTGAGTTGTATAGCAATACTGAATCACCTACTTGGAACTCACATTGGAAAATCTTCATATCATACCACCTTTTCGTCTTTTCTTTGTAGATTGAAGCATTTTTATAAGCACCCAACCTGAACTCTCCCATTTGGTGCAATTGAGACAACCAATCAATTGCCTCATCATTCCAATCAAGATTCAATTTCTTAAAAGCCTACAATGCCTTGTGCTTTAGCTCAATAGGTAAATGACAAGCCTTACAATGACAAGTTTATACAGTGACATGCCAATTGGGGTTTTGAATTCTCTGCAGTAGGCCCATAAAGCATTATTAAGTTTTTTGACCAATTCGTTCTATTGGCATTTATTGTTTTGGCAAGAATGTTCTTGATCTCTTGATTCGATACTTCCACCTGCCCACTAGTTTGGGGGTGATAAGATGCTTCCACCTTATGTTTGATTCCATATTTACCAAGCAATGATGCAAATACCTCATTGCAAAAATGAAACCCCCCGTCACTAATAATCGCTCTTGGTGTACTAAATCTAGTCAAGATATTTTTCTTCAAGAAGTTAATCACACCCTTGCCATCACTAGTAGGTGTGTAATTGCTTCAACCCATTTCAATACATAATTAGCTGCCACAAGAATTAATCGGTTCCCAAATGAGCTCATAAATGAACCCATAAAGTTTAAATCCCACACATTGAACAACTCAACCTCGAGAAGAGGGGACAAAGGAAATTCATGTTTTTGAGAGATGTTACCTTGCATTTGGCATTGTTGACACACCTTAACAAAGTCATTTGCATCATGATACAACCCTGGCAAAAGGTATCCACTTTGCAACACTTTCAACGCAGTCTGGACATGTCCATGTTGAGCATCAGCTGAAGGGTGTGGCATGCATCAAGAATATCGTTCATTAATAATTTTGGAATGCACTCTCACCATGTTGTTAGCATATTCTACAAATAAGAAAGGTTCGTCCCAAAAGTATCTTTTCACATCAAACAAGAATTGTTTATTTTGATTGTGGCTCAAACTATCCAGCAATATTTGACAAAGAAGATAATTATCATAATTGGCATACCAAGGCACTAGACTTTGTGAAATAGCCGTTACAGTTTCATCCGATATTAAGAATAACATCAACTTTTGCTTAGTCCACTTGCAAAGCACTCCCAGAATTCTCATGCCCAAGAAAAATTCCTTCTTCCACCATTAAATGACATTTTGCTTAATTCAAGATCAAATTGGTCTTCACGCACCGCTACAACACCTTTTCCAATTGAATTAGTCACGTTTAAAAGTATCACCAACCACCAAAAAATCATCCATGAACACTTCCATTGAATCTTTAACCATATCAACAAAAAAATAACATACATCTTTTAAAAGTAGTTAATGCATTACATAACCTAAGTGACATTCTCTTGAAAGCAAACATTGCCATAGGGATGCGTGAATGTGGTTTTCCCCCGATCTTTGGGAGCAATGAAAATTTGGTTGAATCCGAAATATCCATAAAAAAATAATACTAACCATTACAAGCAAGCTGATCCAACATTTCATCCATGAATGGTATGGGAAAGTGATAAATCTCAGTCCATGAATTCGTATTTCGATAATCCATACAAACTCTTCAACCCATTGGCCGTTTTGTAGAAATAAATTGCTCTTTTTAATTTTTCACCACAGTCACTGCTCACGCCCAATTTATACCTCCTAATTAAGGTATAAGCGGTCA
This sequence comes from Solanum rostratum, assembly GCA_029948455.1. Taxonomy (NCBI): domain Eukaryota; kingdom Viridiplantae; phylum Streptophyta; class Magnoliopsida; order Solanales; family Solanaceae; genus Solanum; species Solanum rostratum. Next base: position 31,127,832 of record CM057050.1, on the reverse strand, counting down.
CTGTTCAAATATAGAACCTAAAAATGATTAGGGTTGATCCCACAAGGAATATGGTCTAGACTTGGAGTAATTAAAGTAATTTGGATGAATTAATCAACTTATTTTTGAAAAAGGTGGTTTTAATGTAAAAGAAATAATTTGAATGTAGACTAAGATCATAATCAATGCAAATATTATTGAATCGGTGAGAGAAGTAACTAGGGTATTGTGTCCCCTATAAATTCTTAACTCCGTATAACCTAATAATTGTAATCTTTTCTAGTGTGTAGCATGCAAAACTGGTAAGTTATGTGCACCTAATTCCTTGGGATGGAAACTGGGAAAATTTCACCATGCAACTTGGGCCATCTACATGTGTCGCATGACTAACCTATACCTTGTCCCAGTACAACCATCTCTTGGGTCGTTCAGGTTGATTAGAAAAGTGTGCTCACATTGAATCTTGGTGTTTATCTCCTTTCCCATTCATTATCCTCCTTAGGCAGGCGAGTAAGAATAGAAAGTTCTAATGTTGGAAATCCATTTAGAAAGCATTCAAAATGAAGAAATAAATAATATATGCATGCATACTTTCAAAGGATTACAAATTATCCGATTTTCACTTTGTTAGTTTTTCATGGTTCCCACAACCCTAGTTGTGGATTTAGCTACTCTTTTTCGTTGTAGATCGAAGAATCATATTGTGAATTTGCATAACTAAGAACTTACAACAAAGATTTGATGAACGAGAAATTCAAAATCTCCACGTAAATCACAATAATGAAGTCCCAAGATAAGAACAAAAGTCATTGTCTCAAAATCTCCAAGAACAGGCTACAATAATATAATAATATCAAGTCTATAGTTATATACGTTGATGTCGCCCAAGCTACACCTCCTTTTTGAGGCTAAAGTAGTTGTTGTCAAGATATATATAACCTAAACAAGGTTAGGGTCAAATCCCATAGGGAATATGGTAGACATAGAATAATTCAATTGCAATTTGGGTTGATTAACCAACTTATCTCCCAAATAGAGGTTTTTATAATAACTATGAAAAGTAATTCTAAGTTTAGACAAGTGTTAGACCAATATAAAGAGGAACTAGGGTATTGTGTTCGCCATGATTCCCTAACTCAACATCACTAGATTATCTAATTCTTTCCCAGTGTGTAGCATGCAGAACGGTAAGTTAAGTTCACCAAACCCTCTGGCCTAGGTGAGAGGCGAATTTCACTATGTGATTTTGTCCATTTACGGAGTGTGCCATTATTAATCCTTACCTATTGTCCCGATACAACCTCCTCTTGGCCCAATTCAATTTTTTAGATGAGAAACATCGATCGAATCCTATTAACTAATCTTTTTTCCTATTCAATTGATCCAATTTGCAACACTAGGTGGCTTCTAATGTTGGTCACCACTAGAAGGCATTCAATACGAAGAGGATTAATTAATACATGCATGCACACTTTTCAAGAATTATGAATTATTCAATTTTACCTTGTTAGTTCTTCATGGTTGTCATAACCATAGTTATGGATTTAGCTACTCATAATTAGTGTAAATGCAAGACTTATGAGTTTGAATAACATAATTGAGCACTTATACAAGAGAATTAAGCACAAGAAATCTAACTCTTCGATAAAAATCACAAGATTGAAATTAAAAGATAAAATAATATTTTTAGAAGTGTTTCTCAAACTCTCTAATGTTCCTCTACTGTTCCCTCTTCGTTCTCCACTGACTCTTTATGAACAATAACCTAAATAACCTATTTATAGTGTTTAAAATGCAAATCCAAAACAAAATAGGGTAACTGTGCCGGAAGGCTCTACGAGGTGCTCTATGGGCCGTATAATAGTTTATGGCTCGTGATCGAGCTTTTGTGAGCTATTGCTTCAATTCTAGACTTTTCGTCCACAACACCCTTCTACGGCCCATAAAACATTCTACGACCTGTAGGGAGTTTCACCTGATGAAATTTTTGCAAGTTCCAACCTTCTGATCCTCAGGGTACGATACCAAGTGTATGGCTTGTAAAGTCTTCTACGGCTCAACTACATGTTTGTAGACTCAACTTAAAAAATACACCCCTCACTGGAATTGTACACGAAACCTCCTTTACGCCTCATAAAATACTCTATGGCCCGTAAAGGGTCTCGTGGATCATTACTTTCAGCAACTTCTGCACACTCTGTCCAAAAATAGTGCCAACCCTGAAATCCTACAAAACAAACATAAAAACACATCAAACCTACTAACATCGCATTGAGAATACATAAAATTCTATGTTGTAAGCATCATAAGTGTTGTATTTTGACAGCATATCAACACCCTTAACTTAAAATTTTTGCTTGACCTCAAGCAACAGACTCAATCTACATAAGCAGCACAGTAACACACAAACCTGAATCTAATGGCATACATCACATCAAAATCAAACATAGATTCCCATGCCACTTTTAAAACACAATCAGATATCTATCCAACAAACTGACACAGATCAATGCATGCGATAATGCAACTATGTCAAGTGAGGTAAACAAGCCACAATCACTGACAAAGTCTAATGTTAACAATGCAATGCAAGTGCCCTCACAGAAAGAAGTCCCATATCTCACTTACAAAGATATTCTAATATATAATCTTGGGACTATGTAAAATCACTCACTCTCACAAGGGACATTCATATATCATGCTCAATACTTTTTACTTGCCCCTATACTCATTATTAAGACCTTTGACTAGTTGGACTAGGATCACTTTAGGACTTTACTAGTTGGTACGATGTTTGAGAAAATAGTGAGTAAAGGCCCTCTTTGACACTGTATTATTCTTCACCTTTGCCCTACCAACATTGTTACTTCCATTCTCCCTTTCTCCCATTTCAAGCCTTTCTGGGTGCTTTCTTTTCATTTTCAATTCTTTACCTTATATTTTCACTTAATTTTCTTTTTAATTCATAGCTAAGGAATCACTAACTTTTCTTGCACCCAGTACACATTTTTCTCATTTTCCATGTATCACTAACTTCATTCTGTGTCTTACCTTTGCACCAACAGCCGTCAACTTAGGCTTTTGGCCTGAGTTGAAGTGCACATTATCTCCTCAAAACTAGGGCCACTTTTGGTAGCTACCATCAACTTAGGCTTTTTTCCTCAGTCAAGGTGCACAATGTTCAAGGAATAACTAGGACCAATTTCAGGATTTTACATCTATTAAGGCCAGGTCACGTAGGTTCTTACAAAGCAAAGGTACATGTAAGGCTCAAACATTAGGATCAAGGGATATTTCATACATTTGGTTGGTTATTTAGGCTAAGTGGACTGTTATGAACAATGGCGTAAGATCTTTTCCTAACCAACTAACCTAAAGTCTAAATTGGAGTAACATGACAAGTTATTAATTGAAACACAATACATGAATTAGCAAAATTAAGCTCACCCTCACATGGAACTGATTATAAACATAAACTCTTAGATCATACTTTTTATCTCAATTTTATCCTCACTTATCAGAAGAAGCACTGTCAACATAATTTAACATGCATTCTTGCTATCTACACTAACTAATAAAAAATTTGGTGGGTATCATTTTTCACAAAAGCACAAAAACATATATATGCCATTGATATTAGTACTATATGATACCAATACTACCTACACATCCTAAACATGTCGGTTCAACAAAAATTAAATATCCATGGGAAAAAAGAACACAGGCATGAAAACCCCTAGGATTCAAAATTTGGGGTAGTTATAGGCCAAGGCTACTCAGACTTCACTGAGGCCATTAACTACCCACACCCCAAGAAAAAGAGGCACATTGTCCTCAAGGCACACAAAAATGCAAAATAAAGTACCGGGGTCAAAAAGGGAATACCTGGGTATTTAAGCACCAGTGTGTGGCTGAGTTAGGCCACTCTCAACCTTTGTGGTGTCCTTCTTAATGGTAGAACCATGACCAGAAGGGCCTATAACACTCACCCTCTTGAGCTCACGAGCCTGTTGTCTCTCCTCCTTCTGCCTCAATTGTCTCAAGACAAGCTCTAGCTCCTTCTACTTAGTCAGTCCTATATCTAAACATATTGTATCTGGATCATCATCTGTGTGGGGCCTCTTTCCATGGGAAGGCTGTGAAAGCTCTTCAAGAGCAAATAAATCCACCATCGGCACAAGGGGCGCAATATGAGGGAATGCCACTAGTGCGACCAATGATGCTGCCATGTCATCCTGGAGCTGTTGGATCTTCATCTGTAGGGTTGTTATATTTGTTGGCCGTGTTGTACTCAGGCTCTGCTAGACCCTGAACTCAAAAGCATCAATGCGTGCATTCACAACTGAAAGTTGGTCTTGAATAGTAGTAATGATATATGCCTGTATGCATACCACGAGCTCTGTAATAGCCTAAAGGACCCTGAGCCTAATCTGCAAAACTAACTGAGTCAACTGAGACTCAGTATAGGCCGATCTTTGTGCCATTTCCTGAATGGATGCTACAGATACATATACCATGCCGACAGGTGTTGTCTATGTAGGAGTACCTGTGGTGCAGGAGTAGTAGTAGGCCCCTTCTCCACATTTGTTTCAGTCTGTGGGGGCTTCTCCTCTATAGTAGCAGTAGTGGTGGTGGTGGATGGAACCTCACTAGGTGGCTACGGCGCAAACATAACTGGTATAGGAGTTGGTCAGTGTGGTTTTCCCCGGAGTGCCATCGGGTTCTTCTTAGCCTTAATCTGGTTGGCATCCAAAGTGCGCTGGACCTCAATCAATGAGTACAACTAATGTAGACTCTCCAACATTGATCAAGCATGCAAAGGGGATGGAAGTAGATCACTTCAAGGCCATCTCGTGGATCTGCTCTGCAATGAGGCTAGCCTAATCTATCTCACAGCCAGCCAAGATGCTGGCAACTAGAACTGCATACTCCGACATCATTGTGTTGTCTGCAAGCATCGGCTAAATTGGTGACCTCACAATAGCCCACCAAAATTTGGCGAGAAAACTAAGAGTAGCATTTACAATAGGCTTAGCATAAGTGGCTATCCATGCAGGCTCCAGGCCCTGCTCAGCAATCAAACCCTCCACATATCTCATCAAGTCAGCTTTGTGGCTCTGGTCTCTCATCAGGCCCATGTCCCTAGTCTGCCCCACTCTACGATCATACTCTGCTATGGATCTAGGGACTATGAATGCAACCCCAAACAACATGTGGTAGATGGTGGTCTCCAAGATATCAACCAGTCGGCCCCTCACTCTATTATGCATCAGTTTAGGCTGAGCGAGGGGCTTTTTCCCCTTGGGAAGAGTGCTGAGAATTGTGGCTGCATATGATGCATAAAACTCCCGTACAAGGGTTGGGAGTACCTTCCTGGTGGTTTGGTCATCTCTGAAGCTCATATCTATTAATAGTGTCCTGGAGACCGAGGACACTATCTAATCTAGAGGAGATGATTCGGGACTCCTCATAAATGGAGCGGGATGGTTTTCCCTGCTAATTACTCTATACGCCTTCTGTATAGATGTCTCGCATGCTCGCAACAAACCACCGACTAGTGAGAGCATTTGGAGTGATGGTGATATCGCGGTGGTGCAACAGAGGACTCTATCTCCGATTCATCGTCAGACCCTGACTCTAAGTCTATCTCCTCTCTGGACGAAGTCATCTAAATGAAGCTGCTATTGTTGTTGACTCCCTTATTTGACTGGGGAGTGAGGACAACTATAACCTGGGTTTGGGTCTTCTCAAGTCTGGTGGCAACCTGTGTCTGTGGTCTATCAACATCCGGGTCAGCTTAGACGCTCAGCTCTTTGAGTGGTCCACTAATCGTGAGGGTCTCCTCCTCCCTCGAGGTCTTACTTCTAAGCCTCCTCTACATGGCTTTAGTGTCCTCATGGCTCACCTTTAGGACTATAGTACCAACATACACATTTACACAAGATAGTTAGCCCCACAAGTTAAGAACCAACAAAATTGCACCACACTTGATTAAGGGGGGGGGGGGTCTGCAAAAACACCTCTAAGGGCCGTAGTGAAAACTATGAGCCATAAAAGGATCTCATAGAAATAGTGTCTACAATGTTTATTCACCAGAAAGGCATCTATGAGACCAGGTTCGACTCATAGAAGAACCATGAGTCGGAGACTGAGTCATAGATGCTTCTAGTATCTGAACATTTGCAGATATGGATCCACGAGACATGTCTATGAGCCATAAAGACTCGTAGAAGGTCTCGTATGATGGATTCTCACAAACTTCAGGTTCTTGGAATTTCATACGAGGGGAAATTATGACTCGTGAAAAGTTCTACGGGCAGTAAAAGACATTCGTAGACTAGAAAACTCAGTCACACGTGTTTCTAAGTCAATCAATATGGAACCTATATGACTTTTTCAACATACTTTATCAGCATCAAAGCAATACGCACACACCCCACATGATTCATATCAAAACTCCCAACACTCCGCATGTAAATTCAAACATATACCCCATCAAAAATCATTTAACATACTTTCCCAAACCTACTGAACCAATTTGCATGAATTAACATTAAAATCACATACACATGCCATCATACACTGAATTTTAAATGTACATAATCAATTTAATTCAAATAGTGTGTGATCACATAGTTTTCAAACACATCATTCAAAGCACAAGTACAAAGCAAATACACCAATTTCTAGCCTAAACACATGTTCGCACATTGGTAACCATATATTTCCACTTTCAAACACAACGATTGCACAAATGGGTTTACATGTCAAAAAACCGTACCCGTCAATTTAGGTTTTGCCTAGTAACACAATAATTGGTAAATAAAGGGAATTTTAAAGATTGAAAACTTACCAAAAGAGAGACAAAATCATAGGAATTGAAGGAGAAAGTGGGATAGTGAAGCCCTAGGGCCACCGAAAAAAGTAGCTAAAAAATGGTTAGGTGATCCTTGAAGTGGGAAAAGTGGGGCAAGGGTTTGGCGGGGTTTGATTCATAAACTAGGGAAAAAATGGGGTCAAAATATTTTGATCCCATTATTTACATATAGACCGGGTCGGTCAAAACTAATGGGCCCAGACTCTATGAAACCCTGACTATGGGCTGAAGAGTGTTTTATGGCTCGTAAATAATGGTTTCGTAGAAGGTCCAAACCCTTGTTTTGAAGACTGAGTTTCATGGAACAGTCTATGAGTTGTAGATTAAAATACGACCTGTAAAGTTGGTTATAGAAACCTTAACACTTAGTTAAAAAAGCAGAAATATTACCTGGGGTCCACGAGCCGCATTCACGAACCATAGTTTTATCTGCAGCCATAGAGTTGGCTCGTGGACTGGAGTGCATACCATTTTTCTCAATGGAAATGTCTATGAGACAATGTACGGGTGGTAGAATGAAACATGACCTGTAGAACTAATCATAGATGCCGTTTCAGCCAAGGATGGTTGAATTAGTCTTGTACTTGCACATTCTTTACAAAATACACTGTTACCCTATATGTAACCAACCTAATTTCCAAAATTACAACCAAAATGCAAAGAAGTAAACTACCTACAAGTCCAAAAGCTAAAAAAAAATTAAAACCACAACTATTACATAGAAAATCTTGGGTTGCCCCCAAGTAGCGCCTGATTTATTGTTGCGACTCTATTTGGACAACTTGGTTACTCAGACTTCACCAAGTGTCCAAACCTCCTTCTTCAGATCATCTGGCTTCTTCATTGACTGATAGATATTGAGGACAACTTCTTTATCATTCATTCTAAACCTGAGTTGACTAGCTTCCATATCCACCAGCGCCCGACCAGTGGCTAGGGATGGCCTCCCTAAGATGATCGGGTCGTCGAATCTGACTTCACAATCTAGGATCACAAAGTCTATGGGAAATATGAATCTCTAAACTTTGACAAGCACATAAAAAATATCCCCATAGGCTTCTTCGCCATGCGATCAAACATCAATAATCGCATGCTCATCAGAGTAGGGTTTCCCAACCCTAGCTTCTTGAAGACCTAAGGGGTATTAGATTTATTCTGGTACTGAGATCACACAATACCCTTGTGAACTCCACACTCCAATAGTGCAGGGTATGGTAAAAGCTCTAGGATCTTCTTGCTTTTGTACCAAGGACCTCGTAGCAATTACACTACAGCGTTGAAGCTTTTGGGAGAGCTCCTAACTCAAAGTGCACTTCTTCGTAACTAGGTCCTTCATGAACTTTACATACCATTGCATTTTTTCCAACACTTCAGTGAGAGGGATGTTTATGGAGAGGTTTTTCAGTATGGAAGTGCTTGAACTTTCCCTCTTCTTTCTTTTTAATTCTCTGAGGGAAGGGAGAAGGAGGCCTAGGAATGGGCTTCAGCTTCTGTGGTGCCTCTGCAGAATCACTCACCCTAACCTTGCCACGATCATCTCTGGTATACCTATCCTTAACCTCGACTATCTCCTTTCAAACATCATCCTCATCTACTGGCATGGGAAGATAATCCTTATCTGCTGGCATGGGAGGATCAATGGTACTCTTGCCACCACGAGTAGTAACCGGCATGCACTGCCATTCATTCTTTTGGTTTTGAACTGTGTTGCTAAGTAGTGTACCTCTCTAGCACTGGTTGAGTTGAGTTGACAGTTGACCAAACTATTGCTCAAGCTGTTTGATAGCAATAGAATGAGACTTGATTTTCCGATTTATACAAGAGATATCAGATTTCATCTCCCTTAGAGTCTCATCCTATGTCTCAGCTTTTTTCAATAGGAGATCAAACATATCCTCAACTTTGGAACTACTAGCACTAGTGTCGCGTTTGTATGATGGCATATAAGGACCATTTTTGTAGCCATCTCTATGGCCCCAATCTACATCTCTATCTTGGCCCCGGTTCCCATTATAATGACCTCCATGGTTGTCTCTGAAAGCTTCATCTCGATTATAGTTTCGACCTTGGTTTCCTCAACCTTGGCGCCAATAGTCCTGATTGGACCTTTAGGCATTGGTCCGGAAACCCCCATCTGATCAACAATGAAGCAAGTTTCCTCCTCATATTAGGGGTCATCATACAAGGGTGCTCGTGGAGGCTGATGAACAACTGCATTGATTCATTCCTGATTCTTCTTTATCATCACCTCCATACCTGTACGGATTTGGGAAAACTCTTGCATATCTCTTCATTTATTTTATCTTGCTCCGAACTAATACTGACAACACACAAACTTTTAGTAGATGATCTATCTCTTTGCCCCCATGCACGATTTGTCTTGACCACCCTTTCCATCCTTTCTGTGATCCTTGCAAATGGTTGATATAAGAACATGCCCCCAATAATAATATCAGCAAAGTCTTGACAATTCTCATCCAGGGCACGATAAAAAATCTCCACCAAGGCATCATCAACAATTTTGTGGTCTGGGATACTCCTCAAGCACTTTGTGAACTATTCCCGTGTAGTACTGATCGAGTCACCAAGAAGTTTCTCAATGTTGTTGATTTGGTATTTCAGGTTTAGCTTGTTCAATCTCGAAAAGTACCTCTTCCAAAATGCCTTCTGTAACTCAGCCCAACTGGTGATCAAACTTTGCGAGAGCTTCGATACGCATAACACTATATTTCCTGTCAGAGACAATGGGAAAACACAAAGTCCTATAACATCCATAGGCAGATTCTACGTTCCCATCATACTCTTGCAGACAAATGCAAAGTTGTGTAGATTACTATGTGGATCCTCTGATGGTAGGCCTGCAAACAACCCATGGTTCTACAATATCTGAAGCAACTCACTCGAAACCATGAACTTTGTGTCAACTGGTATTGGTGATAACACAATAACTCCAGTAACCTCCATAGCCATAGGGTTCAGCTGATATTGATTCCATTGATAAGCTTCGATATTGAAGTCCTGTGGCTGTGCAGCAATGTACTCAAGAGGAGGTAGGTTATCATTATTTGCATTCTCATTCTCATTCCGATTCAAATATGCATTTTCCTTGTGCTTTGCATTATCTTGTGCCATTCTTCTTAGTCTTCTCTGGATCTCTAGGTCTAATGGAGTCAAGGGTATGCCTCGACTTTGCGTGTTAGGCATACACTACACCTACATACTAAAGGAAAACAAAAACAACAAAAAACATAAAATGTGAGAAATAAGGATTAATTCAAAAGTACTTAAATTAGACAAGTCTAGCCATATTCCCTAGCAACGGCCCAAAAAACTTGATATCGCCCAAGCTACACCTCCTTATTGAGGCTAAAGTAGTCATTGTCAAGATATATAACCTAACCAAGGTTAGCGTTAAATCCCATCGGGAATATGGTAGACTTATTAGAATTCAATTGCAATTTGGGTTGATTAACCTACTTATCTCCAAAAGGGTTTTTTTATAATAACTATTAAAAGTAGTTCTAAGCTAAGACAAGTGTTAAACTAGTATGAAGAGGAACTAGGGTATTGTGTTTCCCATGATTTCCTAACTAAGCATTACCAGATAATCGAATTCATTTCCAGTGTGTATCATGTAGAATGGTAAGTTAAGTTCACCAAACCCTTTGGCCCAGGCGTGAGGAAAATTTCACTATGTGATTTGGTTCATACCCGTAATGTGACATTACTAAACCTTACCTATTGTCCTTGTACAACCTCTCCTTGGCCCGGTTCAGTTGATTAGACGAGAAACATCAATCGAGTCTTGTTAATTAATCTCTTTTCTTATTCATTACTACCTTGATCCAACCAGTAACAATGTTGGCCACCACTAGAAAACATTCAATACGAAGAGAATTAATTAATACATGCATTCATAGTTTTCAGGAATTATGAATTATCTGGTTTTACCTTGTTAGTTCTTCATGGTTCCACGAACCTAGTTCTGGATTTTACTACTCACGATTAGTGTGAATGCAAGACTTGGTAACTGGGTTGGCAGGCTCTACGAGATGCTCTACAGGTCGTATAGAAGTTTATGACTCGTGATCATGTTTTTGCGAACTATTACTTTAATTCTAGACTTGTCGACACCTCTCTATGGTTCGAAAAAACTTCTACAGCCCATAGGAGGTTTCATCTGATGGAATCTCTGCAAGTCCCCACCTTCTGATCCTCAGAGTACAATACCAAATCTATGATTCATATGCATGTTCATAGACTTAACTTCAGAAATACACCCCTTACTGAAAATGCATGCGAAACCTCCGTTATGGCTCATAAAACACTCTACGGTTCGTAAAGGGTCTTGTGGGGATCATCACTTTCAGTAACTTATGCACACTCTGCCCAAAAATAGTGCCAACCTTGAAATCTTGCAAGACAAACATAAAAATACATCAAACCTACTAATATCGGATTGAGAACACACAAAATTTCAAATTTTAAGCATCAAAAGTGTTTTATTTTGATAGCACACCATACATCTAAAATGACCTGAAAACCTATTTATAATAAAAGAAATCCAAATCCTAAACTGGTTAGGAAAATTAGAATCGGGGATTTTCACGAATGGAGTTATAGGAGGTGAATGTGTTCATGACTCATGGATTGGTGTAGTAAGTTGATCCTCAAAATCTACCTTCATTGTACGAATAGCCTATCATAGGCCGTGGAATGGCTTATGAACCATGAAAGCCTTCGTCTTGTTATCATTCAACAACTATGCATATTCCGAGGCCTTCCTTTCTTGAACTAGTCTATAGGTCATGAAAAAAACCATAACCCTTGTATATAATACCATAAGATTGCCCCTATATTCATGACCATGGCATTCGATTAGTTGAACTAGGATCACTAAAGGACTTTCTTGGCTTGTGATGTAGGCTTAGGGGGCTTGGTATGATATTTTTGGAAATTAGTGACTAATCACCCTCCTTGACACTGTGCCAATTTACACCTTGCCATACCAACACTAGTATTTTAACTCATTGTTCCCCTTTTCCTGTTTCAAATACTTTCGAGGGCACTTATTCTACTTTTTGTATAATTGCCTTTTATTTTTCTCAATTTTTTTCTTTTTAGCTCACATCTTTGGCATTTATTTGTTTTCTCACTCTTGCTTCATACTTTTCCCTTCTTTATTGTATTACTATGCCTCCTTTCCCACCTTGCTGTGATTCTTTGCAACAACCACCCTTAACTTAGGCTTTTGGCCTTTGTTAATGTGCACAATGTCCGACCTATGAACTAGGGCCATTTTTGGTAGCCACCCTCAACTTAGGGTTTTCGGTTCAATTTAGATGCACAATATTCAAGGAGGGACGAGGGACAAATTCAAGATTGCATAGGTAAAAAGGTTTGATTATTTAGGTATTTACAAAGAATGGGTACATGTATGGCTCAAGTATTAGAATCAAGGGATACACATTGTATTTGGTTGATTATTTTAGGCTAAGTGGACTAATATGAACAATGATCTGTGATCCTTCCCTAACCAACTAACTTATCGTCTTAGTCAGAGTAATATGGCAAGTTTTTGATTCAAACACAATATAATAATTACACAATAAGGCTCACACATACTTGGCACTGAATACATTATTAATAGACTCTCAGATCATTCCTTTTTGTTACAATTAAGCCCTATCTTATTAGAACAAAAACCATTAACTACTGATACAGCATGGTTATTATCAAAAGTACATATTAGCACATCTTAATTTCAAAAACAAAGGGGTATCAATTTTCAGTATAAGCTAATATATGCCACATATATTGGTAGAATATGCTACCAATAATACTTATACATCCTAAAATTGCTAGTTCAACAGAAAGTAAATGTGGTCAGGGGAATAAAACATGCAATAAAACCCTACAAACTCAAAATTTAGAGTAGATGTAGGCCTTGGTTACTCAGACTTTACTAAGGCCTACAACTACACACACCCTATTGAATAATCCTTGCATTGACCTCAATGTAACAAAATAAAACAAAAGCTCATATAGGGGTCAAAAAGGAATGTACCTTGGCGCATAAGCGCTAGTCTCAGTCTGTGACGCACCATCCTCAACCTGCCGGGTGGTCTCTTCTGTCATGGCGGCCTATCTTGATGGCCTAACACCCAGTGCCATATGCTCTTTTTATGTACGTCATAATACCTCATCCTCTATAGAGTTCTGCCTAGCAGCCTCTATCTACTTTTTCACCAACCATCAACATGTTGCCTAACTGCCTTAGGGTGATAATCTCTAGTATGACGCCTCTTTCTAGAGGCGGGGGTTGTTGATGTCGTTAACCCGGCTACTCAAACAAAGAACAAGCATTGTCATCAGCATAATAACCCAACTTTAGAGCTAAGGGATGACTCCCAAAGGGAACAATGTGTAGGCAATTGAGTTGAGCAAGGACGAATTGATACTATTTTTGGATTTGACAAGCTAATACCAAGCAAGAATTCTAACTAAATGGGGGGAGACTAAGCTAACAACTACTCCTAAGGGACAATTGGGGTAAGGATTTATCAAACAAGGAAGAAAGGATAGGGGATATGGGAATCAACCAAAACTCAATCGATCCATCTCACTTAGCATCAAATTTACTCTATGGGTAGGCTAGGTTGCTTGTAATCATCCCTCAACTACGACGTCAGTGGTATTTGACAAGAGTCCACTATGGCCTCCTATGCGAGCCACTCAAAGACACGACTGGCTTGAGCACCTCAAAGCAAAAAATCCAAAAACCTTAGCCATTGAGTCCCTTTTGAGGCTCTAAAGACATAAACCCATGACTATCATGAAATCCTCCACTTCAACTGCTCTCGCTAAAGCAATAACTGAAGATCTATGCTAGACTCAAGTTCATGACCTCAAATCTAATGTTATACATGAAGGTAGACATGAAACCATAGATCAATTTAATAAAGTTAAAGCAATTCAGGAGGAAACCACTTGATTTTGCAAGTAAATCATCAACTAAGCATGAAAGCAAGAGAAATTATCGAGACCCATAAACAATTTGACATCCAAGCTAAATTAAATCTACAAATTATGCATTCAAGAACAAGGAAAGAAAGAGTGAGTGAAAGATAAATACGAGTGAAGCCCACACTCTTCAATCCACTTACGAATTTATAGAAAAATTGCTCTAATTCCTCACCCTAAGCTTTAATCTACACTAAGATGTGTTTTCTCTCCTCAAGAATATATGAATGTTCTTCTCTATTCTCTTACTCTCTCTGTATATTTTTAGAATGGGAGCTGGGAGTGCGTGTATTTCAAAATTAGGGTCAAAATAGTGGATATATGAATCTGCCCTGATGCTGGCCGCCAAATTGCTCCGCATTCATGGATATTTCATCACATTTGTATCGGTCAACTGCCTCTAACTTTTTTGCATTCGTGCTTGAGTGTTCCGTGATCGCGGACAATAGTCGCCTTTTGCTCCACCTGCACATCAATGCTGTGCATGTTCACGCCTTTTCTAGATCTATTGCTCCACATTCGCAGGCCTAAAGACCGCATTTAGGGAGAATAATGTTGCCATGTACTATTTTGCACAATTTCAGCTCTTCTTTGCTCCGATTTAGCTTCAACTTCAATTCTCTCCAGCAAAGCCAATTCCAAACTATATATACCTATAATATACACCATTCAAAGAATAATTAGCCTCAATTTATAGGATTAACAATAACAACAACACCAACATACCAAGTGGAATCCCACAAGTGGGATCTGGGAAGGGTAGAATGTACACAGACCTTACCGCTACCTCAATTTATAGGATTAACAACACAAAATCATAAGAAAATGAGTAATAAACGAGTGTAAATTATACACTCATCAATATCCCAAACTTAAGACTTTGCTTGTCCTCAAGCAAAACAAAACCAAACTAAAGAGGCTAGCAATTTAAGGACATAATCCCATCTCACTTGTACAAGTAAATCATGAGCATGACAATAGTTGGTACCAACAATTAGCACAAGTATGTGGATACCTATCAGTTAACTCCTTCCTTCTCTTAAAGCACATTGTTCAGTTTAAAGCAACTTCTAAGGATGACTAAGTGACAACATAAGTTCTCAAGAAATGACTCAAACTCCTAGTCAACTAACAAGTTCCACTTGACTATAAACTTAGAAAAGCTGCAATATCACCAATCCATATCAAATTGCATGTCCTCAAAAAAAAAAAGTAAGGAAGTCCCCAAAACACACAAGTATATACAATGAACAAGGAACAAGGACTCAAACACTCACAATCATAAAAAAAACATCTCGTGCATATAAGTGTCACACCATTGGCTTGCCTCTATATTCAATCAACATTGGGTTAGTTTCATTCAGTTGGAAATCTCAAATGGCTTTATAGGCTTGTAATGCAGGTTTAAGGGTAAGGTAAGTTACAATTTTGACAATAGTGACTAACCCTCCTTAAACTCCACACAACATTCATCTTTCCCAACTTTTCCACTTTCGTTTTCACATTTCTCATCAATGTGCATTTAACCCTTCTTTTTCACTTAAGTACCGCACTTACAACCATTTTCAACATTTTGGAGTATTCTTTTCATTTAAGCACTTTTTCTTAATTTTCTTTTCATTTTGAAAGCTCTCTTTCTCTTTTCTTTTCTTTCCTCCATTCATTTTTTTCTTTTCTTTTCTTTTGACAAGCCAAATGGTAGGCACCCTTCTTGCTTTTCTTCCTACATCACCCCCAACGTAGGCTTTAACCCTTAATTGTCACAAACATATACAACTCAAGGAGGGACAAGGGTTCAAAAGAGGGATATTTTTTCAAAAAGGTTCAAGCCTTGTAACTAAGGTTACCAATAAAAAGGATTAGGCTAAAAAGACACACAAGGGGTAGATTCAACACATTAGGTGGCTATTTAGGCAAAGTAGACTTAATTCAAACCAAAAAATTCCTAAAATCATTTTTCCAACCAAAGTCTATCAAGGCCAACATCTCAAGACCAATAAGGAAAGTTCTACACAACATAAGTGTACACAAGGAACAAACAAAAATTCACAACACACATGACATGCAAATCAAGCCAGAAAGGATCAATATCACTCACAAGCCAAGTACAAGGGAATCATTTTTCGTAATATAACTATCTAGAAGGCAATAGTCACAAAAAAAAGTCCATTTATTGTCTCAAAATCATCCTAGAATCATTTAACTTTCGAAAATAGGAGGGGTACTTCTTTTCCATAATCCACAACACTTTACTAAATATGGTAGCACCAAACAAGTCATAGTCCCAATGTATAGCTTCAACAAGAGTCAATGTCTGCTCAAGCTTCACCAAAGACCACATTTTAGTCATGCACTCACACATCCAATCGACGATTTTCCTTTAAGAATGTCGTCACTCAACCCATCATCGGGAACTATCGATTATACAGTCCATCAAAAAGAAAAATAAGAAGCTACAAAATCTACTAAAATAGCTAATCCCAAACATAATATATACAAGCCCGACAAGGGCATACCACAACCTAAATAAATCAAGCCCAACAAGGGCACAACACTACAAAACAGGCAAGAGTCTACAAATACTAATAATTCCGAATATATAAGACATAATCTAAGAATCATAGTCAAAATCAATTCATAGGAGCAACCCCAACTAAGTATGGTACTGTATCCTCATAACACAATCACAAAATAGAAGAGAATATACAGGACTTTTTGAAATGATCACTCGGCACTCGAACTAGAAGAGATGGCTAACTAATAATCAGGATAGGAGTAACTGGACCCATAAAGTTGCCTCAACTTGCCCATCATCTTGTTCAGGAATACACTCTTCTTCTCCTTCTCCCTAAAGTTCTTCTGCCTCCTCTCGTTCTTTCCCTTCCTCCAGCTCATATGCTCAAGCTAATCACTCATAGCTTTTTGTGGCTACAACTGATGCAAGTGGAGGCTGATTATCTGTTGTAGCTCCTGCTGGTCTTGTAGGAAGGCCTGTAACCAGCTGCGTGATATGCTCATCCATCCTATGAATCTAGAAGGATAATATCTTATAGTATGAGGACAAAACTGAAGTGGACTTGAAGAAACTAAAGGTCCTACAGCTCCTGAAGAAGACCCTCCAACCTCTGATCCTAGCTCTGTGAACTACCTAAAAGAGGCATCAAAAATATCAATTCTTCTCTTTTTCTTTCCCCCCGGGTAACATCTCTTCTTTAGTGGATATATATCCTTAGTGGCTTCTTCTCCTCATTTGTATGTAAGAGAGACACCCCTGCCTCATAGCATAGTTTGGAAATCAAAGAGGGGTATACTATGCTCTAGGCCATCCTTGGGACACTTCTGCAATCTGATCAACTATAATCTGTCACACATTGACTTGAAGACCATCTAAGATAGCAGCAATGGTAAGTGCATGATCCAAAGTAACCTCCATATCATGTGCAGAGGGAATAACTCAAGCACAATGATGGAAGACAACATCTACCGTCCACCATGAACTTATGTGGGTCAATTCCTCTATGTGACATGAACCACTCCCAAGGAACTCCGTCATGCAACTTATCTACTAGCCACTGAGCACCCAACTCTTGGTATCTCTCTTAATATCCTCGATTGTCAGTATTCGGCATCCCATAGATAGCATTAATAATTGCCGGACCGAAATCAACTCTCACTCCTCTAATTATGGTAGCCGTCTCCTCTCAAAAGTTCCTTTCCAAGGCATTAGCAGAGAAATCGACGAATATGGTATGGTTTGCTCTGATTGGATCCTCAGTAAAGCACATCTAACTTGAAGCTTATAGCCGATCTAACTTGAAGCTTATATCCGACCAAAGAATTCCAACATCTTTTCTCTACTTTTTCCAAACAAACCCTCTCTTTGATCATAGGCTGGCCCAAATAGTCATCATGTTTTCAGGCACAATTGGCTGAGAGGAATCGACTTTGACCAAAGTAGGCTACTTCCTCTCCCTTTGGAATGATATCAGCCTCAAGAAATGTGTTATTACGATCCATGTTTAACCAATCAAACCTGCATTTCAAAGCCAACATGACAAAACATCTTATAAACATTTAAGTCATGCATTAGAAAGCATTTAAGCCAAGAAAATTTATTTAGAAAAGTTTGGATTAGAAAGTGAAGTGTTGCTGCTTATTTAACAGTATTCAACTATTCTCTGTGTTCACAACCACATTGTCGTGATTGCAGAGTTTCACTTACTCTAGGCTTCTGCATTCGTGGGAGATTATTTGTGTTCGTGGAGAGACAAGAATTTATGGAATCATCTTGATCGTGGCATAGTGTCTGCGTTCATGGATAGTATCAGTCACCATCTTCAAACTTCATAGGGGCATTTTATCATACACATAGAAGGCATACTTTTACCGCACATTTTGACAAAGATATCAACCCCCAATCTATCTCGAACAACATACACTCGTTACCCACTCAACACTCAACCATTAGCATCGTAGTTCAAGCAATGTTTCAACATATTCAGCACAAGGTTTGGCTCTTAAAACGCCCAGACATGAGATACCACAGTAACAAATAGTCATGCTAAAACATAAGAAATGGAGAAAGAGATCGAAACTTTAACAGTGTAGCAACACGATAGGAAGAATTAAACACTTATCATTCAGTACTGTCAAGCCATTTTTATGGTGGCACACATTTCCACTGATGAAGGAGAATGGAGAAGGAGTAGAATGAACACACCTTTGAGTGAGGAGCCAAAAATGATGAAGAAGAAGGAACTTGGACCTTTCTTGAAGATTTTATGAGAACACAAATTTTTAAAACTTGTTTACCTCACTCTATTTTGTTTTTCAAGTCCATGTTCTCTTTTTGAATGGTCAGACAAAGTCACAAGTGACTCGTCTTTTCGTTTAACTGCACCTATATGCTACTCCACCTTACGGGTCTTTAGGCGCGAATACGCCCCATCGCCGCTTTGTGGATCTTTGCTGAGTACCAAATCGGGCCATGGTTTTGCAACTTTGGATTGTCCCAGACCTACTTAGGCGATCTTCCCTTCACTGATGTGTGATGCTTGGTCCCCAAAGTGCAGTCAAAATGAGCCAGATTCATCCTTCTACAATTTTTGGTGGCATTTACGCCCAAATTTTCACCTCCAATCACCCTTTCACTTCCATACCCGTGTGAAACCACTACCAAAGACTTGAAAATTTTGGGATTTAGCAAAAATCAAAAATTAAAATGAAGAAGCTAGTCTAGAAATTTAAAAATGCAAGAATTAAACTAAGAAACTAATAGTTTGAACAGAAGTCGATTCACTACCCTTCATATTTCCATTTTGAGGCAATGAATCTTCTCGCCAACTTTAATATTAGATTCCGATTAAGCACATGGGGACACTTAGAGACCATCAACACTTTCAATAGATCTCCACTTTGAGGACTTGAATGTTCTACTCAACTTAACATCAACTTTCCTTTTTGGTTCCTTTGGTAGACATGGGAGTGTCAAGTGGCCATCTTCGAATTGATCTTCACATTTTGTGACCTCCAACTCAGCAACCTTCCCAAAGTCAAATGAACTAAAGTTGCCATTAAGATTTCCATGGCTTTTTCTTGCAACTTTAGTATCATTTCCGCAACCTTGGCCTCTTGGATGGTTATTGGCCTTGATGACATGCATTGGCCCCATATCTCTTCTACATCAAGCACCACTCCTTCTTCTTGAGACTCCAATTCTTGGTTGATCACTATTAAACTGGAAGCCTCACATACTCCGTTGCTTAGTTTCAAGTCGACCTCCAAAACATCAACTTCCCATTCCAAATGGTCTACTCATAACCTCTAGCAACAAGCGAGCTATTGAGATTATCCCTCATGTTGAGAAATTGGTATCTTTGAGCAATTTCTTTGGCAAGTCTTAGACTCAAGACCATGATCCAATCTTGACTCGCAACACTCTCGTTCCCATTCACATCCTCAACACTATTTTCTCACCATGAAGTGCAACACTTCGAAGGAGATAGAAAAAGGCTTACATTTATCGAGAAAGTGTTCATCACAATTAGTCATATAACAAAAGGAAAAACCAAGAAAACATAAAGAGTAAACTACAAGTCCTCTCAACTCAATATGCCTATATGTCTAGGAGACTGAGTAGAGCAAGGATGAATAGCTACTAGTTCTTATTCAACAACAGAATAACAAGCAAGAATTTTAACTAAATGGAGGAAAGACTAAGCTAACAAATAATCCTAAGGGATAATTGGGGTAAGAATATATCAAGCAAGAAAGCAAGGATAGAGGATATGGGAATCAACAAAAACTCAATTGATCCATGATACTTAGCATCAAATTAAGTCTATGGGTAGGCTAGGTTGCTTGTAATTACCCCTCAACTATAATGTCAGTAATGTTTCATAAGAGTCCACTACGGCCTTCTATGCGAGCCACTAAAAGACACACCTGGCTTGAGCACTTGATGTTGCCCAAGTTACACCTTCTTTTTAGAGGATAAAATGCTCCCTGTCAAGAAATAAAATCTTTCAAAGGTTAGGGTCAAACCCACAGGGAATACGTAGACTCAAGAGAATTCAATGTTCACAATTCAAATGGTTAACCAACTTACTTCCCCAAGGGGCGGGGGGTTCTTGCAAAAATCCATGAAAAATATAACTAAACTAACAAACACAACAGAGAAGTCAATATGGAGAGAAACTAGGGTATTGTGTTCCCCATGATTCCCCAACTCAGTACCATCGGATAACCTAATTCTTTTATAGTGTATAGCATGCAGGACGATAAGTTATGTTCACTAACCTAATTCTTTTATAGTGTATATCATGCAGGATGGTAAGTTATGTTCACCAAGCTCTTTGGTCAAAGGTCAGAGGTGAATTTCACTATGCGACTTGGTCTATCTCCATAGTGTGCCTTACTAATCCTTACCTATTAGTCCCAGTACAACCTCCCGTTGGCCCAGTTTGGTTGATTAGATGAGAAAACATCAATCAAATCCTGTTAATTTAGGCGGGTTCTAATATTTTCCACCATCAAAACATATGCAAAACAAAGAGCGTTAATTAATACATGCATATACACCTTTCAAGAATTATGAATTATCCAATTTTACTTTGTCAATTCTTCATGGTTCCCACAAACTTAGTTGTGGATTTTACTACTCATGCTTTGTGTAGATGCACGAATTATGGATTGAGAAAATATAATTGGAACACTTACACTATAGAATTAAAAACAAGAAAATCCAATTTCAATAAGAATCATAAGCTTAAAGATGAAATTCAAACACAAGTGTTCTCAAAATCTCTCCAATATGATCTCACAATTTTCTCTCTCAAGTACAAAGTTCTCTGAGTAATAGATGAAAAATTATCAAAACCTATGAAAATAACTGATCTTAGGCGTATTTATACGCCTAGTTAGCCAAATAAACCCATAAAGTAAGCTAAGTCAGAGGGTAAACATAAAGAGAACAACTGTTTTTAATGTAATTGTTGTTATTTCTCTAATCTGGGGGTCAAATACTCCATGTTGTTGCATTTTGCAGAGATTAGTAAAATAATAGCAGTCCGAAGTCATGTGCAAAGTGGAAGGATGAAAACGTCCTAGAAAGCAAGGGAGCAAAGAAGAAGGATGCAGCAAAGACAACGGTCCGCGTCGCGGACCTGGGAGCGGACAAGCAGAACTGGAAAAAGAGAAGAAAAAGACACAAAGTCCCAGTATACTGTAGGGTCCGCGTCGCGGACCAGTTTGCAAGATAAGGCGAATCAGCCCAGTCCGCAAAATAATGGATCGGGTTAAATCACACTAGTCCGCATCGTGGACTGCTTGAATATCCAGTGAAAAACGAGTTACAGGATTTGGATAAAAGAAGACTATTAATTATTTGAAAAACACCTTTTGTTCATTCATTTTTTGAGCAAGAAATAGACGGGAGTCTTAGGGAACACAACCTAGGTCAACTTTGGTTTGTCTTTCATCTATGTATTCTTGAATGTTCATTATTTTAAGCTTAATTTTGATGTGGGAACCAACTATGAGTGGCTAGTTCTCCCGTATTCTGGGATCGTAGCCCTAGACAATGTGATCTCTTAATTTTTGTTTATGTATGATGGGTTTATCACTTATTCTTGTGCCACTTTTATTAATACTTCTTAGCCTGATCAACTAGGGAGGATATGGGTTAGTTATTCTGAATTTGAAAGATGTTGGAATAATTAGAACACAGTGGAACAGGGAGCGTATCCAACTAGGTCATTAGATTGGTTCGTGTAAGGGAGACCTGTGACAACTACCCTTACACCTCGCTTGGTTCATAATACAGGAAGATAAAATTAATGCATTTTTGGTGGTCTGTCTATCACCGCTCAACGATGTAGTTAGGCAGTCATTAATGATAGGCCTGCAGAAGCGTGCAACCCTGTTAGGTAAATTTAACCCTGTGAACTAATAAGTATAAACCTAGAAACATGAATATGTACTGAGAGACACGAAGTCGCCGTGGCTATAATCCCAGGATAACCTTTAAGTTGATAAATCACTATTTTACATAATTCGAATCTGGCAGTAAACCTTTGATTTTAGATATAATTCGCTCTTTGACAAATCTCATTGCTTACTATCACGGGCATCAATCTAGCATAATAACTTAGGGAAGAATCAATAATCTTTAAATCCTTTGGGTTCGACATCCCAGCCTCTTTCTCAGGGCCACTATATTACTTGGGTTGACCACGTACACTTGCGTGTGCTAGGGAAGCAAAAATAACCTAAAAATCCAATTTATAATAAGTAAAGTTCAAGTCCTACAGAAAATAGGAGAACTAGTTGGGCCGCCATATGAGAAGGGTTTACTGGCCGTATTGCATTCCACGACCTGTAATCAGGGTCTCGTACTCAACTGTTGGGAATTTGGACTTCAAGTCTATGAAACCCCTCTATGAATCGTAAAGTGGTTTATGACCCGTAAAGGGGGTTTCGCCTGATGAACTTGAGAAAGTCCCAATCTCTGATTCTCAGGGCACGAACCATCTTTTACGACTTGTAAAACCTTCTATGACTCGTCTGTATGTTCGTATAATAAACTTCAGAAAATGGCCCCTCACTATAATTGTTCATGAAACCACCCTATGGCTCATAGAATGATCTACGACCCTTAAAAGGTCTCATATGACAGTAAAAATTAGCAACTTCTGCACTTTTTCCCAAAATCAAGGCCAACCTATAATCCTACATTTATAAACACAAAAACACATAAAATCAACTAACATCGCATTTAGAACACACAAAATTCCTAGTTTTAAGCATCAAAAGAGTTGTATTTGGTAGCACATCAACCCCCTCAACTTAAAATTGTTGCTTATCCTCAAGCGACAGACTCAATCTATATAGATAATACAACAATACACATAATTCAACCACATAACATTTATCACATAAATCTCAAACTCAGTTACCCATAAGAACTTTTCAAAACGGGATCAGATAACAATCTAGCAAACCAATAGAAACTGGTGTGTGTGACAACACCACTATTACAAGCGAAATAGTATCAACAATCCACAATCACCGAACAATTCTTGTACTAACAATACAATGCAAGGGCCCTCACATAAAGAAGTCTCATATTTGACACTCAATGATGTTTTCATGTATAACCTTAGGACTATGCAAAATCACTCACTCTCCTAAAAGATATTCATGTATCATGCCTAATACCATAGGCTTTCCCCTATACTCATGATTAAGACTTTCAACTAATTGGACTAGGATTACTTTATTACTTTCTAGGCTTGTAACGTAGGCTCAGGGGGCTTTGGTATGACATTATGGGAATATAGTGACTAACGACCCTCCTTGACACTGCATTTTTCTTCACTTCTTCCCTACCAACTCTGTTATTTTCACCTTATTCTCCCCTTTTCCTATTTTCAAGCTTTTCTGGGTGCTTTCTTTTCATTTTTAAGCTTTTTGCCTTATTTCTACACTTCATTTTTCTTTTTAGCTCACAATTAAGGCATCACTTGTTTTTCTTGCACCTAGTAGATAATTTCTCTATATCGCTAATTCAGCCCCTCATCTTTTTGTTTCACCCTTACACTAGCCACCTCAACTTAGGATTTTTGCCTATGTTGAGGTGTACAAATATTAGTCCTCAGAACCAGGGCCACTTTTGGTAGCTACCCTCAACTTAGGAGTTTTGCCTCAGTCAAGGTGCACAACGTTCAATGAAGGACCGGGATCTATTTAAGGATTTTCCAACTACCAAGTCTAGGTTAATTAGGTGTTTTCAAAGATTAGGTATATGTTAGGTTCAAACATTAGCAACAAGGGATATGTCATAATTTTGGTTGGTCATTTTAGTATTAGTACATTATTAAGAACAATGACATAAGATCCTTTTCTAAATCCTATTAATCTACAATCTAACTTAGAGTAATAGGGCAAGTTCTAAACTAGGACAAAACAGATGAATCTAGTAAATTAGGTTCACACTCACATGGCACTGCATACATCATCAAACAAAACTCTTAGATCATGCTTCTTATCTCAATTTATCCTCACTTATCAGAACAAACATTGTCACATACCTAAACATGTATGGTTTCTATCTAACTACTAATCAAAATAAATTTTTGGTAGCTATCATTTTTCAAACAAAACATAATAAACATGTTACATACACAAGTATCGGTACTATATGCTACAAATAAAATCTAAACATCCTAAACATGCAGGTTAAATAGAAATTAAATATCTATGAGAAAAATTATAGTAAAGAAAAGCTCGGGATCAAAAAAGATGTGCATTGTCCCCAATGCACAAAATCAAAGCTGAATAAAACATATAGGGGTCAAAAATCATACCTAGGAACCTAGGCGCCTATTTGTGGCTGAGTCTAGCCACCCTTCTCCTGTAGGGTAATCTCCTAAGCAATAGTGCTCTATCCTGTGGGGCCAGCACTTCTCATGCTCTCACACTTTTGAGCCTGCTGTCGCTCCTCCTATCTTGATCTCCTCAATACAAGCTCGAGCTCCTACTCCTTTGTAAGCCTCGCACGTAAGCGTACATCTAGATCATCATCCTCTATGCAGGGTCTCTTCTCGTAGGAACACTGAATGGGCTCATCAGGAGCGAATAAATCAACTATTAACACCAGAGGTAGAGTCATTGGTAGTGCAATCGGTGCTATGAATGTTACTGCCATGTCAGCTTAGAGCTGCTAGATCTCCATCTGGATAGCTAATAAATCTAATGGTTGGGCCTTTCTTAATCTTCGTTGTACCCTCTCCTCCAAAGCATCAATGCGAGCATCCACGATAGAGATATAGTCCTGAATAGTAGCGACCATAAATGTCTGCATTCGACCCTTATGGCCTAATCTAATGAATGAACTAAGTCAACTATACCTCAGCATGTGATTACCTCTGCGCCTAAGGCCTGTATAAATATAGCGGACATGTATACTATGCCCGTGGAAGTAGATTATGATGATGCGACCTATGGTGCAAGAATAGTAGTAGTGGGCCCTATCTCCTTATCTACCTTACGTTGTGGGGGCCTCTCTTCAATAGCAGCAGTAGTGGTGGTGGCAGTCCGTGAACCCTTAGGCGGTGGCACTAGGGTGAACATTTCAAGCATAGGTGGAGCCTATGCTCGGTGGAGTGCCATCGGATTCTCTTCACCGTTTATCAGACTAGGATCCAATGTACGCTAGGCCTCAATCAACTAGTCCAATTGGTGCAAAATCTCCACCCTTGACTCTAGACAGAGCCTGTATATCAAGCACAAGAATGGGATATCAGTGGACCTCTTCAGTATAGCCTCAAAAATCTGCTCGGCTATGAGGCGGGCCCAATCAATATCATAGCCGGCTAAGATACTAGAAACTAAAACTGCATGTTCTAGCATCAACGTACTTTCAACAAGTGTAGGCTAGATGCGTGAATGAACAACCTTCCTCTAGAACATGGCAGGGAAACTAAGCGAAGCCTTGATAATAGGCTCCGAGTTAGTGGCGACCCATGCAGGTTCTAGACCTGGTCATCAATATGCCCAGCCACCCATCTCATCAAATTGGCTAGTTTCTTTGTATATTTCATAACCTGGGGGTCTCTTTTCTGCCCCACCCTTTAGTCAAACTCTACGGTAGATTTGGGATAGGGAACTCTAGTCCAAATAGCATCCAGTGGATGGTGGCCTCCGATATATCCACCTGCCAGCCCCTCACTCTCGTCTGTGTCAGTCTGGGTTGAGTGACAGGCTTCTTCCCCTTGGCAAGAGTGCTCTGAAAAGTGGCCGCAAAAGTAGCATAAAAATCCCTAACCGTGGTGGAAGAGGATCGTCCAAGTGAACGTGTGAGACACTGGAGTCCGTACTAAGTCATCCTGTCCTAAAGACCGGGGACATTGTCAAGTCTATCTGAGATGACTTAAGGCTCTTTATAGATGGATCAGGCTGGCTTGCCCTACTCTGTCGGCTGCACACCCTCTACATATATATCCTGTATTCTCTCGTTGCACCACTAGTTACGGAGAACATCTGAAGGTGATGATCAAAGTAATGGGGAAGACTTTGTCTTTGAACCATCCTCAAAGCCTGCTGCAGAGCTGGACTCCTCTTCGAGTGGAGTCATCGATATAGAATCGCTCCCATTATTTTCCCACTTATAAGATTGGGGAGTGAATACAATGAGAGCCTGAGTCTGCCCAACCCTGGTAGCAGCTCTGGTCTATGGTCAATCCATCTGTGGGTCAGGAGTAACTCCAAGCTCCTCTATTGATCCTCTCGGAGTAGGGACCTACTCATCATTTGAAGACTCATCTCTGAGCCTCCTTTGTAGGGCCTTGATCTCTCTTGTTTGGCTTTAGGAGCCATAATACTTGAAACATGAACATATACACACTATGGTTAGCCCCAAAAACCATAAATTGGAATGCAAAATAATTTGAATTAGGTTACAAAAGAGTTCTACGAAAGCATCTTTACGGGTCGTAGTTGATACTACGAGCCATATAGAGCTTTTGTAAATTAAGGGTTCAAATAAGTTTTGTTACTAGAAAGATCTACGAGACTAGGTATGACTCATAAAAGGGTTTACAAGTCATAGACTGAGTCTAAGAAAATTCTAGTAAGTGAATGTATTCCAGGCAGAATCTACGAGACCAATCTATGAGCCATAAAGTGGACTACGACTCGTAGAAGGTCTCGTCTGATAGAGACTCAGAGACTTTAAGTTTTTGGAATTTTTTAAGAGGGGTAATTACGACTCGTGGAATGATCCACAAGCCATAAAAGCAACCCATAAGCAAGAAAAATCATCCACCTAAGTTTTTAAGCCCACCACAACTGATCCCATTTGACTTTTTCAATAATTATTCTATCAGCATCGAAGCAAAAACGCACACACCCGCATGATTCCAAAACCACAACTATTACCCCGAATGCTTTCTACACATATACCCCATTAATAGTGTTTAAGCATATTTACACAAGGCTAAAGTGCCTAAGGACCGTGACATGGGCTGTGAAGCTGAAGGACCAAAGTGCTTGCATGAAAATCATTAAGGCAAGGGACATGGGCCATTTCACGGACCGTGAACCCTCACATGGACTGTGCCAACACACGTGGGGATGCAATGTAATTATGGACTCACGGACCATTTCACAGTCCATTTGGACCATCACGTTCCGTGTAGTCAACCGTACCGATGCCAATGTCTATTTTCCTATTTTAAATTGGGTTAGGTTTTTCCTTGTATATATATATTACTTTTATTCGGTTTTCATTATCATTGGACAAATGGAGATAGAGAACAAGAGGAGAACACTATTTTGCACTAATTTACATTGAGTTCTTGGATGTGAATCATTTCTTAAGAGATTGTAACATATGGATTCATTACCTTATCAATAGTAAGTTCTTTATCATGAATTTTTTTTATTGTTGTGGGCAATTTATTTTGAATATGCTAGGCTAAACCCACAACTAGGGTTGTGGGAACCATGACAAATTAGTAAGATAAAAAATATGGAGATAAACATTGGGATTGATTATCATATACATTGTAGTTTTTTTCGCTTTAACTTCTTCCTTAATGAATCGACGCATTAGGGTAAGCCTATATTTCTTATATACCCAGGATGGATGTAGTGATTAGGAAAAGAATTTTATAACAGAAATTCTGGGGTTCTAACCTAGTCTATGCACTTGAGTCTGGAAGGTGAGAGTATTCTGAGATCTAGAACAAGGGTTAAAATTGCACCCATTCTGAGACCGGAAGGTGATGAGTGAAATACATCTTAGAAGGACCAGAAGGTGAATCAGGTGTTCTATAACTTGTTTGATCTTGTATACGTAATCATTAATGGGTTTACCACACAAATTTGGCTATCGTATTAGACATCATAGGGAACACAACCCTAGCTTCTCATCGATTGTTGGAAGTCTAGTAGTCATTGTACGCATTAGTTACTTTACTTTAAGAATATAGTTTGAAACATAAATAAAACCCCATTTACTTTATGCATTATTGTTTTGGGAATAGAAATTCCATCTTGAAAAGGGTGCTAATAGATTTATTCTCACGCACTCCTTGTTGGATCAACCTCAACTCTTTTGTTTAGTTCTATATTTTATCAACAACCTCTTTACTATTCCTTTTGGAGTGTAAATTTGGGCATATCAACCACTACCGACAAACACAAAGTTCATAGTCTCGAGTGGGTTGCTTTGAATGTTGCAGAATCATGGGCTATTTGTGGACTTTTCATCAGAGAATCCTCATAGCCATCTATGCAATGTCGCATTCCTCTACAAGAGTGTGATGGGAACATAGAATATTTCTAAGGAAGTTGTGGGACTTCCTATCTTCCCATTGTCTCTTACAGTCAATGCAACATTATGGCTATCTGATCTCCCACAGAGTTTTGTTCACTAGTTGGGCAAACTAGTATAATGCCTTCTTAGAGAGGTAATTCCCTTTATCGAAGAAACTCAAGCTGAAAGACCATATCAACAACTTTGAGCAACTTCCTGGTGATTCAATCAGTATTATTTAGGAGCGATTTACCGAATGCTTGAGGAGTGTCCCAGACTACAAACTAATGGATGATGCCTTAGTGGAGATCTTCTACCATGCCCTTGATAAGAACACTCAGGCTTGTGCTGACACCATCATGGGGGCATATTCTTGGATCAGCCATTTGTAAGGGTTCGCAAATGGGATGAAAGGAATGGTCAAGACTAATGTGCATGGGGGTAGAGAGACATAGCATCACCCAAAAGTTCAGGAGCTGTTGCAGGCAAAAATCAACGAAGAAATCATGC
Source organism: Solanum rostratum (assembly GCA_029948455.1). Classification (NCBI taxonomy): domain Eukaryota; kingdom Viridiplantae; phylum Streptophyta; class Magnoliopsida; order Solanales; family Solanaceae; genus Solanum; species Solanum rostratum. The sequence goes on along the minus strand of CM057050.1, from coordinate 31,098,625 downwards.
AACAGCTTACCCAGATTTGCGTATGTATAGAGGTAATGATGAAGCAAAACCAAGATCGAGTCAATGTAGTGGTTCATCAACCTCCACATTATGTATGATAAGCCTTATTATGATGAGGACGCGTGTTTTTTTGTTGATCAGATGCAGGGTTTCTAGACTAATGCCCAAGGGTCCAATCAGGACTATTGGCGCCAAGGTCAAGGAAACCAAGGTGAGAATTTCAATAGAGATGGAGCTTACAAGGACAACCAGGGAAGATATTTTGATAAAAAATAGGGGTTAAGAGAGAGATATAGATTGGGGTCGCAGAGTAGGCTTCAGAAATAGTCCTTATGTGCCACCACATGACCGCGATACAGGTGCAAGCAGTTCCAGAATTGAGGAGATGTTTGATCACCTGTTAAAGAAAGATGAGACATAGGACCAGACTCTGAGGGGCATGAAATCTGAGATTTCTCATATAAATTAGAAAATTAAGTCTCACTCTGTGGGTATCAAACAACTTGAGAATAGTTTGGTCAAGTGTTGACTCAACTTAATCAGCGTCAGATGGGTACACTACCTAGCAACACAGTTCAGAATACTAAAAATAAAGGGCAGTGTATAGCGGTTACTACTCGGGTGGCAAGAACACCATTGATGCTCCCATGCCAGTTAATGAGGAATATATTCGAGATGTGATGGTCGCAGCCAAAGATGCAGAGATAGGAGATGATCGTGGCAAGGATGGAGTGAGTGAAGCTGCTGATGCGCCCAGAAGTTGAAGCCCATTCCTAGGCCTTCTCCTCCCTTCCCTCAAAGAATAAAAAAGAGAGAGGAGGAAGGAAAATTCAAGCACTTTCTCTCCATGCTGAAATAACTCTCCATCATCACCCTTCTCATTGAGGCATCGGAGAAAATGCTAGCGTATGCTAAGTACATAAAGGACCTGATCACTAAGAAGCGCACTGTGAGTTAGAAGATCTCCCAAGAGCTTTAACATTGATGTGCTATTGCTGCAAGGTCCTTTCTTCAGAAGCGAGAAGATCCTGGTGCTTTCACCATACCCTACACTATTGGAGATGTGGAGTTCGAAAGGGCGTTATGTGATCTGGGTGCTAGCATTTATCTGATGCCTCTTATGGCCTTTAAGAAGCTAGGATTGGCGGTCCCTACTCCAATGAGCATGTAGTTGTTAATGGCCAATCGCACAGTGAATAAGTCATTAGCGATACTGTATGATGTGCTGGTCAAAGTTCAAAAATTCATATTCCCGACAGACTTTGTGATCCTTGATTGTGAAGTAGACTTCAATGTCCCAATCATCTTGGGAAGACTGTTCCTAGCCATTGGGTGAGCACTAATGGATGTGGAAGCCGACCAACTCAAGTTTAGATTGAACGACAGAGAAGCCGTCTTCAATATCTATCAGTACATGAAGCAGCCAATTGATTTGAAGAATGAAGTCTAGGAAATTGGTGAAGTCTGAGTAACCAATTTGTCCAAGTCATGCCGCGATAATAAATTAGGCACTACTTGGGAGACAACCCAAGGTTTTTGATGTAATAGTGTGGTTGTAGGTTTATTTTCAGTTTTTAGACTCATAGGTAGTTTATTTTCTTGTATTTTGATTGTAATTTTGGACAATAGGCTAGTTGCATATTGGGTAACAGTGTGTTCTATGAAGAATATGTACGTACAAGGCTAAGTTAGTTATTTTTAGCTTAGAAGAGCATGGAAGAGTCCCTACGACTGGTTCTATGGACCGTAAAATACTTTACGACCCATACACCATCTCGTAGAGATTTCCAATAAGCAGAAAAGTTAAGAACTCCATCCCATGAGTCAACTTTACGATTCGTAAATAAATCTATAGGTTGTGAATGGGACTCGTGGAACTCAGATAAGTTCCCTGAAAGTTTTCTAAGTGTTGAGGTTTCTATGACCAACTCTTTGAGCACTAAATGACTTTATGACTCATGGACTGGTTTGTGAACACCATCAAATCTAGGGTTTGGATGTTCAAGTAAACCACAATTTATGAGCCATAAAATACTCCATGGCCCGTAATCGGGGTTTTGTAGAGTCCAGAACACTTATTAAGTTGACCTGGTCAAGGTAAAATAATGAGATCAAATTATTTTAATCCCATTCTAACCTAATTTACAGAAATAACCTGGCAAACCCCTACCCCACGTAATTCCGACCACCGACGGTAGTCGTGCCCCTACTTTTTGGCGTAATTTTTCGGTGACCTAGGGTTTTGTGCATCTTCACCTCCTTTATCTTCTACAACTTAATCACACAACTTGGTAAGTTTTCAGTTGGGGCAAAGCCTTTGATTTGCCTCGGTTTGTATTATTGAATTGGAAAATATGTTGTGAATGGTAGTTTAGACATAACATATGTTTGAAATTAATATGTGCTCATTGAATTTGGGTTTCCCATGTTTGAATATTTGTCTATGTCTGTAATTAGATGTCGTTGACTCAAATGTATGATTGGATAGTTTGTTTGGCGCCTATTGATCCATTCACCATGTGCGATAAATTGATTTTGTGTGTGAATTGGTGAGTGATGACATAGGCGCATAATCTTCTTGAGACTTATCATATGTGGTCGGGATAGTGGGGAAACATGTTTAATAGCTTTCGATAGGGAATATATGTTGACTAACATGTTGGTGTATTGGTTGTGGTTTGAAAATCATGTGGGTGTTGTATTTTTTCTTTCGATGCTGGTAGAATACTTGTTGAAAAAGTCATATGTGGTCCAATGTAATGGGCTTAAAAACTCAGGTAACTGAGTTTCTTGTTTACAAGCGGCTTTTACGGCCCGTGAATCATTCCATGAGTCATAATTTCCCGTGTGCAAGATTCCAGATACTTAAAGTTTCTGAGTATCCATCAGAGGAGACCTTCTACGAGTCGTATATCACTTTACGACTCATAGATAGGTCTCGTAGATCCTTGCCTTGAATGAATTCCTACACTAGAATTCTCTACAATTCAGTCTATGACTTGTAAACAATTTCAGGAGTCACACCTAGTCTCATAGACCTTTCCAGCGACAAAAAAATGTTTGGACCATAGTTTTATGAAAGCACTTTATGGCTCGTAGTACAAACTATGACCTGTAAAGATAATTTCATAGAACCCTTCTGCAACTTAATTCAAATTAATTTTTCATTTCAATTTTCAATTTGTGGGGCTAACCAAGGTGCGTAAATGTTCATGTTTTAGGTACTATAGCCCCAAAAGCCAAACATGATGAGATTCAAGCCATATAATGAAGGATCAAAGATGAGTCATTGGATAATGAGCAGGTCCCTACTCTGCACGGATCAATAGAAGAGCTAAGAGCCAGCCCAGACACAGAGGTGGATTGACCACAAACCAGAGCTGCTGCAAGAGCTAGGTAGACTCAGGCTCTTGTTGTTTTAACTCACAAGTTTGATGAGGGAGGAAATGATAAGAGCGATTCCATCCAGAGAGGAGTCCAGCTCTAAGGCAAGCTCTAAGGATGGATCCGACATGGATTCCTTTGTATTGCCTCGTTCATCACCATCTGACGCTCTCAGTAGTCGGTGGTATGTCGCGGGCATATATAACATCTATATTAAGGATGTGCTGCAGACAGAGCGGGGCAAGCCAACCCACTCTATTTATGAGGAGCCTAGAGTCATCTTTGATAGACTCGAATGTGTCCTTGGTCTTCAGAACACGATGATTAGATACAGGCTTCAGTTGCTGACTAGATCTCTTGGACGATACTTCCTAACTACAGTGAAGGACTTTTATGCTTCATATTCAGCCACAGTACATAGCACTCTTCCCAAGGGGAAAAAGCTCATCCCTTAGCCCAAACTGATAGAGAGAAGAGTTAGGGGCCGATAGGTGGATATATCAGAGACCACCATCCGCCGGATGCTTTTTGGACCAGAATTTCCTGCCCCCAGATCCACCATAGAGTTTTACTATAGGTTAGGCAGACGAGGGACCCTCTGGTTATGAGAGATCCAGAGCGACAAGCCAGCTTGATGAGATGGGTGGCTAGAAGGGTCTAGAACCTTCCTGGGTTGCCACACACTCAGAACCTATTGTCAAGGCTTCACTCAGTTTCCCTGCCAAGTTTGGGTGACAGTTGTTCATTTACGAATCCAGCCTACTCTTACTGGTAATATGTTGACGCTGGAGTGCGCGGTATTGTTGCCAACATCTTAACTGGCTATGATATTGATTGGGACCACTTCATAGCCGAGAAAATTCATGAGGCCTCCCTGAAGAGGTCTACCTCCATCCCATTCCCTTGATATATAGGCTATATCTAGAGTCGAGGGTGGAATTGCACTTGATGCACTAGTTGATTGAGACCCAACATACATTGGATCCCAGCCTGATCAAGGCTAAAGAGAATGCAATGGTACTCTTGCGAGCATAGCCTATTCCCATACCTGAGATGTTTGCCCCAGCTCCACCACCTGAGGGTTCACAATCTACCACCACTACTACTACTGAAGATAAGCCCCTGCAGCCAGAGGTAGATGAGGAGAGGGGGCCCACTACTTCTATTCCTACAACACAAGCCATATCATAATTGTTTACTCCTGCGGGCATGATCTACGTGTCTGCCATATATATACAAGCTGTGAAGCAGTGGTTATCACATGCTGAGTCATGGTTGACTCAACCTTTTCAGCAGATTAGGCCCTGGGACCACCAGGCAATATCAGATTCGGAGGATCGCATGCAAGCATTCGCGATTGATGTTATTCAGACCGTCTCCCTACCATTAATGCCCACATTGATGGCTTTGAGGTGAGAATACAACAAAGCCTAAGCACGACCCAACCATAAGAATTTATGGCCATCCAGATAGAGATCCAACAACCATCCAAATTGAGATCCAACAACTTTCGGCCGATATGACAGTAGCTCTGGTTACATTACCAGAGACTATGCCCAAGGTAGCGGTGGTAGATCTTTTTGCTCCTGATGAGCCTATCTATCCTTCCCATGGGAAGAGGACCTACCAAGATGATGATCCTAATGCCGTATGATTTCATGTAGGGCTGACTGGGTAGGAGGAGCTCGAGCTTGTCTTGATGGAGTTTAGACAAAAGGAGGAGAGATAACAGGATCGAGAGCTTGAGACCTTTAGGGGTGTTGGACTATCAGGACAAAGTGCTACTGCTGAGGAGACCACCTCATAAGAGGAGGGTGGTCAGACTCAGCCACACACTAGTGCTTAGGTACCCAGGTATGATTTTTCACCATTTTATGTTTTCTTTTGCTTTTATTGTTTGCATTAGAGACAATGCACATCTTTTTCGATGGGGTCTGGGTAGTTTTGGGCCTCAATGAAGTCTGAGAAGCTTGGGTCCATAACTACCCCAATTTTTTATCTCGACATTTTCTTGTCTTTGTTCCTTTTCTTCGTGGCTATTTACTTTCTTTTGAACTAACACGTTTAGGATATTTAGATGGTCTGTGTAGCATATAGTACCAATACTTGTGTCCTATAGCATGTTTTTGTGATTTTTTTGAAAAATGATGCCCACCAATAATTTTGATTAGTACTTAGATAGCAATGTGTGACAATGTTTGTTCTGATAAGAGGGGATAAATTGAGATGCAAAACATGATCTGAGAGTCTTTTGTTGATAATGTACTCAGTGCCATGAGACTGAGTTTAAATTGCTAGATTCATGTGTTGTGTGCTAATTTACAACTTACCCTCTTACTCTAAATTAGGCTGTAGATTAATAGGATTAGGAAAGCATCTTAAGCCATTGTTCTTATTAGTCCACTTAGCCTAAATGACCAACCAAAACTATGATATATCCCTTGTTCCTAATGTTTGAGCCTAACATGTACCTATCCTTTGAAAACACCTGATTAACCTAGCCTTGTTAGTTGTAAGATCATAAAATTGGTCCTTCCTTAAATATTGTACACCTTGACTGAGGCAAAAAAGCTTAAGTTGAAGGTGGCTACCAAAAGTGGCCCTGGTTCTAAGGATGGATATTGTGCACCTCAACTCATGCCAAAAGCCTAAGTTGAGAGTGACCGATGTAAGGGTGAAACAAAAAAACGAAGGAGGGGAGTTAGTGATACAAAGAGAAAAGGAAAAATTATGTATTGAATGCAAAAAAAAAAAAAGTGATGCCTTAGTTATTAGCTAAATAAAAAAAATGAAGTGTAAAAGTAAGGCGAAAAGCTGGAAAATGAAAAGAAAACACCCAAAAAGCTTGAAATAGGCGAAAGGGAGAATGAAATGGAAATAACAGAGTTGGTAGTGCGAAAGTATAGATAAAAGTCGTGTCAAGGAGGGCCTTTAGTCACTATGTTCCCAAAATACCATACCAAAGCCCCTTGAGCTTATGTTACAAGCCTAGAAAGTCCTAAAGTGATCCTAGTCTAAGTGGTTGAAGGTCTTAATCATGAGTATAGGGGAAAACCTATGGTATTAGGCATGATGCATGAATATCTTTTGGGAGAGGGGGCGATTTTGCATAGTCCTAGGGTTATACATAAAAACATCGTTGAGTGTTAGATATGGGACTTATTTCTATAAGGGTACTTGCATTGCATTGTTTGCATTAGACTTAATCAGTGATTGTAGATTGTTGTTAGTACCTCACATGTCATAGTTGTATTGTCACATGCACTATTTGTATTAGTTTTCTAGACGATTATCTGATCGTGTTTTGCAAAGGTAGTGTGGGTATTTGAGCTTGAGATTTATATGATGTATGCCATTGGTTTGAGGTCTATGTGTTACTGTATTATCTATGTAGATTTAGTCCGTTTCTTGAGGATAAGAAACAATTTTAAGTTGAGGGTGTTGATGTGCTATCAAAATACAACACTTTTGATACTTAAAACTTGGAATATTGTGTGTTCTCAATACGATGTTAGTTGGGTTTTTGTGTTTTTGTGTTGTATTTGCAGGATTACATGTTTGGCCTTAAATTTGGGAAGATATACAGAAGTTTCTAGTTTTTGATGCAGTACGAGACTATTTACAAGTCGTAGACCATTCTACAATTCGTGAAGTGGTTTCGTAAACAATTCCAGTGAGGAGCTTATTTTCTAAAGTTGATTCTACGAACATGTAAAAGAGTTGTGGAATGATTTACGAGTCATAGAAGATGGTTCGTGCCCTGAGGATCAGGGATTGGATCTTTCTAAAGATTCATCAGACAAAGCCTCCTTACAGGTCATAAACTACATAACGAGTCATAGAGGAGTGTCGTAGATTTGAAGTCCGAATTACTAGCAGCTTTGTATGAGACCCCGATTACGGGCTGTGGAATGCAATAGGGCCCGTAAATCCCTTCAATATGGTGTGTCGACCAGTTATCCTATTTTAGTTAGGACTTATATTTTACTTATTATAAATATGGTTTTTTCGGTTATTTTTCAGATGTTTTCGCCAAGTAATCAGAGAACTCAGCAATTAGAGAGAAAAAATAGTGAGATTACTTTGGAGAGTTTTTTCGAAAACCTGTACTTTAATTTTATCTGGGCTAAACATTTTGTTCACAGAGAACAATGTTGTCGGTACCATTTTATATAGTTTCAGCTCCTCTTTGCTTCGACTCAGCTGCAACTTCAATTGTCTTCAGTAAAGCCAATTCAAAACTATATGCACTTGTAACATACACCATTCAAAGAATAATTAGCCTCAAATTATAGGATTAAAAACACAAAATCATAAAAAAAAGAGTAAGACACGAGTGTAAATTATACAATCATCAATTTTGGGCTCATTTGCAAATAGGTACAGCACCAGTATAGTAAATGTAGGCATAGGAATCGTTAGTGGTGCTAGAGCATAGTAAATGTAGGCATAGGAATCATAACAGATATTTGGATCTTCGTCTAGATGGCATTCATGTCCAAGATCCGAGTTGGTTTGAGGTGATCCTCCACCCAACTCTCAAATGCATCTGCACAGCTATATAACAATGCTAATTTCTCCTTAAGCGTGATTGTAAAACACTCGTTTATGCGATCCTCGAACATTAATATGGCCTTGCAAACCCAACACCTGATCTATTGCAATAACTAAGTCAACTAAGACACTGTGTGAGCTTGGCACTATTCCAAGGCAAAAATGGACTCCACAGATATGTACACCATACCCGCGATCTAAGGATGTGAAGGCACGCCCTCTGATATAGTGGAGAAAGTAGAAGTGGGCCCTATCTCTATCTCAACATCAGTCTACGTGGGCCTCTCAGACTTATCATCAGTAGCAACACTGGTGGTAGTGGCCTCAGGATGTGGAGGGTTGGCGAATATCTCTAGTAATCTAACTGTAGTGTGCGGTGCTCACCTTGGTGCGATTGGATTCTCTCAGCCTTTATTAGGTTGGCATAGTGGGTCCTCTGGACATCTATCATGGCATCCACATTGGGTATGATCTCCACCCCCACCTCTTTGCATAGTTGATGCACCAAACATGGGAATGGGATCGAAGTGGACCTCCTCAACTTGTGATCATGTATCTACTCAACTATACACCGAGAAAAGTAAATATCATAGCAAGTGATAATGCCTGCATCCAGTACTGCGTGATTCGCCGTCATGGTATTATCAACATGTGTTGGCTAGATCTGAATATGCATCACTACCTACCAGAATTTGCAAGCAAAATTGAGCAATGCCTTTACGATATGCATAAGACCAGACATCCAGTCGGCATCCTGGCCTCACTGTCAAGACCTCATCCCGACCATGATGGTGCCTATTATATACCACCTATAGGCAAGGAAATTACCAAAACCTAAGGCACCTATTCTAGTTCTCTAGTCACGCCCATAATTGATACAAAAATATAATTAACCATAGCCGACCCAGAACCTAGAAGTCAACTTTACCGAGCTATAATAGACAAAAGTACATATGCATATACATATACCAAAACAAATAATATACAAAACCAGGAGTGCTTCCATAAATACTAGCCTCTACTGTACAAGGACAATGTCTGGAGTAAAAGACGTCCATCAAAAGGAAGGAGAATGTGAAGTAGCTAGAGCTGCCGCTGCTCACCAAAAGTCTCCTGAGCACTCCTAAAAACCCTTGAAGCATAGTGCTCGCGACTAGAACCTAGACTTATACCATGGAAAGATGCATGAAGTAAGGGTGAGCACCAGAAAGAGGCACCCAGTAGGCATGATCGACTGACCAAGTGAATTAGTATACATAAGTAAAGCTCAAGTATAGGTAATTATAGCAAAGACAATAAATCAACCCCAAATTAAGGAATGAGCATATCCAAAAAATTCTCAAAACCCCAACTAAACCAACCAAAGCGAAGTGCAACCATACTTACAGATGAAGACTTAGTGGGCTCACATTGTAACCATCACTGAACGGAATCATAGCATTGTATGCAATGTAAGTCCCTAAGAGCAATGCCAGTATGCCACCTAGGCCTCCATAAGCCCAAAAGGTATACCCGCACACAATCTAGTTGACAGCATCACAATGGAAACTAACAAAGTCACCACAAAATCCCAACTCTCAACATCACATGATCAAGGTCAAGTTTTATGTGGGTGTAAGGCCTTAGTATCTAAGCTTGGATGCCCCTGGTCCCTCACAAGCCTAGAGGGTACACGACGCCCAATCTGGGTGTTAATAGGTATTTGGATCCACAGAAAATCAGCTTGGTCCTCGATCCAAAATATCACATAACAACTGGGTCCTCAACCCAAAATATCATAAAGGTATGCCATATCCCCTGCGGGAGAAAAAATCCCCCTAATCATAATCAAATAGGTCTCAGATCCAAAGAAATCAGCGTGACATATCTTTCTGAACAAGTAATAGTGTCCCAAAACCAAAATGTAGCCAACGGGGGCCCCCGACCTAAACATCAACAAGTAATTGGTCCTCGAAATTAGTGTCAAGGATTGGGAATCCTAGTCATGGACACCAAAACTTAGACCACAGGGCGCGTCACCTAGGGCCTCAGATACTTGGATGTGGCCATCAGAGTTCGGACCACAGGGAGCGTCATAAGGGGTCGAGATATCGAAACAATGACCTACTTAACCAGTCTATCTAGTTACAGAACTCCAAAGTCATATCATTTCCAAAGTGAACATAGGTGAAGATACTCATATCATGGGTATCCCACACAATCCAACCCACACAACTATAACTATTACCATCTCTCGGATAATAATAGTTAGTCCCAACGTCAAGTATGAAGAACCAATACACAGAAACTAACCACGGTATGAAAGAGCATATGTATTACTAAGTAGTGCAAAACAATGTCTAACAGGCCTAAAAATGCAACAATCCAGCCAAGTATAGGTAATGAGAGTAAAGCAGAATAACAATAGTAATATCATGAGCATCTTTCACAGCCAGACCCAACAAAATCATGTTTATATGAGAATTAAGTCACAGTATGACGAGTAAATACATCAAGCAGCCTCATAGCTATCATATCTGATTTACATATGAAAACATTCCCCAACAGATAAGAGTTAGGTTAGAATACATACTTGTCCTATGGCATTAGCCCACATATGGCCCTTATCAGTCTTCCCCGCAGTTAATAATGCTAGATATAATAAAACTGCAGCAATCACAGCCACCAACACGAGGGACTAATTCTACGATAACATATATTACATACCCATAGTACGACTAGGCACATGTCGTACATATATCACAACTCACCCCACCACTTACACCTTTTCTGAAGCACAACCGTAGCATTTTCCAGAATGTAGGATGGTTCCCCAAATTATCAGTAGGAGTAAAGAATATACAATGGGTCATAGCTGTACATAAAGAATAATAAATTACAAGCCGTAGAGAATCACATCTAACCGGTAATTATTTTACTATGAGGCAGCCACAGGTGCTAAGACAGATATAGATACTAGAACCAATGCACAAAGTAGCATGTAATCAATTGTCAGTCCCATAATCTAGAATATATTTGTAACATCAGGCTACACACACATATACAAGCAAGAGTCGAGCTAAGTGTACATACCTACCATACATTCCCAGGCCAATTTAGCCGTTATCAGGCCCTCCCATAGTTTGACAGTGCCAGAACTCAGCAAATATTGCAGTTACTGCTAACACAACCCTCAATACAGCAACCACCATCCCATATCATCATACATATGTACACACACAGAGCACAACTAGCCATATACAATACATATTATATAATGCAACCGATAAACAAAATAACTCTACATGTTCCAGCTCACTTACGCAACCTAAACTCAATCTAAGGTTTTAGAAAAAGCCTAGCCTACTAGCAAACGATTCCTCGTGCCCTAACTCAATCCATTTGAGCTTTTCCCCTCCTAATTGTTGCTCGGCTATCAAAATACAATTCAAGATGTTAACAGGGTCACATTGGCTATAAGATCTCGAAAAATGGGTGAAATTATATCAATAGCACCTAAAATGAGAAAGGATGGGGGCCACACCAAAAGTCCCAAAAAATGCTCACCATGTTGCCCCGAGTCTACAACATGAAATTCGGCTCAAAACGGATCTCAGATTACTGCGAAATGGCTTAAAAACGAAGTTAAACTCTTTACTGGAAAACATTTCTTGGTCAACTTTTATGAAAAACCACAATAATTTAATGAAATCCAACCATACTATAACATTCCTCTCAGAATATAAAATAACTTAGACTAAAAAATTTACCTCAATTTCGTCAGAATCGATGAGATATCAAAGCATCAAGTTTTCACACATTCTGAGAATATAATAAGTTAAAATTGTGATTTATATTGCAAATTAAATGCCAAATCCATAATCCTAATTCACCACAGTGTTCCTTTCAAAAATCCAAGTCATGTAGGCTTTTGAATCGCTAAAATTGGAGTTCCGGAGTGAACGTTACGCCTGCTTAAAGTTTCAAAATTGTCGTTCAAAAAGTTGATTAATAAATGGGCCATCGCGTCATTGTACTCTATGAATGGAGAGCTCTATGGTGCCTCCTTCTTCACGAATGTGGACATGACCCCACATATGCGGAGGTCTTCCTTGATTGATTTCCACGAACGCGGAGGGTTAATTTCCTAGTGTTGCACCAACAATGTCCAAGACCACCACAACCCATTCTCGGTCATCTGATGTCCCCTATATGAAAACAATAGTGATACCACATGGATTTCAATGTTTCAGATCCAATGGTGCGGTGGGAATTTTCAATGGAACATCCCATGGAAAATTGAGGGTTCCACTTCTTTTCGACTAATTTTAGAGAAAGGAACTGAGGGGGTAAAAATGCAACCGGATGCCCCCGTCAATTGACAAAAGATCGTTTTATATTATTTCCAGAGTTCCAGAGCTGACCATGCCATCAGATTTGTATTTTGAGCGCGTTTAGCTAGGTTTTTTTTTTTTACAAAAAACACACCTTTTTAGCTTTCTGTTGAGGTGATTTTGAAACTTTTGCCTCAAATTCATATCCGCACCCTCTATCTTTGGAACAACCACTCTCCTAGTCTAAATCAACTGTTCCTGAATACATTGAACTATCAAAATCCCCTTCCAAGGCCATATTCTAGGAGTTTATCAGAAATCATATTTTTAGAATTATAATTTCTCGTTAACTAGAAAATTCACATAATTCACAACCAGTTCATCATATAACCATCTCAACAATCTCAAAAAGTCACAAATGGTTTTTGGTTACCATACAAAAGCTTAAATTGACGGATTTGTCACATAAATACTGAAATGACCTGGTGGGTCATTAAACTCTCTCAACAATGTGCTGGCAATCCATCTCAATAAATTGGCCTTTCTTACTGCATCTCTCATTAATACTCGATCCCATGTTTTCCTCAATCGATAACCAAACTCAACAGTAATCGTGGGGGCTTGGTAATTGAGACTAAATAAAATCCTGTGGACGGTGGCCTCTAGTAAATCAACTGGAACACCTAGCACCAACGTCCGACTCAACCTAGGCTGTTTGGTGTAGCCTCAAGAGCTGTAGCAACATAGGAAGCATAGAACTCATGAACCAATGCCGGGAAATACTTCCCTAATGATCCTACTAGCTAATCGAAACTGTAACGAGCTATGGTGTCATGGATCATATGCATAGTGTCAAAACTAACTGTGACTATCTGGGGCTCCGCAAATATGGTTTGTGTTGTCGACCTTTGCTATCCTTCTGGATCTCCTCTTTGTATATAGCCAAATGTCCTTGATGCACCAACGACTCAACTACCTAGCTGCAGGAACTGTAAAGGGGCAGACCTACTCGAATTCACGGACTTTGATCTTGACTCCTGGTCTAACCCTGAGCCATCTCGGTCTGGGGAGCTTGACCTGGACCCCTCTTCAGAGTTCGTCATCTGTATACAACTACTCCTCTGTGAATCTCCCTCAACAAACTGGAGAGTCTTTGGTGTAGTGGCTGGTGGCTCAGCCAGTATTATCAATGTTGATATCGTTGTAATATGTCATTGCTCAATGCCTTTGTCTAGACGAACACTGAGCTTCTCTCTAGAGCCACTGGCCTAAGACTCTATCAACTCATCACAGAGTCTATCCCTCATAGCCTTTATCTCGTCACACTTAGGTCGGGGACCCATGGTATCTGCAAAGACAACAACATAAGCACACATAAGTCATAGGAGATGCAAAAAGAAAAATAATAACTTAACAGAAATTTATCACAGAAGAAACTAAGAAGGCTCACCACTAGGCCGTAGGATGAGCAACAGGCCGTAGAAGACCTTCGCAGAAATAGGCAATAGTAATTTTAGTTACTAGAATTTGACTTACAAACTCAGTCACGACCCATGGTTTAAACCATGGGTCGTAGACTAGGTCATAGGTGTAGAGTCAAAATAATATCTTTTAGGTATTGGAACCTACGAACTCTGTTTACGGGCCGTAATTGGAACAACAACTGTTACACAAATTTGTCCTATTTTGGAAATATAAAGTTTTGAATCCCCATTTACAAGGGGAAATACAGTCCGTGGATGAAACCACGGGCCATAAAAGACCCTCATAATTTTGATGGAATGACAATTTACTTCTTAAGTCCAAGTTTGTTTCCAATACTTGCATTATAAAACTAAAACTCAACTAGTATCCCAATCAACCAAGAATTTAAACAATCAAGCAAGCATATGTTGACTAGTTCACAATAAGTGGGTCTACTAAATCAAGCAAATGTGAAATCAGATGACATGCAAATACAACCTTAAAATTATTACACATATCCCATCAATTTGTGCATTCCAGACCCACTTGTCATGTAAATTACCATCCCACCTCTTATACATCAATTCTATCCAAATCATTAGACATACCCTTCAAAGACCAATAAGAATAGATACATAAATAAATAAAAGCACAACACAGTGCACCAAATACCTATACCATCTACTAGGCCATTTTCTATCATGCCCATTCAACATAATACCAAGATAATAACCCTTTCCAGTATAATACATGCAACCTTCATCACTGAATACTCAAGGTAATTTCATACAGTTCATATCATCAGTGAGTACACAAGAAATCATATCAACTAGGCATTGGCACCATTAATAAACATAATCACAAGGCCAACAATGTCAATGAAATAGAAAACAACTCAATCCAATAACAATCTAATTTTTAGAAACCCTAACATAAGAAAATCAATGAATTCGAGTCCCTTCATTCATAAGCTATCATTTGGAAATTTGGAAGAATAAAAGGGGATACATACCTGAATTGCGAGAATATAGCCATAAAAATGATGAAAATCAAAGTAGAAGAATCCCTAGGGCTTGTCGGAACAGTGAATAAGTGGCCGAAAAAATAGAGTAGTGGTCGGAGTTGGTCAGAAGAAAGGAAGAAAGGGTAGGGTTTGGTTGATTTTGCAAATTATGAGAAAATAAGGGGTGATTTGTTTTACCCCTCTTTTAATCTTTTAACTGGGTTAGGTAAAAGTGGAATTTTGATTCTACGAGACCCCGATTACAGGCCTTATAAAGTTCTATGGCCGTGATTCTTGGTTCTGTGATTTCAAAAAGTCACTTTTGAATGCCTGAATTTTGTGAATACAACCTCGACCCCTAGAATTTTCTACGCTCGTAGCTTGTGTTCATAGATAACCCCTATACTTAGAAAATCTCCAAAAATGTACCTGAAATCTACAAACCCTATTCACGGCCTGTAGTAGTTTCTATGGACCATAAATTTGGCTTGTGGATTGAAGTGCAAATTTGTTTGCTCATTAGAAATGGTTCTATGAATAGTTACACGAGCTTGGTTTTAAATCATGGTTCGTTTACTAACCCGTAGAACCTAATTTTCTCGCTTTTGGGACTAGCTCACTGCCTTAACCTCGATTCCTCATATACTTAGCAAAATAAACTATTACCCTATAACTTTCTCGTCTGTGTGTTTAAAATACAACCAAAAATTGAAAATTAAAACAACCTATGAGTCCAAAAATAAAATTTAACACAAATACATGAAAACTACAACTAGCATCTTGGGTTGCCTCACAAGTAGTGCCTGATTTTTTGTTGCAACACGACTTAGACTACTTGGTTACTCATACTTCATCAAGTGTCCAAACCTCCACTGTCTTGACCTCATTTTCATTGCCAAAATATCTTCTGATTCTTTATCCATTGACCTTGAACCTCGTGTCATCCTTGTACTCTAATTCAAAAGCCCTATGGTTGAAAATATATGTGACCTTGTAGGGAACCAACTATTTAGACTTGAGTTTTCCAAGGAACAACCTTAGCCTCCAATTTAACAAAATTACTAAGTTTCCTAGTGAATCTTGACGATGCCCAATGTGATAGTCATGATACAGCTTCATCCTCTACTTGTACAATACTGAGCTCTCATATGCTCTCAATCGAAACTCATCAAGTTCGTTGAGTTTGCTCAGCCTTAAATTCATTGTGATGTCCAGATTTAGCTTTTTGAGTGCCCATATTGCATTGCACTCAAGCTCTATAGGTAAGTTAAAATCTTTACCAAAAATATGTTGGTAAGGAGACATACCTGTGGGAGTCTTGAATGTAATCTGGTATTGCCCATAATGCATCATCTAGCCTTTACGACAAATCAGTCCAGTTTGCATTCATTATCTTGGATATAATTTGTTAAATCTCCTATTAGATACCTCAACTTTCCCACTTGTTTGTAGATGGCCTAGAATTGCCACACTATGCTTCACCCCATACTTCTCTAGAAGAGCCTTGAACAACCTATTGAAAAAATGGGAACCTCTATCACTAATGATCGCTCGAGGAGTGCCAAACCATGAGAAGACATTTCTTTTGAGACATGCCGTGAAAAGTTTACCTTCATTGTTAGGAAGTGCAACCACTTCCACCCATTTTAAGACATAGTCCATAATGACCAGAATATATTTGTTCCCATAAAATTTGACTAACGGTCCCATAGAATCTATACCCCAAATGTCAAACAACTTAATCACCATAATGAGGTTAAGTGGGAGCTCATGTCTTTGGGAAATATCACCTTTTCTCTGGCACTTGTCACAAGCTTTAACGTAATCATGGGCATCTTTGTGAATGTTTGGCTAATAGTAGCCACAATGCAAGATCTTGTGTGCTCTCTAAATTCCACTATAACTCCTACCAACCAATGAGAGGGACAAGCCTATAAAACAATGAAGAATAATCCCATCTTCATAGACATGAAACAAATACGATTCATCTTCGAAAAACGTCTTCACATGAGATATAAACTTATGGAGCTTGTGAGAAGTCAAGACTGGTGGCACAACATCACTGACTAAGTAGTTTGTATAATCCATGAACCATGGTATCAAATTATGTGATTTTTCCAATACTCTTATCATGGAATAAATCATCAATCTCCACCCCATCATTGAACTTTGCCATTGCCTCATCGTCAAGCCTAGTAAGGTTGTCAGCAATCTAATTCTCTGTCCTCTTCACGTCAATTACCTCAAAATCAAACTCTTGGAGAAGAAGTACCCATCAAATAAACCTTTGTTTTCGTCCTTCTTCTCCATCAAGTACCACAATGCTGAATGGTTAGTATGCACAATGACTTTGGTTCCCAAATGATATGATCTAAACTTCTTGATAGCAAAGACTTCTGCAAGTAACTCCTGCTTGGTAATACTGTAATTCCTCTGTGCTACATTGAGGGCTTTTCTAACATAGTAAATGGAATAAAACAACTACTCTCTACGTAGTCCCAAAACCATACCAATTTCTACCTTACTTGCATCACACATAATCTCAACCCTGGAGAAACTATGATAGGCATCGATATTACCTCTGCTTCAACCCTTGGAATGCCTTCAAATATGCATCATCAAACACAAATTTAGCATCCTTCTCAAGTAGCTTACAAAAGGGATGTGCGATCTTTTAAAAGTCCTTTATAAATTGTTTATAGAAACCTGTATGCCTCAAGAAATGTCTCACACCTTTGACAGAGATAGGTAGAGAAAGCTTCTCAATAATCTTGACCTTGGCTCTATCAACCTCTATACCTTTAATGGATATCACGTGCCCCAACATGATACCTTGTTTAACCATTAGGTGACAGTTTTCCCAATTCAACACAAGGTTACACTCCTTGTATCTCTTCCAGACGTTATGCAAATGCCTCAAGAAAACCTTGAATGAGTCTTCAAACATGCTGAAGTAATCCATAAACACTTTAATAGTGTCTTCCACCATATCATAGAAAATAGATATCATGCAACTCTGGAATGTAGCTAGCGCATTGCGTAATCTGAATGGCATCCTCTTGAATGCCAAGGTACCATAAGGATATGTGTAAGACCCCACATGTTGGAAGGTGTAAAAGGTCCTAGGAAATGAAATCTAGAAATTTTTAACGTACTAGTGTGTTTTATGTAAGGGCCTACGGGATGTAAGTGGCTCTAAGAGTCGTAGCTTACGCTCATGGAATGTTGGCCAGACTTGGTTAAAATACTAATTTTTGAAGTTAAGTATACGAGATATAAGACGACTCATGGATTGACTTACAAGTCGTAAAGTTCAGTCCTAGAGTGAGTTTCAGAGAAAGTTTCTGAGGGTCCAAAATAATATCTGATAAACCCCATTCCTACGAATTGTAGATTAGACCATGACCCGTAGTCGGGGTCTCGTGGTCTTACCGGGCAGAATTTTATAATGAGTAAATTTGACCTTTCGTAGTATTTTATGACTATACCATGCCATTCTAACCCTAAAATGACCCTTAAGTCCTATACAACCCTAATTCACTCTATTCCACTTCATTTTCAAATTTCCTTAGACCCACATCTCCAAGAAACTCCCTAGTATTTTAATGTCTTAAAGAGAAGAGAGCAACTAGGATTTCTATTTTTTCCTCAATTAAACCACTAAGGTATGTGGGGTTTGATTGTGGAAACCTGTCCTCCAAGGGCTCAACCATTCCTCCCCCTCGTGTCCCCAAGTTATGGATATTTTCATGAACCCTAGCCAAGTGTTATTATGTTTTTTGTGGGTTATTTTCAATAATGCTCAAGTGATTTTGTTCTACTGCTTGCATGTCATTTACTCTTAGATTGGATTGTTTTAAACTTATGTACATGTCCCCACCATAATTTTATTAAATATGTGTGCCAAGCTTCTATGATATTGAGGGCCTTATGGCAAGTTATGCAAATATATGAATGATATTATTTTGAAAAGGGTCTATTAGGCATGCTTTGAGATATGAGAATATTGAAAGGTTATGAATGTCATGAAGCCCTATTTTGATCTTATGAAGCTTTGGTTTTGATGAGTTACTCTATCATATTATTATGATGCTTTGCATAATACTTCTATAAGTATGATTTGAGTATTCCTTGAGATTTTGACCTAGCATTGAGAGGACCTTGGTAGATAACCATTATCCCATAACTATTTGGCCACCATAGGTTCATGAATTAGCTAACGGATACATATAGCTTGTTTTGCATAATTGACCAAAAAAAAGATGGTCTTCCCATGCGACACATGTTAATTAAATACCAAAAAGGGTGGTGTTCCCATAAGATTGTTATAATAAGTTAACCGAAAGTGTGATGTTTCCGTAAGGTGTTTATGAAGCACTTTTTATAATGGGAGAGTTCCCTTAAGGTGAGGATTTTGTGTGCCTTGGAAAAGTAGACAACTCCTAGTCCGAATTAGAATAAACGTTTGGATTCTAAGTAGTAGCTTGTTTGGTCGTACATGTCGGTTACAGTCCCTTCCCATCTATGTATGATATGTTATGTGACTCGATGATTCCTCGTGCATATTTTACTAAGGCATTGAGCCTCTCATGACATATTGAGCTTATAGCTATTGATTATGATTAAGCGTATTGTTTAATTATGCCTTATGTTCCTTATTGCATTGCACCCTTTATAATTAGTACACTCCAAATACTAACACATTCCTTTTACCAAAATGATCTGACCATGTAGGGACCGGAGCTCCTATCTATTATTCTCCTCCATGTGGCTAGATGATTCTGTTGAAGATCACTTTTGCTGAGTCTTCTACGTTCAGGGACAATAGTCATTTATTTTATTGCTTATTTAAGACTTGCATAATCATGGACATGTATCTTTGAGGTTGAGCTCAGGAGATGTCTTGTCCCTAATTCCATTCTTATTAGAGGTATTGTTGGATATTTGGATATGTATGTTATGAGCTTGTATTATGCTATGTATAATGAAAGACTCCCTTAGTCCCTTATTCCTTCTTATGTGTTGAATAGTTGTTGTATTGATGAGATGGAAGTCCCAAGTCCCTACAACATCCCCATAGGATGAGTCCAAAGTTCAATTTCCCCTAGAATTTGCGTATGTGATTCAAATAAGAGCCAAAGGAGCCTACACAAATTTGTAGCTAAATGATCTAATACCTTAGTTAATTGAACCCTATTGTAGAATTCAATTCCAACACGCGATACCCGGATTGCACAATACTTACATTTTGAATACTCTTTTTCATGCAATATTCAAAGGTTTAAACATGAATCTAAGTTTACAACCATATATTTACAACTATCGCTGAAGAAAAATGTAAATCCACATCAAATTAGCACATAAAATTCAGTTAAATTGAAGACCCATAGTAAGAAATTAATATTCAGTTACTAAGCACATCTCCAACATGGGGTTTTAGCTACTCATTTTCAAAATAGAAATGAAGTTACCAAAGGGATTATTCATAACAATGGAATTAGAATTTTAAACGAAAAGTAATGTCAAATCCTCTTCTTGAATTCTTCACCTCTAAGCTAAGTACAAACCCTTATCTCTAAGCCCAAAGTATTTTCTTATAAATATACCTTCAATCGCTCTAGAATTTGTAAGTGATCACAACAAAGATCTAAGTGTATATCCATCAAAAATTCCTCTCCGTTCCTTTTAAACCTTCGAAGAAAATACTCTTAATTTTCTCGTTATCCACCATTCGACGGTCAATGTAAACCATCCCCATAGTCATTCGGTGATCTACCAAATGTGAAGAAGACCGCCTTTTTGAACTATCCTTAAGATCCTCAAATTTATATCATTAGGCGATGGGACTATTCATCATCAAATCACTTTGGAAATCCATTGAAGTGTGACATAGATTGCCTTCTTTGACAACAAATTTTCCTTTTCTTCCCTTCCAGCTTTTTTAATATTAGGTGACGACACTGTGGAACATTAAATTGGTTCCGCGATTCGTTGAATTGAACTTTTTCTTTCCCCTTTTCACCTTGAGCTTAGGATTGGACACTATAATAAAAGGATATTAATCTACGTCATTTGGCATACGAAAGACTTGTTCGGTGACGACTGATTTCTACTATCTTTTTGGAAATTTTTCTCCTTTTGTCCTATTTTGCTAAGATTTATCCCTTCATGTATCGTTTTCCTGATTTTCAGTATCAAACACACATTTTAGTTAACATATAAGGAAAACGAACAAATTGAGGAAAATAATTTATGCAATTTAAGCTCTATATAGGTCCAACATGCATACTCATCAATTACTTGACTAAGTATATGTTTAGAACCGAATAAGGCATTAAGGTGGAGTTCCTTAGCAACCCTTTGCCCTATTAACTATGTGCTACCATAAGAGCCCTTGTAGTCAAGGCTAGTGGATTTATGTATACCGTTTGTGTTAAAGAAAGATGCATGCCAAGTGACAGAGTTCCACTCGGTAAATGATCTCCATGTGACAACTTAGGGGGTTATGTTTGATTATGGTGCATTCCCACAAAGTGTAAGATTTGAGGTCTTTGTTCCATCATATGTGTTTTATATGATGTATTTCTTTTACTTCATATTGATCTTTATTCCTCGTTCATGCTTAAGTATGTTCTTGATGATGGCATTTTCATTTCATGTTTACATTGCATCTCATATGCTTAGTACATTTCAATGTACTAACACATATTTTGTCTACATGATGTCCACATGTAGAGACTGGCGCTCTTTCTCTTTCAACACATAGCTAGTTTATCAGCATTCAAGACTAGTAGTAGTGGTGAGCCCATAGTTCAAATCTTCACCTATTTTCTTCATGCTTTGTACTTTTTGGACGGTTGTATATTTTAGACATTATTTCTAGAGGCTTTTACTTTCTATATTATTTTCATGTCTTTTCTATTTGAGAAAAATTCAAAATAGTGCATCGGTTCCTATTAAGTCATGTATAGTTGGTATGTTTGGACTATGATTTATGTTGAAGTGTGCCCTTGAAACATGAATGTTACCTCTTTGTCCTTTCCCCCATTACAAGTTTTGCTTTATGTGATGTTTACCTATGAATGCTTGATGTATACTAAGATGGCAAGGATAAGGTCCCTACGAGTTTCTCATTTGCCGTGTTACGACTAGGCCGTAGGCTTGGGTCGTGACAAAGATGGTATCAATGCCCAAGGTTTTAAAATGCTCCTCAGATGTCTAACATACCACATCAAGTAGAGTGTAATTTAAGATTATGAAGTGCGCCACAACCATATATGAGAGACTATGATACAGTTATGAAATTTTCCCTTCTTTATAACTGATTTCGTGCCTTTGGAGTTGACTAAGGTTTTTCTTTATCTAAAGGCATTTCATTTCTATTTCTAGATCATGCAACTATGAAGAACTACTCATCCAACGAATGTACCTAAAGGGAAAGCTCGTCCCTTGTAACAAGATAAAAGGGTGACACATGTTGAGTATATAACTACCTTCTCCATATTGGCCCAAACACAGTCTAACTAAGAAAATAGGGAGATTTCCATCCCTTCTCAAATACTCGTATTGGCCATAAGGGTCTGGGACCTAATAAGAATAAACCCACTAGAGTACCACAGTTCCAAGGTTGATGAAGACCTGATGGAATTTATCAATGAAGAATATAGGATCATTACCGTCATGGGACTATCATCAAAGAAAAAGGTCAAGTTAGTAGCCTACAAACTCAAGAGCATGGCAAAGATTTTGTATGAGCAATGGGTGGGTGACAGGGTCTAAAAAACGAGTCAAATTGAGTAGAAAGAGTTTAAATGTGCATTTTTGCATAGGTTTTTCTTGATCAAGATAAGAGAGGCTAAAGTGTAAGAATTCATGAACTTGAAGCAAGGGCACATGGTGTAAGGGAATAATTGCTCAAATTTACTCAACTTTCTAAGTATGCCACATTTTTGGTGGTGGATCCCTGAGCTAGGATGAGCCAATTTATATCTGGAGTATCGGATCTGGTATCCAAGGAGTGCAAAGTAGCTATGCTCATGAAGAAAGTGGATATCTCCCGATTGATGACCTATGCAAGGCGAATTGAGGAGGAAACATTGAGGGAACATCCAAAGGAGTCCAAGAGGGCTTGAATTGATGGTGGAGGATTCTTTTACAAATAGTTGAGGCCATTGGATATTCCAAGGTGGTCAAAGGCAAGTGAAACAAGGGTCA
The DNA here is from genome assembly GCA_029948455.1 of Solanum rostratum. NCBI lineage: Eukaryota > Viridiplantae > Streptophyta > Magnoliopsida > Solanales > Solanaceae > Solanum > Solanum rostratum. The sequence continues at coordinate 31,075,693 of CM057050.1, read as the reverse complement.
ACTAACACTCCTCCTTCCAAGTTTAACAAAGATAAGGGAGCCAATCCAAAGCCCCAAGGAGGATTGGGTGCACAAGCTTCTCCAAATTTTTCAAAATGTGGAAGGCCTCATAGAGGTGGGTGCTTAGCTAGATCCAATGCTTGCTTCAGGTGTAGTAAGCCCAAAATTGTGCCAATGATTGTAGGAGTGGTGGTACTAGTTCCCAAAGCGAAGGTGGAAAAGCTCAAGGTGCCCAAAGGATTAATACGTTTTATTGTCTTCATAGCCGCCAAGAAGTAGAAGAAGCTCTGGATGTGGTTATCGATTTGTTAAAAGTTTATGATTTTGATGCATATGCATTGTTAGATATGAGAGAAAATTTATCTTTTGTCATTGCATTCTTTGATAATAGATTTCATACATGTCTCAAAGTCCTAAATGAGCCTTTTGAAGTGTATACTCCTGTTGGAGATTCTATAGTTGCACCAAGGGTCTATAGAAATTGTCCCGTGTCCATGCTACATAAGGTTGTTTCTGGTGACTTGGTAGAACTCCCTGTGGTTGATTTTTATGTTATAGTCAAGATGGATTGGTTGCATGCTTCTTATGCTTCTAAAGATTGTCAAACTCGTAGGTCAAATTCTAATTTCCATATAAGTCCATTCTTGAGTGGGAGGGTAGTAGTTCTTCATGTAGAGGTCATTTTGTATCATATCTTTAAATCTCAGAAAATGATCTCTAATGGGTGCATATCCATCTAATGAGAGTTAGAGATGTCACTTCTAAAGTCCCCTCTCTTGAGTGGCTTCTTATTGTAAATGAGTTTCGTAATGTATTTTCGAAAGAGTTACCTGGTGTTCTTCCCGAAAGGGAAATAGATTTAGGTATAGACCTCTTGCCCGACACTCAACCCATCTAGTTCCTCCTTATACAATGGCCCCAAGAGAGATAATGGAGTTATAAAAATAATTGAGGGATTTATTGGAAAAGGGCTTTATTAGGCTGAGTAGGTCCCATGAGGTGCCTCGATATTGTTTGGAAAATGGAATACAGGTCACTCCAATTGTGCATAGAATACTGGCAACTCAACAAGGCCACCATTAATAACAAATATCCACTCCCAATGATAGATTACTTATTTGATCAACTACAAGGATCCAAGCACTTTTCTAAGATTTGTTTGCGGTCTGGATATCACCAACTAAGGGTGAGAGAGAATGACATTCTTAAAATAGCTTTTCGGATGAGTATGAACATTTTAAATTTGTGGTGATGTCTTTTAACCTTACTAATGCACCAATGATCTTCATGGACCTTATGAATAGGGAATTCAAGCCTTACCTTGATATGTTTGTTGTGGTGTTCATTAATAATATCCAAATCTACTCTAAAAGTAAGGAAGAGCACATGGATCATTTGATGGTGGTGTTACAAATGATTAGAGAAGACTATTTGATAAATATATTAAGTATGGGTTTTGGTTAAAGGATGATTCTTTCCTTGGAGATGTAGTATTGGTTGATAAGATCAAAGCTCATCCTAAGAAGATTGATGTGATGAGAAATTGGCCAAGGCCATTGACTCCCATGGATATTAGGAGTTTTTTGGGCCTAGCTAGGTATTATAGGAGGTTTTTTGAAGGTTTATCCTCCGTTTCATCTCCATTGACTAAGTTAACCCAAAAGAAGGTGAAGTTTGTGTTGACGTATGAGTGTCAAAGGAGTTTTCAAACCTTGAAGCACAGGTTGACTCCATTTTTGATAACGTTCAAACATACTCCTTTTTACAGAATATGGACGATCGTTAGCAGTATATTTACCCAACTAAGAGTCGGGGTCGATCCCACAGGGAATAGGTTGAAACAACTTTACTAGTTATCCTACTTTGGTCATTGGTTCTATTTCCAGAAAACAAACAATGCGAAAAAGTAAAAATGGGGGGTTTTTGAACTAAGATCCTAACTATGAGTACGAATGCAGATAAAATAAACTAAGGCTTAGACAGTTTAATGATGACCTAGGGTTGCGGTCCCCATGACATATAACTATTAAGCCTTTAACATCGGATTTATTGTTCTTTATATTGCATGCAAAATCTAGCGTGTTGGGTAACTTCTAGTTCACCTCCCGGTCCTTCGTAGAAGTATTTCATTCATCTCCTTCCGGTCTCAGAATGTTTTCGATACTAAGCCTCACTTTGGATTTCAGAAAACTATCACCTCTCGGTCTCAAGTTCTTTTGATACAAGTTAATCCCCAAGCCTAAGTGTACCATCCCCGCTCGGGCTCAAGTGACTTAAACGTAGGTCGATTGCTTCTATCTGCTGTTGTAATTCCCTTTTCCTAATCATTAATTTCCTTCCGGACAACTAACAAATACGGGCAAGTTCTTAATGCGTGCACTCATCAAGAAAGACTTTTAAGCAAAGGAAATCACAATACCTACAATACAAGTCTCAATAAAACCTTATGTTTTGCCTATTTCATTAAGACGTCATGGTTCCCACAACCCTAGTTGTGGGTCTAGATTATTGAACTTGCAAGATTTAGAACAAGAATCATCATGTAATCCATGTTAAAATCACTTGCAAGGGAGAAGAAATCAATTCTTAATTCACATGCCAAAACGCAAAGCAAACAAGAATTAAAGACTCAAAACGATAATCGAAAACTCACAACTCATGTTGTTGACTTTTTGCTTACTGTCCAGCCTTCTTATTGAAGAGAAAATCTGGAAAATTTATCATTCAATGGTGTGACCAGAAGCCTCCCATTGTGGGGTGCCAGCTCTCTCCAAAATCTATAAAACCTAGCTCTATTTATAATCTTAAAACAATCTTAAAACGAGTAGGAAAAGTAAACCTAAACTAAGTAGGAAAAGAATCCTAATTGGACTTGGATTTCTTGTTGCAAACTGTTGCACGGGCTGTACCACGCCCCGTGGTCATTCAGACGTCCCGTGATGGCTTCCGTGGTGCTATACTTTGTGCAAAAGCTTTCCAACTCAGGCCTCCTTCACGTCCATCTTCACGACCCGTGAAAGTGCACACGAGTCGTGGAAGGCAGTCATGAGACTTGCCTTGGCCTTTCTTGTTTTCTCGCTGCCTAGGTGCCTTGTACGAGCACCCTCACGGTTCGTAGAATGCACCACGGTCCGTGAAAAGGGTCGTGGTGAAGTCTTTGATGTCATTCCTGGAGGCTTCAACTGGACGGCCCGTTTCACGACTCGTCAACATCACCACGGGCTGTGAACATGCCCATGGTATGTTACCTTTTTCCTTTTGGTTTTGTCTTGTTCCGTACACTCCTGGATCCTTTGGTTACTGCGTTAGCACAATCCTCACCCCATTATATTGCTACGTAACTGATCATGGGCAGCACATACCCCACACGCAACATTATCAATGCGTCTTGATTATTTCTTCGAGATAGCTTGTGACGTTAACGTTTTTAGTCTTTATTGCTGCTTTGTGTTGATTTTCCGGCCATACATATGAATGGTTTGGTGTGTTCAGGTCATCCACTGTCAACTCCCTTCACACTTGAGCAAATTCCAGCCTCAAATCAGTCCAACGCCCCTAATTCCATGAGATCCTCCTTTTCCTACAGAACAAACATAAAACACATATTAAACTACCAAATGCGCTTAAGAACTCACAATAATTCTATGTATTAAGCGTCGTAAAAGTCATATTTTCACGACTTATCAACACCCTCAACTTAGATTCATTGCTTGTCCTCAAGCGATGACCAAAAACAAAACATAACGACGCGCAAAGACAAGTGTTTAACAAGAAGTACATAGCAACCCCTCAATCATAAAACTCATGCCCAAAAAGTAAACTTGAAATATGTTCACATCCAAGCAGACTCAGATAGATCAAAGTAAGCATTATATCATACTTAGTTGGAACGAATAGGCTAAAAAACAAAGATGAACCAGTTAGTATAGCAACCAAATAGCGCAATGATAGTGCCCCTCACTACACAGAAGTCTCACACACAGTGTATAAATGAAATGCAGAGACTGGAATGTAGACACTCACACTCAAAAAAGATTTTCAACTGAAACACAAGTATAGACCATATGCTTGCCCTTATTTTCACCACCTTGACTATCGAATAACCTTTTTAGGATCACTTTGGGACTTTTGCGGCTTGTAATGTAGGCTCGGGCTAGGGTGAGGTGCATTTAAGATCAAAGTGACTCATTTTCCCCTCCAAGACACTGCTTTGACTTAGCCTCTACTTTCGGCCCCCAAACCCTTATTGCCCCTATTTTTCCAACTTTCTTTGCAGTTGGGAGTGATTTCATTTTCATTCATTCTTTTTCTTTTTCTGTTTTGCTCTTTTGGTTTACTCACGATCACAACCCAAAATTTTCTTCTCCTATCATCACTTGACTCTTTTCCATCCTTACTTTTCTGTTTTTCTTACAATAGCCACCCTCAACTTAGGCTTTTGGCATGAGTTGAGGTTCACAATGTCTTTTTAAAGGACCAGGGTCAGTATAAGCCACCCACTAGGGCCAGTATAAGCCACCCTCAACTTAGGCTTTTGGCCTAGGTTGAGGTTCACAATGTCCTTTTAAGGGACCAGGGCCAAAGTAAAGATCTTTGATCGATAAGGAAGGTGAGTTGGGTGATTAGAAAGAAACGGTCTATTAAGGCTCAACTTTTGGTTCAATGGGAACAATTTCATTTGGTTGGTCGATTTCAGGCTAAGTGATTTAACAACAAAAATGGCCTAAGATCCTATCCTAATCCAATCATTCAAGTGTTTTAGTGGGACTAACCAGGCAAGTTCTAGCTTACAAGTGTATCAATCGAATTAAGTAAATAAGCTCACACGCACATGGCAACTATCCCACACTATTCAGTACTAACCAACACAGTCATGCTTCATTCATCAAGATGTCAACTAGACAATGTATACAATTCTTTACAAGGATCACATAAGTTAGTCAGGATGAGATGTGTGCATATACAAGCCTTTTGAATTATCTTTAAATTGGGGAATTTTGTAACAATAATTATGGGTTACTACAGCCTCTTATAAACACTTATATTTACACAAACGAAACAACCTAAACATGCCAGTTCTACTAGATAATACACCTTTAGAGAAAAGAAACATGGCAAGAAAAACTCCTCAGGGTTCAGGATGCCCCACTTCCCACCAAGATTTATGCATTGTCCCCAATGCATGTCAAACCAATGTACAAAACAAGGGAAGTGATCATACCTGCGATGCCCTAGGCATCAGTAGTAATGTACTTGATTACTCAGATTTCATCAGGTATCCACATATGTTGCCTTCCATTTTTTCCTCCACTTTGAACTTATGAACTGCACCCCTAGCTTCTTTTCCAATTTTCTACTATGCTCCAAGGGTGGTGGTATAAAAATAAAGAGACCAAATAAAAGAGATCATACCTTGTGATTTTTGGCCTTTAAATGAGGACTATAATTTTTCAACTTTGGCCCAACAGAGTCAAGAGTATCAACATATTGTTCCTCCTCATATTCTTTCGTATGCGCAGATGGTTCGATTAATATCTCATCATCTACAGTACAAGTCTCATGCAAATCTCCTAATAGAGTTATCAAATCCTTGCAAGAACCAATACTACTACAAAGCTTATTAAGGAGAGCACACTTTTCACCCCGGACTTCTTTGGATGTCATCATTAATCTCGAGGTACTTTGTCCCCTATAGTAATCAAAACAGAAACAAAAATAAAAAAGAAATAGTAAAACTGGAAAATAGAACTACAACCTAAATAGAAAACTAGTAGATTATCTCAAAACATTATTCCCCGGCAACGGCGCCATTTTTGATAACGTTCAAACATACTCCTTTTTACAGAATATGGACGATCGCTAGCAGTATATTTACCCAACTAAGAGTCGGGGTCGATCCCACAGGGAATAGGTTGAAACAACTTTACTAGTTATCCTACTTTGGTCATTGGTTCTATTTCCAGAAAACAAACAATGCGAAAAAGTAAAAATGGGGGGTTTTTGAACTAAAATCCTAACTATGAGTACGAATGCAGATAAAATAAACTAAGGCTTAGACAGTTTAATGATGACCTAGGGTTGCGGTCCCCATGACATATAACTATTAAGCCTTTAACATCGGATTTATTGTTCTTTATATTGCATGCAAAATCTAGCGTGTTGGGTAACTTCTAGTTCACCTCCCGGTCCTTCCTAGAAGTATGTCATTCATCTCCTTCCGGTCTCAGAATGTTTTCGATACTAAGCCTCACTTTGGATTTCAGAAAAATATCACCTCTCGGTCTCAAGTTCTTTTGATACAAGTTAATCCCCAAGCCTAAGTGTACCATCCCCTCTCTGGCTCAAGTGACTTAAACGTAGGTCGATTTCTTCTATCTGCTGTTGTAATTCCCTTTTCCTAATCATTAATTTCCTTCCGGACAACTAACGAATACGGGCAAGTTCTTAATGCGTGCACTCATCAAGAAAGACTTTTAAGCAAAGGAAATCACAATACCTACAATACAAGTCTCCAAAAAACCTTATGTTTTGCCTATTTCATTAAGACGTCATGGTTCCCACAACCCTAGTTGTGGGTCTAGATTATTGAACTTGCAAGGTTTAGAACAAGAATCATCATGTAATCCATGTTAAAATCACTTGCAAGGGAGAAGAAATCAATTCTTAATTCACACGCCAAAACGCAAAGCAAACAAGAATTAAAGACTTAAAACGATAATCGAAAACTCACAACTCATGTTGTTGACTTTTTGCTTACTGTCCAGCCTTCTTATTGAAGAGAAAATCTGGAAAATTTATCATTCAATGGTGTGACTAGCAGCCCCCCATCGTGGGGTGCCAGCTCTCTCCAAAATCTATAAAACCTAGCTCTATTTATAATCTTAAAACAATCCTAAAACGAGTAGCAAAAGTAAACCTAATCTAAGTAGGAAAAGAATCCTAATTGGACTTGGATTTCTTGTTGCAAACTGTTGCACGGGCTGTACTACGCCCCGTGGTCATTCAGACATCCCGTGATGGCTTCCGTGGTGCTATACCTTTTGCAAAAGCTTTCCAACTCAGGCCTCCTTCACGTCCATCTTCACGACCCGAGAAAGTGCACACGAGTCGTGGAAGGCAGTCATGAGACTTGCCTTGGCCTTTCTTGTTTTCTCGCTGCCTAGGTGCCTTGTACGAGCACCCTCACGGTTCATGGAGTGCACCACGGTCCGTGAAAAGGGTCGTGGTGAAGTCTTTGATGTCATTCCTGGAGGCTTCAATTGGACGGACCGTTTCACGACTCGTCAACATCACCACGAGCCGTGAACATGCCCGTGGTATGTTCCCTTTTTCCTTTTGGTTTTGTCTTGTTCCGTACACTCCTGGATCCTTTGGTTACTGCGTTAGCACAATCCTCACCCCATAATATTGCTACGTAACTGATCATGGGCAGCACATACTCCACACGCAACATTATCACCGCGTCTTGATTATTTCTTCGAGATAGCTTGTGACATTAACGTTTTTAGTCTTTATTGCTGCTTTGTGTTGATTTTCTGGCCATACATATGAATGGTTTGGTGTGTTCAGGTCATTCACTGTCAACTCCCTTCACACTTAAGCAAATTCCAGCCTCAAATCAGTCCAATGCCCCTAATTCCATGAGATCCTCCTTTTCCTACAGAACAAACATAAAACACATATTAAACTACCAAATGCGCTTAAGAACTCACAATAATTCTATGTATTAAGCGTCGTAAAAGTCGTATTTTCACGACTTATCAGTTGACTTTAGCCCAAATCTTGACTTTGTCAAAAGGGAACCGATACATTTATTGTTTATTGTGATGCCTCAAGAATCAGGTTGTGTTGTGTATTTATGAAAAATGGGGAGGTTATTACCTATACTTCAAGGCAAATAAAGTGCATAAGAAGAACTACTTAACACATGATCTTGAGCTTGCGATCATGGTGTTCGCATTAAAAATATGGCATCACTATTTGTATTGGGTTGATGTAGATCTTTTCATCAATCACAAAAGCCTTCAACATGTATTCAATCAAAGGGACCTCAACCTAAGTCAATAAAGGAGGTTAGAGCTTCTCAAGGATTATGATATGAGTATCTAGTATCACTTGAGTAAGGCCAATGTGGTACCCGATGCACTTAGTATGGTGTCAATGGGAAGTGTATCTCATTTAGAAGATGATGGAATAAGGGAGTTCATGAAAGAAGTCCATAGGTTTGCTAGATTGGGGGTGAAGTTGAATGATACCGATAGTGGTGGTGTGATGGTACTACATAGCTCTGAGTCTTCATTGATTAAGGATGTTAAGTCCAAGAAAGACCTTGATCCTGCCGTGGTTGAATTGAGGGACTTAGGAAAAGAAGGAAAAATAGAGGTCTTCTCAGAAAGGGGAGATTGGGTACTTTTTCACCAATGGAGGTTGTGTGTTCCTAATGATGGAGAATAGAAATGGTTGATATTAAGAAAAGCTCACAACTCTTCTTATTTTATCCATCTTGGTTCCACAAAATATATAAACACTTGAGGGAAGTTTATTGTTTGAACATAATATGTGTCTGAATGCTCTAATTGCCAGCAAGTCAAGATTGATCATCAACGGCCGCGTGGTATAGCATAAGATATCACAATTTCTACTTGGAAGTGGAAAAAGATCAATATGTATTTTGTAGTGATATCGCCTAAGACCAACTAGCACTTCGGCTCCATGTGTGTAGTAGTGGATAGAATGACAAAATTGACTCATTTCTTATCTGTCAAAACAACAATAAGTGCTGAGGACTACGCTAAATTGGAAATTTGGGAGTTGGTGAGGTTGCATGGGATTCCATTGTTTATCATATAAGGTCGTAGAGGTCAATTTACCCTCACTTTTGGAAATCATTTCAAAGGGGCCTTGGTATTGAGAAGAAAGTGAGTACCACCTTCCAACCTCAAACCGATAGGCAAGCCAAATGAATGATCAAACATTGGAGGATATGTTGAGGGCTTATATATTAGAATTTAAGGGTTTGGGATGATCACTTACCTCTCATTGAGTTTCCCTACAACAATAACTTCCATTAAGTCATTGAGATGGCACCACTTTAGGCTTTATATGGTAGATGGTGTAGATCACCAATTGGATGGTTTGAAGTAGGTGAGATGGCCTTGCTAGGGCCAGACCTAGTCAGGGATGCCATGGAAAAAGTGAGAATTATGAGGGAAAAGTTGAAAACAACTCAAAGTCAGCAAAAGTTTGCCTCCAATATGAGAAGTAGTGACCTTGAGTTCCATATTTGTGATTAGGTCTATTTGAAGGTATCTCCCATGAAAGGTGCAATCTCATTTTGCAAGAAAGGGAAACTAAACCCTAGGTATGTAAGGCCTCACAAGATAGTGAGAAGAGTTGGCAAGGTTACATACGAATTGGAGTTTCCTATAGAGATGAACATGATTCGCACCGTATTCCATGTATCAATGTTGAGGAGATTCTTGGGTGATCCAAACTTTATAGTCCCGTTGGAAGATGTGAGCATTGAGGAAAATTTGACTTATGATGATGTTCCAGTTGAAATCCCAGAGCGACAAGTAAAGATGCCAAGGAATAAGGAAATTACATCTGTTAAATTGCTTTGGAGGCATCAACAATTTGAAGGTGCAATATGAGAAGCAAAAGGGGGCATGATGAAGTGTTATCCACATCTTTATCTTTTTCACTCTACGCAAGCCTAAGTTTCAAGTTGTTCTTGCCCAAAACCTTAAATTTCTTGCATTTATATTTTCTAATGATGAATATACATATTACATGTTCATCGACCATTTTAAGGCATGATTTAAGTGTGAATTTCGAAAACATCATAAAAATATATGTAGATTACATTTTTGCAAACATACCGGGTTGCTAGTTGTTTATCTAACTCCTTAGAGCTGATGTTTCATTCATTCGAGGATAAATATTCCCAGGAGGGAGATATTGTAATAATATGCAAGTTATAAGGTTAAGAAATGCAAAAAGAATGGAATTGGGAAAGTTGAGAAGCATTCTCAAGCTCAACTCACGGTTCCTGGTTCAATCTATGAGTTGTAGACCAGGCTCGTGGATAAGGTCTTCAGTATTCAAACCTACTAAGTATCAAAGCGATGCACGAGGATCTTTTATGGGTTGTAGAATGATGTATGAGTCATATAATGAGTCATGGATGGGATAACAAGAATTGATGAAAAGTTGAGGTTTTTAAAGTTAGAACCACGAACAAAAGGATGATTTGTGTTCCTATTTACAGTCCGTGGATTATCCTTTGGTTAGGGTCTTGAAATTTTTTTAAGTGTGGAAGGATACCACAAGGACTTCTATAACCTATAAATGGGTCTATGGGTCTTCGTATGATTTCATAGATTGGGTGGTCGAAAACCAGTCTATGAAGATTGGAAAAGAAGAATAGGATACTCAAACCATGACTCATGGTTGAGTCCAGGGCCCATAAACAAGGGTTCATGGATTTGACCCAACAATTTTAATAAAGGGCATTTTTGTCCTTTTTGCATATCCTAGGCTTAAAACTACATTGTTTTGAGGATCCATAAGCCCCATATCAGACCTAAAACCCCTTAGGACTTTACATTCTTTTCATTCTCTCATTCTCCCAAAAATTTTGAGGCAAACACACGCTCAAGAAGAACAAGGCAAGCTAGTGTTTCCAAGGTTCTTCCCCAAACATCAAGTTCCTTTTCCTAGGCTCCAGATCAATGTATGTAAGTTGATTTGTGGGTACCTTACACCTATAAAGTCCTTCCTTAAAATCTTTTTACGTTTTCCTTAAGTTCTTTAAGACTATCATTATGAATGCCTATGACTTAAATGATGATATTATGATGCATTAACATGTGTTTTGTCTCTAATGATATCATGTAATGTTTTACCATATTTTTTCTGAATATTTAGTTGATGAATATAACCCCAAATTCTTGGGTTTATTTGATGATGTGTGGGATGCTTAGTACTTGATTTAAAGTTACACATTTTCTTGTGTACATGCATTATTCCATTGCTTTATGAGTTTTCAAGTTAATGTTCAATCCCACTAAGTTCAGGATGATTTTTGCATAATATGATGATGATGATGAATAAGGGCACAAAACAAAGATTTTAAGTTAATGATTTTGTCAAGGGTATAAGCATGTTAACGATGTCCTTAAAAGATGTTTATGATAGTCCCCAAAGTTTAAGGACAATTTTCATTTGGTGGTTCCTAAGGATTCGAGTTACTCTTACAAAATTGCTACTTATGATTGTAAGTTGCGGTACTTGACTAAGTATATGATTTCAAAGTATTTCGTGGGATTGACTTATTACCGAATGAGACCCTGAGGTGGGGTTCGGTAAGAGAACACTAGTAGCAACCCTTTTCCCCATTAAATATATGCCACCATAGAAGCCCTTGTAGGCTAGGCAAGAAAGTAGAGGCGATTGTCAGTAGCATATTACCCAACTTTAGAGGTCAGGGCCGAATCCCACTAGGAACAATATATCGGCGAATGAGTAGACAAGGACCTAAAGCTACTACATTTTGACTCGATAGGTGAGTAGAAAGCAAGAATTCTAACTAAATTGGAGGAAACTAAACTAATAACCATTTCTAATAACAATTGGGTAAGGATTGGTCAAGCAAGGGAGCAAGGATATGGAAAATGGGAATATATCAAAACTCAATCAATCCATCACACTTAGTATCAAATTGACCCCATTGGTAGGTTAGGTTGCTTGTAATCACCCCGGCTAGGGTGATGATATTTCGCAAGAGCCAAATGCGGCCTCATACACGAGATGCTAAAAAACACGCTCGACTTGAGCACAACAACGCAAAACTCCATAGACCTTAGCCTTTGAGTCCCTTCTGAGACTCTCAACTTGTAAACCCATGACTATTATGCAATCTTCCCCCTCAACTACACCCACTAGAGAAATAATTGAAGAACTAAGCTAGATTCAAGTAGCTATGTCAAATATAATTCATACAAGAAGATAAGCATGAACCCATAAATCAATTCAAACAATTAAAGTGATTTGGGATAAACCCTGTTGATTTTGCAAGTAAATCATCAACTAAGCATGAAAGCAAGAGAAATAATCAAGACCCATACATTAATGAACAACCAAGCTTTAGTTAAATCTACAAATTTAGCATTCAAGAACAAGGAAGAAAGAGTAAGTGAAAGATAATACAAGTGAACCCCACACTCTTCAATCCACTCAAGAATTGGTGGAAAACTTGCTCTAAATCGTTACCCTAAACTAAAATCTACACTAAGGTGTGTTCTTCTTCTTCAAAGACGTATGAATGTTCTTCTCTATATCATCTTGTAATGAAGAATGAGGTTTAGGAGTATGTGTGTATTGTGATTTTGGGATAGAAAATGGTGAAATTTCAGAACTTTTTTGAAACTGGTCACTGCCACATTCCATAATCGTACTCAACATTCTGCAATCACAGAGGTTGTGTCTCCTTATGCTTCTCCTTCGTGCCTGGGACTAGTGCGTATGCACTTCTCTACTTGTCACGACTCTGCAATTGAGAGTTTGAAGGTCGCATTCACGGAGTGTATCTGCTGCTAGGTATAATTTTGTGCATTTGATCTCCTTTTGGCTCCAATTCAGCTCCAATCATCAATTCTCTTTAGCAAAACCAAATCAAAACTGTAAGTACTTGTAACATACTACATTTAAAGTATATTTAGCCTCACGTTATAAGGTTAACAACACATAATCGTAAGGAAAGTGCAGGAAATGAATGCAAGTTGTCCACTCCTGAGTAGGTCATTTATGTTAAAGAAAGATGCATTCAAACTGATGAAGTCCACTTGGCAAGTGGTCTCCTTATGAAAACATAAGGGGTTATGATGGATTTCATATAGTAGGTAACATGGTTTTATATGCCAGTTATGATCCATTCCCACAAAGTGTGAGATCAGATGTCTTTGTTTCATCATATCTATTTCATATGATGCATCACTTTTATTTTATATTGAGCTTTATTCCTTGTTGGTGTTTATGAATGTTTTAGATGATGGAATTACAATTCCATGTTTTCATTGCATCTTACATACTAATTATATTCCAACATACTAATACATATTTTGCCTATATGATATCACCATGTAGGAATCAACGCTCCTCCTCCTCCAGCACGTGGCTAGTTTATCAACGTTCAAGACTAGTAGTAGCGGTGAGCCTTTAGTTTGAGGTTTCTCCGATTTTCTTCATGGTTTGTACTTTTTGTACGGTTGTATATTTTAGACATTATATCTTGAGGCTTTTAGTTTCTCTCTTATTTTCATGTCTTTTCTATTTGAGGAAAATCAATTCCCATTAAATCATGTTTAGTTGGTATGTTTGGATTATGATGATGCTGAAATATTCCCTTGAAATTAAAATGTTACCCCTTAGTCTCTTCCCCCATTTTAAATTTTGCTTTATGTGATGTTTACCTATGAATTATTGATGTATGCTAAGATGACTTGGGTAATTACCTATGAATTATTGATGTATGCTAAGCTGACTTGGGTAAAGTTCCTACAGGTACCTCATTTACCATGTAAGGATTAGGCCGTATGCTTGTGTCATGACAAGGTGGGTGGACGAACAAAAATCTTCCAATATACAAACTCTAGACAATCAGGAGAGTGATCTATGATCTCTATGATGTGCCAATAGAAGAGATGAATCTAGTAAGGGGAAAGGGAAACATTGAAGACATAGAAGGATATGTTAATAACATAGTGAAGCAAGGGGACTTATCTCCAAGACAAGCTGAACTGCTGAGGAGTGGAGCCAAAAAGAATCGTACCATAATTCCTCTACAAGTTAAAACAGGAATGGTTAAGAAAAATCCTCTAATAGTGTTTAATGATTGGAAGAATATATTTTTTTTTAATTTTAGATTTTTTAAAGCTTAAAAAGCTTTTGAGAAACTAATAGATATAAATAAAATATATTAATACTACTTCGTAGCATTATTGGAGCCTATTCAAGAAGAAAGTGAATTACAAAGCTACAAAAGAAAACTAGGTTTTAAAATGCATCTTGTAATACGTCAACAAAAATATGGGTTTTTATGGTTCAATTTGTAGGAATATAGAAGATGCTGACCATCAAGTGACTTTTACCTTAGTTGCTTTAAGAAAGAATATAAGATTTCAATTGTGCATGCTAGATGTGCAGCCTTGGAGAGACTAGAATTGTGGGAGGAATTACAAGTTGTAGCCGACTCAAATCAGCTGCCTAGGGTAGTTGGATGTGACTTTCATGTCATTCTGATGGAGAAGGAGAAATAAGGTAGGTTGCCTCTTACAATAGTTGAGGCAACTGATTTTGCAAAATATATAAGCAGATATGCCTTAATGAAACTCAAATTTTTAGGAAGTTGTTTCACTTGTGTAATGACCCTCAAGGTCATTTCTTAGTTTTTGGGAATAACCTATCGGTGTGAGCCTTTGCACAATAACCTTGGCCATTTATGACATATTGATATCATTAGTTTGGTTTTTGGGCGAATCAATTGAGGTTTGTGCAATTTTTTGCATTAAATGAGAGGTTATAACTATAAAAATAAATTTTTTGGTAAAGTCCAAGTAAATTACCCCGAAGTGAAATTTTGCGATTTCATCTGCTCCGGAATGACCAAATTAGGCTAGAAGCATGTTTAGTGTAGTAATATCGAGTTTTGCAAATTTATTTATCGGAACAGGCTAATAGTTGACATTAGTCAACACCCTCGGGAAACATGTCCAAATGGGAATTATGACAACATGGTTAGCTTTGGAATGCCGAGTTTTGTCTAGAAGGACCTTTCGTTTGATTTTCAAAGTTTTCAAGTATGTTTTGGCCCCTTCAATAGATTTTGATATTAGGAAGTGGGGCCCACATTGGTTCAAAGTAACTTTGGTGGGAATTCTAGCTACAGCATTAAGTTTGAATTGTCGTTTCCATTTAGATTTCATCAATAGATTCTATATTTGTGACTTCGGATGGTATCAGAACATTAAAATTAAATTTACGCGGTTGCCAAAAGTTATAAGTGGGGCAGGAGACGTGGCCCAGTAAGAGGCTACGACGTGTCAAGGCGGTGGCACAATATAAAGGTCTTATTTCATGAGTATGTGGACAACATCTTCAAACAACGCTAATTCAATTGATATGTACTCGATTTTAGTGATTCAAAATGCTAAGTTGTATGGAAAATCATGAGGAACGCCATGGGGACCTTGGAAATTAGTTTTGGCATTCATTTTTACGTAAATAAATCATTATTTAAGCTTGTTATAATATAGTAAATTGCCAAAAACATTTAGTTGCGATATCTCAACCATTTCTTGTCTGGATTTAGTGAATTTTAGGTCTAAATTGTATTACTTCTCAAACTTTATGTTGTGGTTTGTTCATATTTTGTTGATTTGATCGTATTTCTGAGTAATCTTATGTAGAAGTTGTTGTATATAATATATTTCTCAGAA
This sequence comes from Solanum rostratum, assembly GCA_029948455.1. NCBI lineage: Eukaryota > Viridiplantae > Streptophyta > Magnoliopsida > Solanales > Solanaceae > Solanum > Solanum rostratum. The sequence continues at coordinate 31,060,196 of CM057050.1, read as the reverse complement.
GAAATGTAATTTGGTTTTTAAGCTATTTCTTGGTGTAATGAGTGTCGTTTGGGCTCAATTTTTCGCAATGAACTCGAGGTGACGTAATAGTTGTTTTATGGGGTTTGGTTTTGAATTTCAAGGATGGGACTCATTTTTCCCCATTTAAGTCACAATTGACATACGTTTCCTTATTTCTTAAGATATTATAGCCAAAACAACTATATTTACACTGTGATTTGTATTTTGATAGCTATGCAACATTTGGAATCTACCAGGAAGGGTAAAGCTCAAGTGGATTGATCCAAAGCGCATGGATTCACCATTCAGGTGGGCTAGGCTTTTCTCACCTTTAGATTGAGCTGAAATATATATTATTGGGAGCATGTTTGTTATGGGAAGTATTGGTATGTATATATGTTGTGGAGGCGGGGATTACCATTTGGACTTTATAATACCTATATCATTTATGTTGCTGATGTTTCGTGTTGTTAGGTTGCGAATACTTTTGATCATGATAGGAAAGGCGAGATAGAGTGTGACCGAGGTAAGTTAAGCATTATTGCTAGTTGTGTGCATATGTTTTACTATTTATGTGCTGGTTTGACCTGTTGGACTTCCTGTTACTAATACCTATGTGGTATTTGGTGTGATTCTTGTTACTTGTTGGTTATGTTATGATTATGTCCTATCAAAGGCTAAATGTAAACCTATACCATGTAATTGATACATATACATATTTATATACTTGTTTCCCTGTGTGGGTGGTTTGGTACTGGTATTATGCAGTAGTTGGGAGGCTGGTTAACAGTTATACTCGTAGTTACACCTTGAAATTCTATGGCTACGATTTTATGGATATACGATCTCCCTAATTCTCTAGTTACTGAATTTCCTTCAGGAAGCTTATTGCACCAATCAGTTAGGTTGTCTACGATTGTTCTGGCATACTCATAGTTATCTTGGTTGTGATGAACCTAGAACAATGGGATATAATCTTCTCCTGCCTTTGTTGATATGTCCGTCTAATTGGTTGCTTGTGTACCTATTTGATTTTTCTGGTATGGGGATATTTGTTATGTTCTGGAAGAATGATTATATGCTATATTATTTACTATACACTGAGGTATTACCGTGGTACTCATCTTGATATGCTGGACTTCTAGTGACTTGACGACAGGGTTGCGATCCTTTTTGAGAGATGTATGCTATAACTCATATTTTAGCTAGATTGTTTATTGTTGTTGGGATATTGTGGTAGTATCAGCTATGTTGCATCTAATTTTGTCTGGTTATTAGATATACTTGTTACCTGGATTGTTTTAATGGTTCTAGGTACTTGAGATATTGTTAGTCATTTGCTTTCTATGGGCTTTATCCTAAAAATAAGCTAGTGTTGCGCTAGATTCACATTGTACAAGCCCTATATTATTACATATATGTACAATTGGACTTGTGGAGTGCAGTTCCTGGTATCCCAGCTGAGCAGTTGACTATTCCTATGACTTGAGTTCCTGGTGGCTATTGCTACGTTCCATGTCTCCGATGGCTATGTCCATGTGTCTAGGTCTTGGTTGACGCTCTCCATGGTCCGAGTCTCCGATGGCCATGCCCATGTGTCTAGGTCCTACGTAATGCCTCAAAGGGCCGAGTCTCAGATGATTGCTCTAAGGTTTGTGGTTTAGTTAATTATTCGTGAGACTCCCACGACCTAATTGATTATTCCTTTAATAGAGTTCCAGTTGATTATTCTTGAAGCTCCCGTGCCCTAGTTGATTATTCCTGGGGTGGATTTCTAATTGATTATTCCTGAGGCTTCTGTGACACAATTGATTATTATTGGGGTGGAGTTCCAAGTTGATTGTTAGACCATTAGCCCTGGATGACTTATGTTTTTTCTCTCTGCTAGAGGCCTCGGAGAAGGGTGTTTGTGGTACCTTGGGTGATAGTTAGGGGTGTGAGATCCCGCATGTTATAGTATCCTATACCGATGGTAATCTTGTACCATTTTTTACTAATACCTATATCCCTATACCTATAAACACCTTGATTGCGCAAGGCCTACCTTCTAGTGTTATGAGGGCTCAATTAGTGTGCATGTATAGACACTAGGGCCTCACACCTACGTACAACACTATACCTTGGCTGTGTGACATCGGTGATGTGTTTCCTCTCAGGATTCACCAGTTGGTTTCATTGTTTACCGCTTGGTCCTACTCGGTTAGTCCTTCCTATTTCTACTCAGTTGGTTCTTCTGGCACTTTTCGGTTGGGTTGTCCTTATGCCACCTATATAGTGGACACTTGATCGTCAGTTTTCGCCAAATGATATCATTGCACAGTGATTAAGTTCATTCAGTTGGGAGTTCTATGGTTCTTCAAACATGCTTATATTTTTACCTGGGTTTAGATAGCTTACACTGCAGTACGTTATTAGATTTGTTTTTACCATATCTACTTTATCTAGCTTAGTCGGTTGATGATGCTTGGGTGTCTTTCACCAGTACTCACCCCTACCTTTCTGAATTTACTCATGTTGTAGGTCCATATATGATCTGTGACCACTGATCTAGAGATTTTATAGCCGCTACAGGAGACTTTGGGTGAGCACCGATAGCTTTTGGGATATTCGATGGTCTCTTTCTCTTTATCGGGTCGTCTTTTGTATCTAGACACTGGCCTTGTATATATAATTTTTATTTGTATACATAGGATGCTATTTTGGTTATGTATTTATATTTTTAATAAGGGTCTATAGTAGCTATGTACTGGTGACTTCCAGGTCTTAGGGTACAATGTTGTTGGCTTATTTTCATGTTGTTAGCTATCATTATGCTTAGTTATTAAGAAAGGCACCGAAGGTTTTAGGTTGGCTTGCCTGTAGGTGGGATCTAACAGACGCCATCATGACCTTGAAGGTTGGGTCATGACAACTTGGTGGAGTGGTAGAGTAAAGGAAGAGTGTATTTTTAAAAGATTAGATAGAATTCTCGTTCATCAAGAATTTCTTAATCTTTTCCCCTCTAGTGTGGTACAACATTCATCAAACAAGAATCGTACCTTGCGCCACTACATGTTGTGTGTAACTCATTAGAGGAACCCATTCAGGAACCTTTAAAGCTTTTAAATTTCTAGACAAGACATCACTCTTTTAAACAAGTTGTAAAAGATAATTGGAGGATTGACTTCGTAGGTGATCTATTAATCGAATTTCGTGCAAAGCTGAAAATCTGGAAAAGGTTTCTAGCAAATTAGACAAAGGAGACTTATGGGAATATTTTTCTGACAATTGCAACCATGGAGGATGAAATCAGGGTAAAAGAAATCCAACTAAATATGAGCTTTGAGCCAGATGAATGTAGAAATCAGAAAATACTGCTATTATGAACATGAATTCTGGAAATAGTAGGCTTGGTTGAATTGGTTCAGAGATTGTGAGAGAAACTATAATTACCCAACCCAGGGCCTAGTCATTACGTGGCGAATGAGACACTGATGTTGCTCAACCCAGCTTCTCAAAGGAATCAAGGGCGGTCGTCATCAGCATAACAACCCAATTTTAGAGGTCGGGGTCAAATCCCACAGGGAATAATGTGAACACTACAAAACTTTGACTTTACTAGTGAATACCAAGCAAGATTCTAACTAAAATAGGGAAAACTAAGCTAACAATTCTTCCTAAAAAATAATTAGGTAAGGATTGATCAAGCAAGGGAGCAAGGATAGGAGATATGAGAATCATTAAATACCCAATTGACCCATCACACTTAGCATCAAATTAACTCTATGGATAGGGTAGGTTGCTTGTAATCATCCCTTAGCTAGGAAGAAGGTGATGCTTTGTAAGAGCCAACTATGGCCTCTTACACAAGACACTAAAAGACACACTTGGCTTGAGAACCTCAAAGAAAAACTCCCAAGAACTTTGCTATTGAGTCCCTTTTGAGGCTCTCAACATATGCATCCATGACTATCATGCGATCCTCCCTTCAACTATACTAACTAAAGAAATAATTGAAGATCTAAGCTAGATTCAGGTAGCGACCTCAAATCTAACTAATAAATGAATATATGCATGATCCCATAAACCAATTCAAACAATCAAAGCAACTTTGGAAAAACCCTCTTGATTTTGCAAGTAAATCATCAACTAAGCAGTAAAGGAAGAGAAATAAGCAAGATCCATATGCAAATTAACATCCAAGCACAATTAAATCTACAAATTAAGCATTCAAAAAGGAGGAAAGAAAGAATGAGTAAAAGATAAATACAAGTAAAGCCCACACTCTTCAATCCACTCAAACATTTGTAGAAAACTTACTCTAAATCCTCACCTAAACTAAAATCTACACTAAGGTGTGTTTTTCTACTTTTAAAATATATGAATATTCTTCTATGGTATCATCCGTCTATTCCTTCTCAAGAGCGAGGGCTAGGAGTGTGTGTATATGTGATGGAAAATGGTGAAATTTAATAGTTTCCGTGACATTGGTCACTGTAACATTCTACGATCGCTCTCAGTATTCCACGGGAGGTTGTATTTCCTTGTGCTCCACCTTCTTGCTTGGACTTAGCATGTTTGGGCTTCTCTAATTTCTATAGCTCCTCAATCACAGGGTTGAAGGCCGCATATATAACTACTACCAAGTATTATTTTTTGTTGTTACAGCTCCTTTTGGCTCCAATTCAACTCCAACTTCAACTCTTCTCAGCAAAGCCAAATCTAAACCATATGCACCTGTAATATACACCATTTAACGCATAATTAGCCCCAAATTATGAATTTAACAACACAAAATTATAAGAAATGAGTGCAAGTTATGCACTCATCAGATACCCGTAGGTACCTCACCCAAGCCATCTAAACATATCAAGCATTCATAGGCATAAAACCCATACATTTGCAAAATAAAATAGGACAGGGTCTACGAGACAATATTTGACAATGAAGAAACATCAAAAACAAACATTTCTTCCAAAATCATACTTACTAGACCATGGATAGATGAAATCGTTATCAGTTGATTCTCATCAAATAGAAAAGACACCAAACATTAACAACGTAAAATGTAAAAGTCTCTAAAGGACAACATATACATCAATACCAAACATAGCTAGAATGAAAAATGGTAGAGCCCAAAAATAATGGCTCACCATATTAAAACTAGTCTTGAACATCGAAGAACTACTCACGAGTCAGGGGAGGAGCACCTGTCCCTACATGGTTAAATCATGCAGCCAAAATATACATTATTACTTTTGGAATGTACTAATTATGTGAGATGCAATATAAACATGAAATTGTAATGCCTTTATTCATAAGTAAAGACGTATATATTTAGGATGGCAAAAGTAAAACTTATGTGAGCTTATGCATGCACAAGGAATAACGTTCAATATGGACAAGAGTAATACATAAATGGAACAAATATGGTGGAACCAAAATATTGATCACAAATAAGCGACAAGACCATGTGAGCTACTTCACGAAATCCAACATAACCCCCTATGTTGGTACGAGGATACCACTTGCTGGGTGGAACTCTATACATCATCATATAATATAATTACCCTACATGAATCAACTAGCCTAGCCTATAAGGGTCCTATGGCGGCACATTGTTAATAGGTTAAAGGGTTGCTTCTAGGGCTCCCGTACCAAACCCCACCTCAATGATTCATTTAGTGCAAAGTCAACCCACAGAATCTTGTTAGTTAAATTATGACACGTAGAATCATAAGTAGTAATCTCAACAGTAGCTCGAACTTAAGTATCACCAAGTGAGAATTGTCCTTTCATCTTGGGGACTATCATAAATATCTTTTAGGGCATTCTCAACATGCTTATATCTTTGATAAATCATCACTTTAAAATCTTTTTAATGCCCTAATCTTTATCATATATCATAAAAGACTTGACTTGAAACTTAGTGGGCTAGTTCATAAGTGAAACATTCATAAATCATGAAGTCATGAATAATCATAGAAAAATGTGCTTATTTAAAACATGGAAAACAACCCATACTTCATCATTAAAACCCACATCATTGGGGTCATCATTGTCAACTTAAAACACATGAAAAATACTTAATAGAACATCATATGATTAAATTGGAAATATGTAGCATCATAAAACATCATCAAAATCATCATTAACATGCATGGTAATATTGAAAGAACTTGGTAAAAACATGATGTAGGACCTTGTTTGTGAAAGGAGATCCACAAATCAACTCACATACCTTGGGTGAAGCCTAGGAAGAAGGAACTTGTTGTTATGGAAGGGACCCTCTTGAAACCCTAGTTTCCTTAGCTTGTTCTTGCCTCATAGAGAGAATATTTTTGCGTTAATAAATTTTAGGAGTGGAAGAATGTAAATGGGGAAATCCTTAGGGTTTAAGGTCTAATTAAGGTCCCTCAGAGTCCCAAATACAACATAGTTTAAACTTTGGATTGCAGAATGGATGAAATTACCCTTCACTAAAATTGCTCGACATAAACTACGAGACCTCGATTATAGGCCGTGGATGGAACCATAAGCCATGGTTCTCATCATCCTGTTCTTTTTTCTAATCTTCAGAAACTTGTTACCAAACCCTAACCACAAAACCCTTATATTCAAGAAACTCCAAATTTCCTTCATGTTTGTGACTCACACCTATGACTCCTTCTATAAGCCGTGAACTATTTTACGAGTTGTTAATGTCTTTATGCACTACTCAACACTTAGGAATTCTTCCATCTTTCTAAGGCTCCTACTCACAAGCCCGATCTACGGCTCATGGTCTGAACTATGGGCTGTGGATTGGGCTTCGTCAATCGACCTTGCGCATTTCCAATCTATGTTTTTTGCACTTTCTAGGATCCTAAGTTAAGGGTCGTTGTAGGAACACTAAATTTTTCTATTCATAAGAGAAAAACAAAGGCTGAACATCATAGAGATTCAGACTTCTCGAGGTGTTTTGATTTCCATAGGGGAAGACATTGGGGCAAAACCAGTTCTATTTTTTAAGGGATAGTTCAGACAAGAAAATAATGATAACGACTACAAAAATTTGGGTACTATTCCATAGATGATCATGGATGAGGAAATGAATAAATGATCAGATTCCCTAGTTTAGAGGAAGTTTAAAATGTTGTGTTTTAGCTTAATGGACAAAGTACTGGGGCACCAGATAGCTTTCTCGAGATTATTTTCAGAAATGCTGGAATATTATTAGAGAGGATGTGGTTCAAATGGTAAAGTCCTTTTGGACACCGGATTCTGAGATTTATTACTCATACAAACTTGCTTCGAATCCCTAAAAAGAAGAACATAAAGCACCTTGTAGATGTAAGGCCTATTAGCTTAAGTAATTTCTCCAATAGGATCTTGTCAAGAATGTTATTTGAAAGGATTGATGGCCAAGGTGATTCAAAAGATAATCTCACCTAATCAACAAGGTTTTGTTAAAGGAAGGAATATCTCTGAAAATATTCTATTAACATAAGATATTATTTAGATAGCAACTAGAGGAGTAAAAATCATAATGTGGTGGTTAAACTTGATATGGATAAGGCATATACAGAGTTTCATGGATCTTTATTACTAAAGTGTTGAGAAAATTTGGTTTTGAGGAAATAATAGCAGATAAGGTGTGGAGGATTATCAATAATAATTGGTATTCAGTGTAGGTTAGTGGCCAAGCTTATGGTTTCTTTCAATTGCCAATAGGGCTCAAACATGGTGTCACAACCCGGACCTAGGGTCTAGGAGTTACATGGCGAATAGAAACCCGAAAATTCCCAAATAAGTCTCAAAGTATCCATATTCACATCATCGGTTTGGAAGTGCATATAAATAGTAAGCACATAGTTCTACGGGACAAGAAAGTAGGACTAGGCTATGGGGATTTCATAGGGATAGGGAGTAACATGGATTCATATAAAACATTAGCACATAAGATCTAAGGGGCGGGTAAGTATGACTCACTCTATGGGTGCAATACGGGACTTAGAATCTTCCAAATCATAACATGAATCCATAACATAAAACTCATACTCAATCTATAATGACCATTCCCATTAGATAACCGTATCTACAATCATAATCTTCGAGTACAACACTTAGCATATAAACATAAAAGAGTCTACAAGGTTTCCAACAATGCCTCTAATCGTAGGATAGGATGGGGGCTAAAACATGTCCCGAGGTCATCCTCAAAGTAAATAACATAAAGAAAAAACACTGTGGGTAAAGGAATGGTGGTTTGTCCTCGGAAGATAGGACTCACCACAACAAGTATCTTAAGATCTGATCTAGTCATCATATGGTGGATGAAGGTAATCTCCAGTTCGTACATTGTTAGATAATATAGGATAAAAAATATGTGTTAGCACATTTGAATGTACTAAGCATGCAGCAATGCTATGCAAATGACTTACCAAACCTGCATTAAATGTTAGGGCATATAATATAGAAAGAGATATATATCAAAAAGAAGTAATATCACAATGTTGCATGAAATTTATGATGCATAAAAGGCAATAATGCTCATATATAGTGGGGATGTGACCTTAACCAACATATATAAGACCAAATGATCTATTACTTGGAATCCCGATGTAATCTCCACACCGGTAAAGAGGTGTTCTTCTTGCCAAAGGAAAACCATACTTCCCCTTACGGGCACCCCCATTTTGGAGAAGTAACCTTCCTTACGGACACCCCCATTTTGGATAGGATTTTCATATCATATCATACTTCTCCTTACGGGTAGTTTACCTTCCAAATGGGCACCCTCATTTCAGATAGGATTTTCATAAACATATACTTATGGTTGGCACATAGTTATGGGACAATGAGACTAACTTCTAGAGTGTTATAACTTAGCTAATTGGATGAGCCTCCAATATCATGGTCTTCTCGATGCTCAGTCATCATCCCACAAGAATACATATACATATACACAAGTGATGCAAGACTTATAAAATTATTTCAAATGCATGCTTAGGCTTAAAACCTAAACATTCTTCATAATCATTCGTACTTGGGGTAAAAAAGATAAATCATACTTCAAATCAATGCTTCATACATAGGAATAACCCATTCACATATATCAAAATGGTGTAAACACCCAGAGTTCCTCAAAGAGCCATATCATAGATATTTATATGATCACATTCTTGTCATAACTCAACATTCATCAAATCATAGTCATAAATCATAATTGGGATTAACCCACTCCACAATCTTCATATAAACCATAGTCATATATGAATATGCCATGAGTGAGATAAGAATAGGATGGGCAATAGGGATTCAAACTTAAATCAATAATACATTATGAAATTCAAGTAAAAAAATCATTAAATCCACATTTAAATCATAATATAAATTGCCAATGATTAAATCAAGCTTTAAAGGGGACATCCGGATTTATATCATCATAACTTCAATGTAATCCAACATAGTAGGGCTTAAATCAACTTAAAACCAACAATAAAGCATATTCCGTACTTCAATTGAATTTAATAAATAATAATCTTCAAAACCTATAACTAAAGTAAGCTTAATTTCACAAAATCAAGTGTAAAAGAGTTTGGGTCTTCTTGGTTGAAAGGGACCAAGAATCAATCCCACATACCTTAGCTAATTAAGAAGATTCAAGAAGAAATTTGATGATGAAAAAGTTCTTCCCTTGATTCCCAAGCTTAGCCTTCAGAAGAGTCTATGAGAGAGTTCTTCGGAGTTAGTTTGAAGTAATTCTAAGTGCAAAAATGAATTTGAATGAGGGAAACAGAATATAGGTCATCTGAATGTTTTTAGATAGCACAGAAAAATACAAAAGACCCTTAGGATAATCATAATTACGAAAATGACATGAATGAAATGAGTAGAAATTTTTTTGACAAGGGTCTCAAGGAATGGTATATGGTCCGTGCAACGGTATGCGAACCGTATACATGCTCTGTGATCCAACACTTAGAAAAACTCATCCTGATGAAGGTCCGAGATGGTAACTCCACACTTAGAAAAATTGAACGTTACCACCTATAAGGACGGTTTCACGGTTCGTACCAAGGTATACAGACCGTATACTCCTTTGTGAAGATTCACTTCAAAAATTCTTGTTGACAATGTTCTGAGATGGTGATCCAATATTTCGAAAATATTTGCTCCGAAGCCCATACGGAGGGCCTCACAGACGGTAAAGGTCTATACAATCCGTGAGAGGGTCCACATAAGGAATACCTTGGCCATGATGTGGGTTTTCAAGGCCAAGGCTACCCTTGCGGTCCACCACACGGACCGTGGAGCCTCATGTGGACCGTGTGGGGTCCATGTGTGCTATGCCTTGGTCTCAAACTTTCACATTAAATCTAGCACACCCCACACAAGGACACGGGCCACTTCAAGGAGCATCCACAGAGTCCATATACCCTCACTTAAACCGTGAAGGCTTCTCTGAAGAGTCATCTTGGTCCAAAACTTTCCAAACACTAATTTCCAAGTTCCATTAAGGTCGTACAATGTCCGGGTCCTTATGTCATCTCCCCTTTTGAAACATTCGTCCTAAAATGTGCTAGAACAAGGCTTGAAAGATTTGACTCGGAATATGAAACATCCAAACACAAGATACAATCCATATTTTATCATTTAAAAAAAATCATGAAGTTATTAAAATCTCATATTAAAACATACTAAAATCATTCAAAACATCTTAAAACCATTTTCGTGCAGATGTATGCATTTCATATCATGAAACTCAAGAGTAGAAGAATTAGTACCACTTGGAATAGAAAGAACCTAATACATTTGGCTTGAGTAGATTGGAAAAGATCGGGATATCGTTTCATCATGTCCAACTCCCCCTCCCACGTGGCATTCTCCACATATTGATTTCTCCAAAGAACCTTAACCGAAGCCACATCCTTGTTGCGAAGCCACATTACTTGCCTATCAAAAATCTCAACTAGAACATCCTCATAGGATAAGTTCTCCTCAACCTCAACACCCTCCAAAGGCACAATGGCACTAGAACTCAAATCTGGAGGTAAATCCAACCTATAAACCATATTCCCAATCCATTCAATGATTCCATAAGGACTTATATATAGAGGTCTAAACATTTCCTTCTTTCCAAAATGCATCACACCCTTCATAGATGAGACTTTCACATATACCTAATCACCAATATGAAACTTAAGATCACTCATCCTAATATCCGAATAGGACTTTTGGCGACTTTGGGCCATCTTCAACCTTTCCCTGATCGACTTTACCTTCTCCATAGCCTCCAACACCAAAATCGAGTCAATCAAAGTAATCTCTTCCAACTCAAACCACCCCAACAGAGATCTACATGTCCTGTCATACACAGCCTCAAACGGTGCCATACCAATGCTAGCATGGAAGCTATTATTATACAAAGACTCTATGAGTGATAGATGATTATCCCAATTACCCTTAATTTCCAACACACTAGCCCTCAACATCCCCTCCAAAGTTTGAATGTCCTCTAGGCTTGTCCATCGATTTGAGGATGAAAAGTGGTACTCAACTTCACCTTAGTATCATGTCCTCTTTGAAATGACCTCCAAAAGTGTGAAGTAAATTAGGTGCCACGACTGACATAATAGATCTAGGCACACCATGCAGCCTCACCAACTCTTGAATATTCAACCTTGAATAATCTTCAGCATTAAAGGTAGTCTTGACCGGTATGAAATGAGCCAACTTAGTCATCCGATCAGCAATAACCCAAATTGAATCAATTTTCTTTTGGTTCCAAGATAAAGCAACCATGAAATCCATCTTCACATCTTCTCACTTCAAAGCGGGAATCTCAATATCTTGAGCCAAACCACTGGGCCTCGGTTGCCCTACTATCACTAGTGACAATTAGGGCATTCATATAAAAACTTGGCTATATTCTTCTTCATACCCTGCCGCCAATACACTTCCCTCAAATCCCGATACATCTTAGTAGATCCTGAGTGAATAGAATAATGAGAGTTATAAACTTAACCCATAATAGCCCTCCTAAGATTATCCACATCCAGAATGCACAACCAATATTGATATCGAAGCACACCACCCCCTCCCCCGGAAGAAAACCTTAATTTTATTTTTGGCACCAACTTTTTCTACTCAATCAATGATGGGTCTAGATCCTACTTAGCCTTGGCATCAACAACCATAGAAGATTCAGCCCCACTTTGAACATGAATGCAACAATTATTAGAGTCATCCAGCCTAACACCCAATCTAGTCGAACAGTGGACATCCTTTGCCAACTCCCTCTTCCTTTCATCATCATGAGCTGTACTTACCATAGATATCTTATTAAGAGCATCAAATATAATATTTTGCCTTGCCGGGATGATATTGCACACTCAAGTTATAGTCCTTAACGAGTTCCAACCATTTTCTTTCCCTCGAGTTTAGATCCCTTTGTGTGAACACATATTGCAAACCTTGTGATTGGTGAACATATCAGCATGCACCCCATACAAATAGAGTCTCAAAATCTTTAAGCCAAACACCACCACCGCTAACTCAGGATCATGAGTTGGGTAATGACGCTCATGCACCTTCGATTGCCTTGATCATAAGCTATCACCTTACCATGCTGCATAAGCACACAACCCAACTCAATCCGAGAAGCATCACAAAACACAACAAACCTATCTAAGCCATCCGATAATGTGAAAACAAGAGCCGATATTTCAAAATCTGAAAAAACTTCTCACATTTATCCGACCATACAAACTTGGATTTCTTTTGAGTCAACTTGGTCAATGGAGATGTAATAGATGAGACACTTGTAACAGACCTTCTATAATACCCAGCAAACCAAATAAAGCTTCGAATATCTGAAGGAGTGAACGGTCCAAGATAATTCTTCATAGCCTCGGTTTTCTTTTGGTTAATCTTAATACCAACACCAAATACCACATGACCAAGAAAAGCTACCTCAGCCAACAAAAACTCACAGTTGCTAAACTTAGCATACAATTTCTTCTCTCTCAAAGTTTGAAGAACAAACCTCAAATGATCCCTATGCTCCCACTCACTTTAGGAATAAATAAGGATACCATTGATGAAGACAACCACAAAACTATCATGAAATGTCTTGAACACCCTATTCATATGATCCATAAACATGGAAGGAGCATTAGTCAAACCAAAAGACATCACCACAAATTCCAAAATTCCTATACCTTATCTGAAAAGCCATTTCGGGAAAGTCACACTCCCTAACGTTCAATTGATGATAACTAGAGTGAAGGTCAATTTTTTGAGAAATGGGTGGCCCCTTGGAGTTGATCAAACAAGTGGTCGATCCTTGCCAACATATACTTATTTTTTATGGTCACCTTATTTAATTGCCTATAATCAATAGAAATCAGAAGAGATCCATCTTTCTTTCATACAAATAACATCGAGGTACCTCATGAAGATATATCTGGCCTGATGAAGCCTTTCTACAGCATGTCCTTCAACTGATCTTTCAACTCTTTCAACTCAGTAGGTGCCACACGATAAGGATGAATAGCGATGGGTTGTGTATTTAGCAGAATATCTATGCCAAAGTCCAATTCCCTTTCCAGAGGAATACCGGCCAAGTCTTCGAGAAACACATTTGGAATCTCATTCACCACCAAAACTGATTCAAGAGTAGGTGAGTCAAACTCCACATCTTTGACCCTTACAATATGAAAAATACACCCCTTAACTATCATCTTTGGAGCCTTAAGGTAGGAAATACACCAACCTTTAATGGCAGAGCCACTACCCTTAAATTTAAGATTGGGCTCATACAAAAGTTGGAACTTGACCTTCCAGGTTTTACAGTTTATAGAGGCATATAAACCATGTTGATATTACCTAAGATACATCTCATTTTGTAGGCTAAAGCATTTATTGTCAAGATAGATACACTTACAAAGGTTATAGTTTAATCCCACAGGGAATATAATAGACTTAGAAGTATTCAATTGCAATTAAGGTTGATTAACTAACTTATCTCCCCTGGGGGGAGTTTAGAATCACTATCAAAAAGTAATCCCAAACTAAGAAAAGTGTTAATCTAGTATGAAGAGGAACTATTGTATTGTGTTTCCTATGATTCCCTAACTTAGTATCACTAGATAATTAAATTCTTTTTCCAGTGTGTAGCATGCAGAACGGTAAGTTAACTTTATGAAACCCTTTTGCCTGGGCGAAAGGTAAATTTCACTTCATAATTGGGTCCATCCCCACAGTGTGACATTACAAATCCTTACCTATTGTCCATGTACAACCTCCCCTTGTCCCAGTTCGGTTGCTTAGATAAGAAATATCAATATAATCCTGTTAATTAACCTCTTTTCCTATTCATTACATCCTTGATCCTGTCAGCAACACTAGGCGGGTTCAAATGTAGGCAACCATTAGAAAGCATTCAATACGAGGAGAATTAATTAATACACGCATGCACATTTTTCAAGAATGATGAATTATTTGATATTAGTTTGTTAGTTCTTCATGGTTCTCACAACCCTAGTTGTGGATTTAACGACTCATAATCAATGTAAATGCAAGACATATGAATTTGAATAATATAGTTGAGCACTTACACGATGGAATTAAGCATAAGAAATCCAAAACCCTTCAATGAGAAAAGATTGAAATTAGAAGATGAAATAATGTTTTACAAGTGTTTCTCCAAACTCTGTAATGTTCCTCTACTGTCCCCTCTTGGTTCTTCATGATAAATAACTTAAAAAACCTATTTATAGAATTTAAAAAACACAAAACCAAAATGAAATAGGATAAATGGGTCGACAGGCTCTACGTGGTACTATACCGGCCATATGGCAATTTACGGATCATGATTGGGCTTTCGTAAACTATTGCTTTAATTTCAGAATATTCTTCTACGACACCCCTCTATGGCCCATAAAAATATCTACGGCCCACAGAGGTTTTCGTCTAATGGAATTTTAGGAAGTCCCTATCTTTTGATCCTCATTGTATGATACCAAGTCTATGACTTGTATACTCTTCTATGGCGCGTCTGCATGTTCATAGACTCAACTTCAGAAACACACCCCTCACTAGAATTGCACATGAAACACGTTTTACAGCTCGTAGGATACTCTACGGCCCGTAAAGTGTCTCATGGAACATCACTTTCACCAACTTCTGCACACTTTGCCCAAAAATTGTGCCAACCCTAAAATCTTGCAAAACGAACAAAAAAACAAATCAAACCTACTAACATCACATTGAAAACACAGTAAATTCCAAGTTTTAAGCATCTAAAGTGTTGTATTTTGACAGCACATCAACACCCTAAACTTAAAATTGTTGCTTGTCCTCAAGCGACAGACTCAATCTATATAAGCAGCATAGTAACACACAGACCTTAATCTAATGGCATACATCACATCAAACTTAAGCACATATACCCATACCACTTTCATATCACAATCAGATACCTATCCAGCGAACCAACATAGATCAATGTATGTGACAATACAACTATGATAGGTGAGGTAATGATCAATCAACCACAATCATTGAATTAGTCTAATGTTAACAATGCAATGCAAATGCCCTCATAGAAAAAAGTCTCATATCTCACTCACAATGATATTTTCAGGTATAACCTTAGGATTATGAAAAATCACTCACTCTCAGAAACGACATTCATATATCATGTTCAATACAATATTCTTGCCCATATACTCATGACTACGACCTTTGACAACGAAAACTAGGATAACTTTAGGACTTTATTAGCTTGTAATGTAGGCTTAGGGGGATTTCGTATGATGTTTTGGGAACATAGTGACTAAAGGGCCTCATTGACACTACATTTTTCTATACTTTTCCCTACCAACACTGCTACTTTACATTCAATTCTCCCTTTCTCCTACTTCAAGCTTTTCTAGGTGCTTTCTTTTTATTTTTCAAAAATTTGCCTTGCATTTTCACATCATTTTTCTTTTTAATTCATTGCTAAGTCATCACTCATTTTTCATGCACCTCGTACACATTTTTCTCCTTTTCCATGTATTACTAACTTCCCCCCTCATTTTGTGTTTTACCCTTACACCAACCACCGTCAACTTAGAGTTTTGGCTTGAGTTGAGGTGCATAATATCCAACTTAGGAACCAGTACCTCTTTTGGTAGCCTCCCTCAAGTTAGGCTTTTTGACTTAGTAAAGGTGCACATTGTTCAAGGAAGGACCAAGGCCAATATAAAGATTTTAAATCAAATAAGGATAGGTTACTTAGGTTTTTACAAAGAAACGGTATATGTCAGGCTCAATCATTAGGATCAAGGGATTTTTCACACATTTGGTTGGTTCTTTAGGCTAAGTGGACTATTATGAACAATGGCCTAAGACACTTTCCTAACCAACTAAACTACAGTCTAAGTCAGAGTAACAGGGCAAGTTCTGAATTGAAACACAAAACATGAATTTTACAAATTAAGCTCGCACTCACATGGAACTGATTACATTATAAACACAGACTCTCAGATTATGTTTTTCATCTTACTTTTATGTTCACTTAGCAGAACAAGCACTTCAACACAATTAAACGGCATGGTTGCTACCGGGACTAACGAAATTTTAGTAGGTATCATTTTTTTTACAAAAAATGCACAAAAACACATATATATCCTAGACATTAGTACTATATGCTACCAATACTTCCAACACATCCTAGATATGCAAGTTTAACAAAAAGTAAATATCCATGAGGAAAACGAACACAGGAAAGAAAATCTCTAGGATTCAAAATTTAGGATAATTATAGGTTAAGGCTACTCAGATTTCACTGAGGCCTATAACTACCCACACCCCATTGAAAAACAGGTGCATTGTTCTAAATGCACACAAAAACTACAAAATAAAGTACTGGGGTCAAAAGAGACATACCTGGGCGCCTATGCCCCAGTATGTGGCTAAGTCTGGCCACCCTCAACCTGTATAGTGGCCTCCTCAGTAGTAGAACAATGACCGGAGGGGCCAGCACCCCTCATCCTCTCGAGCTCTCAAACCCATCTCATCTCCTTCGTATTTCGACTGCCTCATGATAAGCTTGAATCGTATTTGGATCATCATTAGTGCGGGGCCTCTCCCCATGGGAAGAATGTAAAGGCTCCTCCAGAGCAAATAAATCCACCACTGATACCGCATATGTAGTCTGTTGGAATGCCATCTGTGCGGCCAAAGCTTCCATCATGTCTACCCAGAGCTGCTGGATCTCCATCTGTAGGGCTATCATATATGCTAACTATGTTGTACTTAAGCTCTGCTGACCTTCAACTTGAAAGCATCAATGCAGGTATCCACGACTAAAAGTTGGTCCTGAATAGAAACAACCATGTATGCCTACATGCGTCAATCAGACTCCATAATAGACTTGCGGACCCAGGGCCTGATCCGCTTAACTAACTGAGTCAACTGAGACTCATTGTGGGGCATTCGTTGTGCCATAGCTTGAATAGACATCATGGACATGTAAACTATGCCAATGGGTTTTTTCTATGTAGGAATGGCCTGTGGAGCTGGAGTAGTAGTAGAAGGCTTCTCCAGATCTATCTAGATCTGTGGGGGCCTCTTCTTTGTAATAGCAGTAGTAGTGATTGTGGATGGAACATCAGGAGGTGCTCTAGTGTGAACATCTCTAGCATAGGAGCTGGCTGGTGCAGTGCTCGCTGAAGTGCCACCGGGTTCTCCTCAGCCTTAATTACGCTAGCATCCAAAGTGCGTTGGACATCAATCGGTGAATCCAACTGATGCAGATTCTCTACCCTTGACTCTAGATAGAGTCTATAGATCAAGCAAGGAAAGGGGACTGAAGTAGACCTCTTTAAGGCTGCCTTGTGGATTTCATCTGTGATGAGGCTGGACTAATCTATCTCATAGCCAGCCAAGATGTTGGCAACTAGAACTTCACGGTCTAACGTCAAAGTGTTGTCTACAAGTGCCGGCTGAATTTGTGGCCTCACAGTTGCCAACCAAAATTTGGCAAGAAAACTGAGAGAAGCCTTTATGATAGACTCCGAAGGAGTGGCTACCCATGCAAGGTCCGACCTTGCTCAAAAATCAAACCTGTCACCCATCTCATCAAGCCAAGTCAGCGATTCTGGTCTCTCATCAGACCCACATCCTTGGTCTATCCCACTCTGCGATCATACTCTGCAGTGGATCTAGGGACTGTGAACTTAGGCCCGAACAATATGTTGCGGATGGTCGTCTCTAAAAAGTCCACCTATTGGCCCCTCACTCCGATGTTTGTCAGTTTAGGCTAAGCGAGGGGTTTCTTCCCCTTGGGAAGTGTGCTCAGAAGTTTAGCTTCATATAGTGCATAGAACTCTCGTACCAGAGTCGGGGAGTACCTCCATGGTACTTTGGTCATCCACTAGAGCCAGTATCTTTTGATGGTGTCTTGGAGACGGGGACACTGTCTAATCCGGGGAAGATGATTCAGGGATCCTCATAAATAGAGCGGGATAGTTTGCCCCGCTCATTACTCTATGTGCCCTCTGTATAGAAATCTCGCATGCCTGCAACACACCACCGGCTAGTGAGAGCATATGGAGGTGATGGTGATGTCCGCGATGGTGCGGCAGAGGGTTGTCTCCGACTCGCCGCCGGATCCTAACTTTGAGCCGGACTCCTCTCTGGACGAAGTCATCTAAATGGAGCTATTATTGTTGTTGCCTCCCTCATAAGACTAGGGAGTGTAAAAAACAATAGCCTGGGTTCAGGTCTTCCCAAGTCTAGTAGCAGCCCATGTTTGCAGTCTATCAGCATTACGGTTTAGTCAGACACTGACCGACTCGACTAATCCTCTAACCTCGGGGTTCTCCTCCTCCCCCGAGGTCTCATCTCTAAGCCTCCTCTGCATGGCTTTAATACCCTCACATCTTGGCTTTGGAGCGATATTACTTGAAACATACTCGTTTACACAACATGGTTAGCGCTACAGGTCATGTAACGAAATGCATAAATGTATCAGACTTGTTAAAGCAAGATCTATAAAAGCACCCCTACAGCCCACAGTGATAACTACAAGCCATAGAAGGCACTCACAAAAATAGTGTCCATATTTGTTATTTACTAGAATGGCATCTACGGGACCAGGTACAACTCAAAGAAGGATCCACGAATCATAAACTGATCCGTAGATGATTCTAGTGTCTAAACTTTTGCAGGAAGGGATCTATGACACTTTTCTATGAGCCATAAAATATTCTATGACTCGTAAAAGGTCGCGTCTGATATGTTCTCAGAAACTTCAGGTTTGTGGAATTTTATAAGAGGGGCAATTACGACTTGTGAAAGTTCCTTAGGTCGTAAAAGATCCTCCTAGACCAGAAAACCAAGTGACTTGAGTTTTTAAGTCATATGGACTCCATACGAGTTTTTCAACCATATTCATAGCATCGAAGCAATACCACGCACCCCACATGAAACATATTAAAATACCCAACATGCCGCATGCAAATTCCCACATGTACTACATTGAAAATCATTTAACATTCTTTCCCAGACCTATCGACCCATTTGAATGAATTAGCAACTAAATCACAAATACATGTCATCAGACACCGAATTTTCAATTCACATAATCAGTTTAATTCAAAAGGTATGTAGCACATTGTTTTCAAACACATCATTACAACACACGGACAAGGCAAACACACCTTCTATTCCGGCATAAACACATATTCACACATTGGAAAATATATATTTCAACTTTCCAATGCAACAATAGCACACATGGGTTCACGTCTCAAAATACTGTACCTATCAATTTATGTTAAATCTAGTCACATAATATTTGGTGAATAATAAGGTTTTCAAAGACCGAGAACTAACCAAATTGAATGACTGAATTATAGGAATCGAAAGAGAAAGTGAGGCTGTGAATAACCTTCTCCAATGCCTCAATGAGAGGGATATTGATGGAGAGTTGTTTTAGCATGGAGAAAAAGTGCTTCAAAATTGCCCTCCTCCTCCTTCTTTTTAATTCTCTAGGGGAAGGGAGGAGAAGGCCTAGGAATGGGTTTTAGCTTCAGTGGTGCCTCTGCAGCATCACTCGCCCCATCCTTTCCACGATCATCTTTGGTATCCGCATCCTTAACTTTAACTGTTTCCTCTCGAACATTATCCTCATCTACTGGCATGGGAAGATCAACGGTACTCTTGCCACCAAGAGTAGTAATCACCATGCACTGCCTTTTATTCTTTGGGTTCTGAACTATGTTGCAAGGTAGTGTACCTCTCTAATGCTGGTTGAGTTGAGTTGTCACTTGACCAAACTCTTGCTCAAGCTATTTGGTAGAAACAGAATGAGACTCGATTTTCTGATTTATGCTGGAGATGTTAGATTTCATCCCCCTTAGAGTCTCATCTGATGTCGCAGCTTTCTTCAATAAGCAATAAAATATATCCTCAACTCTACAACTACTAGCACCGGTATCGCAGTTTTGTGATGGCACATAAGGACTATTTCTGTAGTCATCTCTGTGGCCCCAATCTATATCTCTGTCTTGGCCCTGATTCCTGTCATAGTTCTCTCCACAGTTGTCTCTTAATGCTCCATCTCGATTATAGTTTCATCCTTGGCGCCAATAGTCCTGATTGGAAACTTTGGGTGTTGCTTCGAAAACCCCCCGTTTGATCAACAATGAAGTAAGTGTCCACCTCATAGTAGGCATCATCGTACATATGTTCTCATGGAGGCTTATGAGCAACTGCATTAACTCATTCCTGAATCACCTCCATACATGTACAGATTTAGGCAAGCTTTTGCATTATCTCTTCATTTATTTTAGCTTCTTTCGAGAAAATACTGGTAGTGCATTAACTTTTGGTAGATGATCTGTCTCTTTGTCCCCAGGCAGATTTGTCTTGACCACCCTTTCCATCCTTTCAGCGATCCTTACAAATGGTTAATCTAAGAACATGCCCCCCATAATGTTATCAGGACAGGCACGACTATTTTTTCCAAGGAACAGTGAAAGATCTCTACCAAGGCATCATCAACAATTTTATGGTTTAAGATACTTCTCAAGAACTTTATGAACCGCTCTCATGTAGTACTGATCAAGTCACCAGGAAGTTGCTCAATTTTTTAATTTGATCTTTCAACTTGAGGTTCTTTGAACTTGGGAAGTATCTCTCTAAAAAGGCCTTCAACATCTCATCCTAACTTGTGATCAAACTCTGCGGGAGCTCGGATAGCCAGAGTGCAACATTTCCTATCCAAGATATTGGGATAACACGAAGTCCCATAGCATCCATAGACAGATTTTGTGTTCCCATAAAAATTTTGTAGACAAATGCAACATTGTGTAGATTACTATGTGGATCATCTGATGGTAGGCCCGCGAACAACCCATAGTTCTGCAACATCCGAAGAAACCCACTTTAAACCACGAACTTTTTGTCAGCCAGTATTGCTGGTAACACAATAGCTCCAGTAACCTGCATAGCCATAGGGTTCAACCGATATTGGTTCCACTGATAAGCTTCGCCATTGAAGTCATGTGGATATGGAACAATTTCCTCAAGAGGAAGTGGATTGTCATTATTTGTATTCTCATTCTTGTTTCGGTTTAGAGCTTCATTTTCCGCGTTGTTTATATTATCTTGGTCCATCCTTCTAAGTTTTCTCTAGATCTCTGGGTCAAAAAGAGTCAAGAGTATGCCTCGACTTCACATATTTGGCAAACAATATACCTATACCCTAAAAGAAAACAAAAAATGAAAAATGAGGAAAATAAGGACAAGTGTTAAACAAGTCTAGACAAGTCTAGCCATATTCTCTGGCAACAAATGTTGATGTCTCCCAAGGTACACCTCTATTTTTAGGCTAAAGCAAACGTTGTCAAGAAATATAATCTAACCAAGGTTAGGGTCGAATCCCACTGGGAATATGGTAGACTTAGAAGAATTTAATTGCAATTCGAGTTGATTAACCAACATATCTTTCCAAAGGGAAGGGATTTATAATAACTATTAAAAAGTGATCCTAAACTAAGACAAGTGTTAAAACAGTATGAAGAGGAACTAGGGTATTGTGTTCCCCAATATGGTTCCCTAACTTAGTATCACAAGATAATTAAATTATTTTTCCATTTTGTAGCATGCAAAATGGTAAGTTAAGTTTACCAAACCCTCTGGCCCAGGCGAGAAGCAAATTTTACTACATGATTTGGTCCATTCCCGTAGTATGACATTACTAACCCTTACCTATTGTCCCAGTACAACCTCCGCTTTGCCAATTCGGTTGATTAGACGAGAAAAATCAATAGATACCTGTTAATTAATCTCTTTACCTATTCATTACTACCTTGATCCAATCTGTAATATTAGGTTGCTTCTAATGTTTGCCACCATTAGAAAGCATTCAATACGAAGAGAATTAATTATTACATGCATGCACACCTTTCAAGAATGACAAATTATCCGATTTTACCTTGCTAGTTCTTTAAGGTTTCCAAAACCCTCGTTGTGGATTTAGGTACTCGTGATCTATGTGAATGCAAGACTTATGAATTTGAACAACATAACTTAGCACTTATGCAAGCCTATTTGCCACCACTAAGCACAAGAAATCCAAAACCCTTCAATGAGAATTAGAAGATTGAAATAGAAGATGAAATAAAGTTTTACAAGTGTCTCTCAAAATTCTCTAATGTTCCTCCACTGTTCCCTCTGTGTTCTTCATGAAAAATAACCTAAATAAGTTATTTATATTATTTAAAATACAAAACCAAAAAGGAATAGGATAAGTGGGTCGGCAGACTCTACGAGGTACTCTACGGGCCCTATAACAGTTTATGGCTCATGATCGGGCTTTCGTGATCTGTTGCTTAAAATCTGGAACTGTCTTCTACGACATTCCTCTATGGCCCGAATAAGTGTCTACATTCCGTAGGGGGTTTCGTGTTATGGAATTTTAGCAAGTCCCCATCTTCTGATCCTTAGGGTACGATCCCAAGTCTATGACTCGCATAGTCTTCTACATCTCATATGCGTTTTCGTAGACTCAACATCAGAAATACACCTCTCACTAGAATTGAACACGAAACCCTCTTTATGACTCGTAGAATACTCTATGGCCCATAAAGGGTCTCGTGGAACATCACTTTCAGCAACTTCTGCATATTTTTCCTAAAATTTGCACCAACCCTGAAATCTCGCAAAACAAACACAAAGATACATCAAACCTACTAACATCGCATTGTGAACACACAAAATTTCAAGTTTTAAGCATCAAAAGTGTTGTATTTTTATAGCAATCACATGCAACCAATCCATCTCGATAATAATATAAAAATCAATCATATCAAGTTCCACAAGATCACATGGGAAGACTTTATGCAAAACTGAGACAGGACAACCCTAATAAACCCTATGAGCAACAACCGATTCACCAATGGGAGTATAGACTGAAAAAGGCTCCCTCAAGATTTTAGGACCAAACCAAACTTAATAGCCAACAAAGGAGTCACAAAAGATAAATTTGTACCCGGATCAAGCAAAGCATAAGCATCAAAATCGAAGACTTTAAACATATCAGTCACAACATCCAGAGCCTCCTCAATTTCTAGACGAGCATCTTAAGCATAAAACCTGTTGTTTATGGGGGAACAACCTTGTGGAGCTCTCTATTGACCTTGATTACCTTGGGCCACTTGACCCTGACCCTTCTAGGAAGCTTAAGGATGGTAGCAATCTTGTGGCTCCTATCACCACACCCAAAACAAACACCTAAGTTCTTATAGCATGCACCCAAGTGATTCTTCCCATATGTAGTACATTGAGGAGGCATTGGCCAACCTCCGATCTGTGCCTTGGGAGGAGGCACTCTAGCATTGGCAACCCTCGCATTAGAACCTTTGCCCTGTTAAAAAGGGCCATAACTACAACCTTTGGAGTTGGAGAACTCACCATCATAACGAGCACTCTTAGGATCCTGCACTATCTTCTCCTTGAGCTTTTACCTCTCAATCTGTTCACCATATGTTGTTATGAGCCTGGAGATTTCCATATCCCGAATGAGCATAGCTGTATGACATTCATTCACAACCAAGTTAGAGACCCTAGAAAAAAACTTGTGCACTCTTGCTCGGGGGTCAGCAACAAGCATAAGAGCATACTTGGAGAGCTAAGTGAACTTGATGGCATAGTCCCTCACACTCATACCACCCTGTTTGAGGTTGATAAATTCTATTATCTTGCCTTCTCTAAGTTCAAGAGGGAAGAAATGGTCTGGAAATGCAAACATGAACTCTTCCCAGTTAACAACATTACCACAAAACCCTTTCCATCAACCATTGAGTGCACCACACTTGAGCCACATCTTTCAACTGATAATCAAATAATTTAGCTTTCTCCTCTGAAGTGATTCCCATAATAGTCAACACCTTAGTGAGCTCATCAATGAATTCTTGAGCATCCTTATCAACTTTTGACCCATAGAATTCTGGAGGATTCATCAGGGTGAAGTCTCTTACCCTAGAAGACAGAGTGGGATCACAGAAAGAAAAGTTATCCTTCGTAGTCTGAGAAGTCACCACTTGTACAAGCATAGCAAAGGCCGTACAGAATTCACCATTAGTGATAGGATCTTCCATAGGCCCTTGAGGAGCTTGGTTCTCATAAGTTGGGGCCGGTCTTGGTAGGGGAGCTCTTTGTAGAGTTTTCTTCTGGAATGTAGCAAGGACATTATCAGGATCAGGAAATTATAATATACATCCCAAAGCGGGACATAAGACATGAAAAAGTGAGACAATTCCTAGAACGCCATAAAAAACTCCCACTCATAGGCATGGTGCACTTCACACCCATGAATAGGACTCTACTCGACGCGGTACGTTGGATTCTGAGGATCGTTTGCAAACCTAGTGCTCTGATACCAAGTTTGTCACAACTCAGGCCTAGGGTCTAGGAGTGACATGGAGAATGGGAACCCTAAAGTCCCAAAACAAGCCTCAAAGTATCCATATTCACATCATTATTTCAAAAGCGCATACAAATAGTAAACACATAATTCTATGGGACGGGAAAGTAGGACTCGCACTATGAGGATGTCATAGGGATAGGGAGTAACATGGATTCACATGGAATATTAGCACATATGAACTAAGGGGCAATAAGTATAACTCACTCTATGAGGGAAATACGGGGCTTAGGATCTTCCACATCATAACATGAATCCATGACATAAAGCTCATAATCAATCCATAATGGCCATCCCCATTAGATAACCATATCCATAATCATAATCTCCGAATACAACACTTACCATATAAATGTGAAAGAGTCTACAAGGTATCCAACAATGCCTTTAATCATAGGATAGACCAGGGGCCAAGATATGTCCCGGGCTCACCCTCAAAGTAAATAACATAAACGAAAAACACCATGGGTAGAGGAATGGTGGTTTGTCCTCCAAAGATAGGACTCACCACAAAAGGTATCTTATGATTCGATCTAGTCGTCATAAGAGGAATGAAGGTAATCTTCAATACCTACATAGGCAAAAAAAGTATGTGTTAGTACATTTGACTTAACTAAGTATGTAGGCATGCAATACAAATAACTTAGCAAAATTGCATTAAGTGTTAGATTACAAGGGCACATAATATAGAAAGAGATATATAGCAAAGAGAAGTAATATAACAATATTCCATGAAATTCATGATACATGAAATGCAATAGTGGTCATATATAGTGGGGACGTGACCTCAACCAACATATATAAAACCAAGCGAGCTATTATTTGGAATCCCAATGCAATCCTTACATCGGTAAAGAGGTGGTCTACTTGCCAAAGGTAAACCATTCTTCCCCTTGCGGGCACCCCCATTTTGGAGAAGCAACCTTCCTTACGGGTTCTCCCATTTTGGAGAAGCAACCTTCCTTACGGGCACTCCCATTTCGGATAGGATTTTCCTATATATATATATATGTACATATATATATGGTTGGCACATAGTTAAGGGACAACGAGATTCACTTCTTGCGAGCCACGCCTCAACTAAGGGAATGAGCCTCCAATATCAAGGTCCTCTCAGTGCTAAGCCGTCATCCCACAAGAATACATACACATATACATATACATAATCTCAAAAGAGATGCAGGCCTTTTCTATCATTTCAAATGCGTACTTAGGCTTAAAAGCCAAACATTTTTCATAATAACTCATACTTAGGATTAAAAATCCAAATCATACTTCAAATCAAAGCTTCATGCATAGAAATAGCCCATTCACATATATCAAAATGGTGTCAACACCCAGATTGCTAAAGGAGCCATATCATAGACATTTATGTGATCACATTCTTGTCATAGCTAAACTTTCATCAAAATCATAGTCATAAATCATAATTGGCCTTAACCCACTTCACTATCTTCAAATAAAACGATAGTAATGTATGCATATGCCATGAATGAGTTAAGAATAGAATGGGCAATAGGTATTCAAATTTATTTCAACAATACATTATGAAATTCAAGTAAAAACATAATTAAATCCACATTTAAATCATAATATAGATTACACATGCTTAAATCAAGCTTTAAAGAGGACGTGCACATTCATATCTTCATAACTTCAATGCAATTCAACATATTAAGGCTTAAATCAACTTAAAACCAACAATAAAGCATAGCCCATACTTCAATTGAATTTAATAAATAATAATCTTCAAAACTCATAATCAAAGTAAGCTAAATTTCATAAAATCAAGTTTAGAAGAGTTTGGGTCTTCTTGGTTGAAATGGACCAAGAATCAATCCCAAATACCTTAGCTAATTGAGAAGCTTCAAGAAGAAATTTGATGAAGAAAAGGGTCTTCCCTTGATTCTCAACCTTAGCCTTCACAAGAGTCTTTGGGAGAGTTTTTAAGAGTGAGTTTGAAATAATTCTAAGTGCAAGAGTGAATTTGAATGAGGGAAATAGAGTATAAGTCATTTGAATATCTTTAGATAGCATAAAAGTCAAAAGACCCTTAGGATAAACCATAATTATGAAAATACCATTAATGAAACAAGTAGAAAAATTGTTGTTAGGGGTCTCAAGGAAGGGTATAAAGTCTGTGCAAGGGTATACAAATTGTAACTTGCTCCATAATCTAACACATGGAAAAGATCATCCCGACAAACATCCAAGATGGTAAGTCCATACTTAGAAAATTAAATGTTGGCACCTATACGAATGGCTTCACAGTCCGCACCAAGGAATACAAACCATACACTTCTACTTGAAGATTCACTTAGAATATTCTTGTTGAAAAAGTTCCAAGATGGTGATCGAATACTCAGAAAATTTTAACTTTGATGCCCATACAGAGGGCCTCATGGACCGTGACGGACTATACGGTCCGTGAGAGGGTCCATGTGTGAAATTCCTTAACAAAGATGTGGGCTTTCAAGGTCAAGGCTACCCATACGGTCCACCACACGGACCGTGAAGCCTGACACAGATCGTGCGGGGTCCAAGTATGGTATGTCTTGGTCTTAAACTTCCACATTAAAGCCAAACACCCCATACAAGGCCAAGGGCCACTTCAAGGAGAATCCAAACGGTCCATATATCCTCAGATGGACCGTGAAGGCTTCCCTAAAGCTTCACCATGGTCAAAAACGTCCTGGAACAAAATTTTCAAGATCAATTGAGGTCATACAAAATTAACACAAGGGGACCCATTATCTCTCATCATATTCATCATTGTGGCTAAAGTGATATCAAGGAATCTAAATGGCTTGTTTCAGGAAAAGGACATTTTTGGATATGGATTTCCGAAGATGAGTCCAAAGATAAATTAGGCATCATATGAAGATGATAGTATTGTCTTTGGGTTAGGGGATAGATACTCAATGATAAGAATTATGGAGGTTTTTAGTTAGTATGAAAAGGCTTCAAGACAGTTGATAAATAAGCACAAAAGTTCCTTCTATATCCATGAGAATACACTTCTTCTGTTCCTATTATATTATAGAGGATTACCGGAATAAAAATGGTAAATTTTCCATCTATCTACCTAGGATGCCAAGTAGGATATGGTAGGAAAAAATCAACACACTATGAGGAATTGATGTGGAAGATTTCAAAGAGACTTAGAAGCTGGCATAGTTGTAATGATCTGATCTAGAGACCTTACATGGAAAATGAGACACCCGAAGGAACCTCACCCAAGCATCCTAAGCATTCATAGTCATCAAGTAAAACCTTTACGGAAAAAATAGGGAAAAAGGGGCTAAGGGTCAATTCTGAAAATGAAGCAACATTAGAAATAAGTGGAATAACTGTAATCAATTTGTTTGGTCATACGCATACCAACTACATCATAACCAGATGGAACTGGTATAGGTCGATATCTATGAACTAGAAAAGCATCCATAATAAGGGAACATAGAAAGTAAAAGTCTCAAAAAGGCTACAAATACATTGTCTTAAAACAAAATATAGAACAAAGTGGAAAATGGTTAAAGTGTTGAACTAAGGGCTTCCCAATATAACAAGCTAGTCTTGAACGCCAACTACCAGCCTTAAGCTGGTGGAGGAGTGCCTGTCCCTACATGGTTAAATTATGTAGGTAAAATATGTGTTAGTACTTTTTGAATGTACTAAGTATATGAGATGCAATTCATGAATGAAGTTCTAATGCCATCATAATTAAACATAACATATGGATATACATAAGGTAAAGAAGTCATGAAATAAGCTTAAACATGCACTAGGAATATGGCTCAGATCAATATGAGACAATGCTTAGGAAAATACATAAAGTGATAACATATATTAAGATCATAAAACTTGTAGGAATGAACCATAACCGACAGTAAGACCATGTGAGTTAGAATATGGAATTCAATGAACTACTTCCATTGGAAAAAGGCCAATGCACTCCTTCCACTGGGAAAAGGAGAACCTACTTTCCAAGGTAGATATCTAAAACTTAGTAACTTTACAATTGCATCTTTCATAACATTTGAGTCTATGTCGATCCACTAGCCTAGCCTATAAAGCTCCTATGGTGGCACATAGTTAGGGACATTGAGATTTAGTTTCAGGAGATTATACCTCAACAAATAGGATGAGCCCAATATCAAGTCCTCTCAATGCTAAGTCATCCAAGGAAATCATTAAAATATACTCTTAGAATCATAAGTAGCAATTATAGGAGTAACTCTTACTTAGGAATCTTTCTTAAACATCTCTTATGGAAGTTGATATCACGTTCAAATCTTTGATAAACTAACTTTGAAGCTCTTCATTGATACCATAATAATAATCATAAATCCTAGGAAACTTTTACGGAAAACAAGGTGGTCTTGGCTTTTAGTATGGAACAATCCTAAAACACATGAGTCATAAGGAAATTTCTCTTAAAAGGGAATATTGAAAATCCCTAACCTTGGTCACATCGAATATCATCATGGAATCAATATCACACTTCAAATATGCTTATATTTACTTTGTAAAAGAGTTTTTAAACTTCATAGGTATCATATAATAACATAAGGATCATGAAATTATCTTATGCACATTAAATTCCCAAAACTTAAAGTACAGTTAAAATACTAAAATGGGAACTTTATGAGTGGAAGAATACCATAAATCAACTCACATACCTAGAGAACTAAGGAGAAATAGAATTGAAGCCTTTCAAAAAAAAACCTTGGAAACCTTAGCGTTGTTATTTCCTAGTCTTGAGAGCCTCTTTTGCCTTAGAGAATCTGAGAGTGAAGGTTGATAGAAATTAGGGGGTGAAGGCTGAAATAGGTCCCTTTCCATCCCCAAAATAACAAAGTATATGAATAGAATTGTTTAGAATGACAAAATTATCCCTTATTAAAAACTTTTCGGAATGACGTACAGAACTTTGATTACGGACTGTAGGTCGACTTATGAGTCCTAAGCCTCTTCATCTGATGACATATTTGAAAATCCTAAAATCTGACTTTGTGGAACTGAAAACCACAAATAACAGTGCGGGCCATGAAACCTCTGACGAGTTGTGGTTGGACTCGTAGAGTCCTCCCACACTTAACCGTTCTTCCTCACATCCTTGGCCTTACCCACGAAAGGTTTCCATGGGTCGTAACCCATTCTATGGGTCGTTTGATAACTCATATACCACTTTTCTAAAATCTCAAAATTTTCCTCATGTCTGGGATCTCATTTAGAAACCATCTACGAGCCATAAGGTATCCTATGGGTCGTCACTTGGATTTTGAGTTAACCCACACTTGGAAACGTTTCCCCTTCCTGAAGTTCTATGTTTAAGAACCAAACCTACAGGCCGTATGTAAACTTACAAGCCTTAAGTGGTCCCGTAAATTAGACTCCATGTTATATTTAGGCTATGTTTTCTACACCTAGGGCTCCTAAACTGGGGGTCGTTACAATAGTAAATTCCTATCCTTTAGTGGAAAATATATCCTAATCAATCATGTGTTATAGTCAATGCCTAAATATTTTTATTAGGATTGAATCCTCCTAAGAAAGTGATAGAGCATATAGAAGATATTTTTCCTTGTTTTTATGGAGTAAGATGGGAGGTGAGAAAGGGAAGCACTAGATCAACTGGGAGGACTTATGTTTTCCAAAGAAAGAATGGTATTTGGGTTTAAGATTACTGAAGGACATCTTTAAGGCATTCTTTACTAAATTATGGTGGATGTTCAGATCATCTATGAATTCAATATAGTGTATTTTCATGAAGAACAAATATTATAAGAAAGATCATCCTTGCATTGCCAAAGCCAAAGTAGGATCACTAGTATGGAAAAAGATGGTGACATTTAGAGAGGAGGTGGAACATTACATTTGGTGGCAAATCAAAGCTAGAAATATGAGTTTTTGGTAGACAACTAGACCAAACAAGGTGAATTGTACATCATGGAGGAAAAGGGGATGGTGCAGGATTGAAAAGTTAAGAGTTTCATTAAGAAGGATTGCTGGAACATTAGGCGATTGAAAGAAGTGCTTCGGAGGAAATGGTGGAGTATATTACACAAGAGATTAAGCCAATAATAACGGAGAATAGTTTTGCAAACCATGATGAATGGCAAGTGCCAATATGGAATTTTAAATTAAGACAACTTTTTAGTGTGTGAGAAGAAGAAAAGAAGAATTGAACTAGGTGAAGAACATCTAGATGAGAGGATTGCCTTTCAAAATCCATTTATTTAAATAGAGGGTATGGAAGAGGAGAGTTAAAACAAATGATAATCTGAAAAGCATGAGAATCAACATTGCATCTTGGTGCTACTGTTATGAGAAGTATGAACAAGAGACTATGTCTCACCTTTTTCTAACAACTTTTATAGCTAAAAGGCTATAGATATACTCTACTTCATGTGAATATATAAGCTTAGAAGATGTACATCTACAAGAACTTATCATCAGATGGTGGAAAAAGGATGGTGAAACAAAACTCCACACATTATACGAGGATGTACAACTAATTGTGATGTTGGAGCTATGGAAAAGGAGAAATGGTAGAAGACATGGAAAAGATATTTCTCTTAATGATATAATATATAAATGTCAAAAGTTGATTTTTATTTCATCAAAGTAAATATCCAGGGGTTCAGGTACCACGAATTTGGGAAGGAATTGTCAAGACCAATTATAAATCTAAGCTTCACTGGTGCCCTTATAAAATGGAATTTCCACCAAAGGGGCTGGAT
Organism: Solanum rostratum; assembly: GCA_029948455.1. Classification (NCBI taxonomy): domain Eukaryota; kingdom Viridiplantae; phylum Streptophyta; class Magnoliopsida; order Solanales; family Solanaceae; genus Solanum; species Solanum rostratum. Next base: position 31,028,507 of record CM057050.1, on the reverse strand, counting down.
TACATACAACACGGATGGAGCATGCAGGGAAATCCTACATAGATCGTATGGTTTTTGCTGAAGGAAGGAGAAATGCAACATCATTTATGCAGTGGGAAAAGAGATAGGGCTCAGAACCGATATAAAGGTAGAAACCATTGGTACTTTAAATGACATAAGATGTTGTAAAAGATTAAATCTAATATGAATAGTTATTAAGATAAACTATGTTTTCCTTATGAACATATTGAAAAAGTAGTGGAAAATCCCTTGGAAACTAGTTGAGCATATTCAAGAAATATTACAGTCACGACCCGGGGTTGGGGCCTAGATATGACACGACGAAAGGGGACCCAAAATCCCCCAAACAAGCCTCAAGTATCTGTAACCACATCATTGGTTCGAGATTAGCATTCAAACACACATAACTGTAAAGCCAAATAAGATATCAAGAATCATTCTAATAATAGGAAAGCAATACGATAGTCATAGCAACCAAGTCTAAGGAGAGTTCATATAGTGCCCAACAATGCCTCTAGTCAAAGGAACGAGGGGTCAGGACTAGTTCCGAACTCACCCTTAATAAAAGAAAAACATCAATAATAACGATAAGAAAGATAGCTGGCTCACCCTCGAAAGACGGGACTTACCACAATAATATCCAAGAATGGACTATTTGTCAAATGGCTGGTGCTCAAAATGCTCGGTCCCTACATGGCAAAATCATGTAAGCATAGAGTATGCGTTAGTACGTTTGAATGTACTAAGTATGTAGGCATGAAATGCTTATGACTTATCAACCTGCATTTCAATATTAGATTTCAAGGGCATATAATGTAGAAAGAACCATATATCCAAAGGGAAGAGTATACAAGATGCCATGAAATTCATGATGCATGCAATGCGATAATACTCCTATATAGTGGGGATGGACAATAATCGACAAATCAAATCCACGCGAGCTATTACATGAATTAGACCAATAATGACCTCCCATTGTTAGAAAAAAATTACTTGTCAAAGGCAATCTAAATCACACCTTATGACCATGCTTTTCGGTGGATGGTTACCTTCCTTACGACCACGCTTTTCAGAAGGATTTTTCAGAATCATACAAAATATATCAAAATCATATGTGTATAACCATTCCTTTTAACCCGGTCATTTCGGTAATGGCTTACATTCCTATGTTGACACATTGTTCAAGGAAAGGGAGAGGGCCCTTGGGGATAGCCCTATCACCCCCAATCCATCGGTGCGAAGTCAATAACATCCCACTTGAATACTTATACATATACGTGCTTTCAGAAAATGCATTGTTCGTACCAAACCATTCAATATACATTTAGGCTCAAATACCAAATCATAGTTCATACTTGTAATGATTATGCAAAGAATAGCTCATTCACATATACAGACAAGTACAAGCACCCAGGATGCTCAATGAGCCTGAATCAAACATACCGGTGATCACCTTTAGGCATAGCCAATATCTTATCAAAATCATATCATAATAATTTCAGAAAACATAGCTGGGCAAAACCCACTTCATAATTTCCATATATCAATATTCTGCATGATGTGAGGATAACATGGGTAACATAGATTCATGTTAAAATCAGCCATAAAAAATAAAATTGAGGAAATCCACAATTCAATCCATATGTAAATCATAGTAGTAGTCACCCATGCACAAACAAGTTTTAAAGGGGACACATATGTTCATGATTTCACAACTCAATGTAAATCATAGTAATCAAAATAACTTGAAATAATAGGTAAAATACATCCCATGCACTAACTACATTTAATATAATCAAATCATGAAGTTTCATATTTAAAGTGACTAAAATTCATGGAATGGATTGAAAGAAATTTTGGGTCTTCTTGGTTGAAAGGGACCAAGAATCAATCCCACACAACTTGATTGAGGAGCAAGAATTGGGCTTGAATTAATCTTCAATTGGAACCCCAGTTTGATCCTTGAGAGGGGAGAATTGAGAGGAATAGGGAGGTGATCTTATGAGGGTAAAAGTGTTTTAGGAGAATGAAGTAGGAGGGGGGATATTAGCTGAATAAGGGGTTTAGGATAGGTAAAAGGTCATAATTCTTGATTAAAATAAACAAAATTTACACATATGCCATTAATTAAACAAACCTAAATTTGGTATGTCAGGGTCACACGATTCACTACACTGTCCGTGAACAGTAGCCGGGGTGCCCTACTTAGAATTTCCCAGGGAAAAGTCCCACGAAACTAAGTGGTGTCACACGGATAGCTACACGGTCCGTGTGACTCCACACGGGCTGTTCCACTGGCCGTGTAATGACAGTTGAAATCATTTTAGCACGATAAAGTTACGAGACGGTAATTTTATACTTAGAATAATTTTTACGTAGTGAGTTACACGGAGAGCCATACAGGCCATGTCACCTCACACAGACCATTTGAGTGTCCGTGTGCCTTCACTTGGCCACAGTTCCTTTCCATCCCAAAGTTGTCCCCAACCGTGAACTGGGCCTAGTGCCTCTTCACAGAGGCCACACGGTCTGTGTGGCTTCACATGGGCCGTGAAGGCTCCTCTATGGAGGGGTGCCTAGCAGTTCACCTGGGAAAATTTCCAAGACATTTGGGCTATGCCACTATAAAAACCTGGTCCTTACATCATCTCTCCCTTGGAACATTCGTCCCCGAATATGCAAAAACAAGGCTTGAAAGGCTTTAATTAGAGTATGAAACATGCAACACAAGATACTATGCATAATTCATTACTAAACATTATACCAAAAGCATTATGCAAAACCATTGTTCAATACTTTTAAACTTATATCAAAAATCATATTCAAGTCACTTAAAATATTATAATAATCCTTTTAGTGCACATGTATACATGTCATGTCATGAGACTCAAGTGAGCAAGAAATGGTACCATTAAACAAGGAAGAATCCTAATACCTTAGTCTTGAGTAGATTGGAAAAGATGAGGGTATCGCTTCACCATGTCTATTTCTGCCTCCCAAGAAACACTCTCCATTTGTTGATTTCTCCAAAGTACCTTCACCGAAGCCACGGCCTTGTTACAAAGCCGCTGTACTTGCCTGTCCAAGATTTCAACTAGAATTTCCACATAAGACAAATTTTCTTCAACCTCAATTCCTTCATAAGGCACAATAGTGCTAGGATCACCAATTAGCTTCCTGAACATAGACACATGAAAGACCAAATGAATAGAACTCAAATCCAGAGTTCACTCCAACTTATAAGTCACACCTCCAATTCGCTCAACCATCTCATAAAGGACAATATACTAGGGGATTAGCTTGCCGTTCTTACCAAAACATATGACACCCTTCATAGGTGAAACCTTCACATACAACCAATCATCGACATGAAATGCAAGGTCCCTTCTCCTAACATCCGAATAAGACTTTTGCCAACTTTGGGCCTCTTTCAACCTTTCCCTAATCACCTTCACCTTACCCATGGCCTCCATCACCAAATCTGGACTAACTAGTGCCATCTCTCCAAACTTGAACTACCCCACAGGCGATCTACACCTTCTCCCATACAAAGCTTCAAAAGGTGCCATGCCAATGCAAGCATGGAAGCTATTATTATAAGCAAACTCACTGAGTAGAAGATTGCCATCCCAATTTCCTTAAAACTCCAACGCACAAGCCTCAACATATCCTCTAAGGTTTGAATAGTCCTTTCCTCTTGGCCATTGGTTTGAGGGTGAAAAGTGGTGCTTAACTTAATCTTATTCCCAAGTCCCTTCTGAAAAGACCTCCAAAAGTGGGAAGTGAATTGGGTACCTCTATCCAATATAATGGACCTAGGTACACCGTGAAACCTCACCAACTCTTGGATATATAACCTTGCGTAATCTTTAGCGCTTAAAGTAGTCTTAACCAGTAGAAAATGAGCCGATTTCACCATCCAATCCACAACAACCCAAATGGAATCAAATTGCCTTCGGATCCGAGGCAACCCAAGTACAAAACCCATGTTCGCATCTTCCGATTTCCATGTGGGAATGTCAATGTCTTAGGCCAAACCACCAGGCCTTTGGTGTTCTACCTTCACCTTATGACAACTCGGGCATTTACATATGAACCTAACGATGTCTTTCTTCTTACCATGCCACCAATAAACTTCCTTTAAATCTCAATACATTTTGGTATACCCCGGGTGAATAGAATAATGAGAGTTGTGAGCCTCGCTCACCCTTCCATTCTAGAACGGGCTCACCAGGAGGTTGGAACTTGACCTTCCGGGTCCTACAACCTATCAAGGCATATGATGCATGCAACCAATCCATCCCAAGAATCACATCAAAGTCAAACATCTGAAGCTCCACAAGATCACACGGAAAACTTTACGCAACACAGAAATAGGGCAACCATAATAGACTCTATGTATAATAAAAGATTCATCCACGAGAGTATACACTGAGAAAGGGTCCCGCAAAATCTGGGGGCTCATACCAAACATAAATGCCAAATAGGAGTCACAAAAGACAAATTTGTACCCAAATCAAGCAAAGCATAAGCATCAAATCAAAGAATTTTAATATACCAGTCACAACGTCTAGAGTGTCCTCGACATCTTGGCGGGCATGTGGTGCATAGAACCTGTGGTTCATTGGGGCAACACCTTGGGAGCTCTTTGTTGACCTTGCCAACCTTGGGCAACCTGACCTTGGCCTCTATGGGCTTTCCTAGGGCAATCAACAACCTTATGATCCTTATCCCCACATTTGAAGAAAGCACCCAAATTTCTCCAACAGGCTCCCGTGCGGGGCCTCCCACACTTGTCACACAGAGAATATCCTTGACCGTCACAAACTGGTGCCCTGGGAGAAGGTAATTGAGCATTAGCAACCCGAGCACCTGAACCTTTGCCCTGCTTTAAGTGACCAAAACCAAAATTTTGAGAACCGGAGAATCTACCATCAAAATGGGATCTCTTGGGATCATGAACCCTTTTCTCCTTGAGTTTCTCCCCTTCGATCTGTTCAGCATACACCATGAGTCTGTTAATATTTATGTCTCGTATAAGCATAGCAGTATGACATTCCTTCACAAGCAAACCAGAGATACTCGAAACAAACTTGTGCATCCTCGCACGGGGTTCAGCCACCAAGAACGGAGCATATTTGGAAAGCTTCATGAATTTGAGGGCATAGTCCCTCACACCCATACTCCCTTCTTTGAGGTTGATGAACTCAGTCATTCTAGCCTCTCTAAGCTGAAGTGGAAAGAAGCGATCAAGGAAAGCAAATTTGAACTCTTCCCAATTGACATCACCACCATAACTTTCAAAAGACCACTAAGTGTACCACATTTGAGCCACATACTTCAGCAGATAAGCAGCTAGTTCGGCCTTCTCCTCAGAAGTGACACCCATGACATTCAATGCCTTGGTAAGTTCAATGAATTCCTGAGCATCCTCGTCAGCCTTTGACCCATAGAACTCCAGAGGATTCATCCGGGTGAAATCCCTCACCCAAGAAGCAGGTGTAGGTTCTCGTGGAAAGTTAGTCTGCCTTGCCAGAGAAGTCATTACCTGAGCTAGCATGGCGAAGGCCGTATGAAATTCCCCATTTGAGATAGGTTCATCCACATGCTTGTGGGGAGCCAAATCTTCATTAGCCGGAGTTGGCCTTGGTAGAGGGGGTCTTCCTTGAGGCATCTTCTTAAATGGATCAACAACACCGTCAAATAAGGACACTAAAAAATACTAGCCATAGCACGACAAAAGACATAAAGATGTGAGGCAGTTCCTAAAAAGTTTTTGTAGCCTCCAACTCATATGTACGGTGCACTTCACACGCATGAATAGGACTCTACTCAATGCTACATACTACGAGGTCATTTATAAACCTAGGTCTCTGATACCATCTTTTGACACGACCTGGGGTTGGGGCCTAAATGTGACACAGTGAATGGGGACCCGAGAGCCCCCAAACAAGCCTCAAGTATCTGTAACCACATCATCGGTTAAAGATTAGAATTCAAACACACAAAACTATATAGCCAAATCAGATCTCAGGAATCATTCTAATAATAGGATAGCAATACAATAGTCATAGCAACCAAGTCTAACGAGAGTTCATATAGTGCCCAACAATGCCTCTAGTTAAAGGAACGGGGGGCCAGGACAAGTTTCGGGCTCTCCCTCAATAAAAGAAAAACATCCATAATAACGATAAGAAAGATAGATTGCTCTCCCTCGAAAGACGGGACTTACCACAATAATCTCCAAGAATGGACTATTTGTCAAAAGGATGGTTCTCAAAATGCTCGGTCCCTCCATAGTATAATCATGTAGGCAGAGAATATGCGTTAGTACATTTGAATGTACTAAGTATGCGTGCATGCAATGCTTATGACTTATCAACCTGCATTTCAATGATAGATGACAAGGGCACATAATATATAAAGAACCATATATCCAAAGGGAGGAGCATATAAGATGCCACGAAATTAATGATGCATGTAATGCGATAATACTCCTATATAGCGGAGATGGACTATATCCACAAATCAAATCCATGCGAGCTATTACATGAATTAGACCAATAATGACCTCCCATCAGTAGGAGAAGATGACTTGCCAAAGGTAATCTACATCACACTTTACGACCATGCTTTTCGATAGATGGTTACCTTTCTTACGACCACGTTTTTCAGAAGGATTTTGAAGAATCATATACCTATAACCATTTTTTACGACCCAGTCATTTTGGTAATGGCTTAAATTTCTATGACGGCACATAGTTTAAGGAAAGGGAGAGGGCCCTTTGGGATAGCCCTAACACCCCTAATCTATCAGTGCTAAGTTAACTTGAATACTTATACATATAAGTGCTTTCAGAAATTGCATTGCTTGTACCAAATCATTCAATATACATTTAGGCTCAAATGCCAAATCATAGTCCATACTTATAATGTTTATGCAAGGAATAGCTCATTCACATATACAGAATGTTGCAAGCCACTAGAACGCTCAATGTTCCAGAATCATAGACATACCGGTGATCACCCTTTGTCATAGCCAATATCTTATCAGAATCATATCATAATCGTTTCTGAAAACATAGTTGGGCTAAACCCACTTCATAATTTTCATATATCAATGTTTATAAATGCAATGCAATGCATGATCTGAGGATAGCATGGGTAACATAGATTCAAGTTAAAATCAGCCCTATAAAAATGAAATTGAGGAGATCCATAATTAAATCCATATGTAAATCATAGTAGTAGTCACTCATGCACAAACAAATTTTAAAGGGGACATGCATGTTCATGATTTCACAACTCAATGAAAATCATAGTAATCAAAATAACTTGAAATATTAGGTAAAATACAGCCCATGAACTAATTAAATTTAATATAATTAAATCATGAGGTTTCATATTTAAAGTGACTAAAATTCATGGAATGGATTGAAAGGAATTTTGGATCTTCTTGGTTGAAAGGGACCAAGAATCAATCCCACACAACTTGATTGAGGAGCAGGAATTAGGCTTGAATTAATCCTCAATTGGAACCCTAGCTTGATCCTTGAGAGAGGAGAATTGAGAGGAATAGGGAGGTGATTTTGTGAGGGTAAAAGTGTTTTAGGAGAATGAAGGCGGAGGGGAGGGGAAATTAGCTTAATTAGGGGTTTAGGATAGGTAAAAGGTTATAATTTGTGATTAGAATAAACCGAATTATATGCCATTAATAAAACGTACCTAAACTTGGTCTGTCACGGTCACAGGGTTCATTACATGGTCCGTGAAACTCCACACGAACAGTGAATAGTGGCCGTGGTCCCCTACTTAGAATTTCCCAGGGAAAAGTCTCACGGAGCTAAGTGGTTTCACACGGATAGCTACACGGTCCATGTGACTCCACATGGCCCGTTCCACGGTCCGTGTAATGACACTTGAAATCATTTTCGCACGATAAAGTTACGAGAAGGTAATTTTATACTTAGAATAATTTTTACGTAGTGAGTTACAGGGAGAGCCACATGGGTCGTGTCACCTCACACAGACCGTGTAGCCTGCGTGCATTCACTTGGCCACAATTCCTTTCCATCCCAAAGTTGTCCCCAACCGTGAACTGGGCCTGGTGCCTCTTCACGGGAGGCTACACGGTCCGTGTGGCTTCACACGGGCTGTGCAAGCTCCTCCAAGGAGGGGTGCCTTGAAGTTCACCAGAGAACATTTCTAGGACATTTACGCTATGCCACTGTAGAAACCTAGGTCCTTACAATTACAGTTGATGAGAGATACAAACGTTGTTATGTGACATACCTATAGAGAAACTACCCAGTTAGTAGATAAATTGGCTTAGTTAGGATTAAACTATGGAAAATATGTAACATGCAACTCTAACCAATAGCTTTCGAGGGGATGCAGGTCCATACTCAAGTTAGATATGATACAAATGCGAACATGAAGGATCAGATCTAGTAAAATCAACAAACATGGAGACTAATTTTCAACAAGCGACAAGAGCCAAGTTTGGGAGTTACATCCAACATATTAACAAAGTCCTATTCCACCAGATTGAAGCATATACATCAAAAGGTCTATAATATTAGAATACACAATTACAACTTACAAAAGGGCTCCAGCAAAACGGAGGGCTTGAGGTCAAATAAGCAAAAAAGATCTCTAAATCTGATGAAAACGGCTTGAATAAAGAGGACATGAGCATATTTGGTATCTCCTTCGCCTCTTCAACTATAAGAAAAATAGAGTTAAATAATAGTTGGAAAACAATAGGAGAATTGAAAAAAGGTAAAGAGGCATACCCGTTTCAACATAAATCAGGACCAAACATCTCAATCTCCTTTTCACAAAACACCTTCAAGAGTGAAAAACCTAAAGGAGAAGAACACCACTGAATAAAAGAGGAAGTAGAAGAAACAAAGAAGAGATATCACACGAGAGAAATAGAAAAGCAAGGAGCAATAGATGAGGCAAATAAGAATCACTACTTGAGAGAAGCATTCAAGCAAGGAGTAAGAAGAGAGACAATGGGGGGGCGGTTCAACACCCAAAGTTAGAGAAGACGGAAAGTTAGGTTCCTAGCAGCTTCTAAACACATCTTGAGGTGAAGAGTACAAAAGAAATTGGGGTTCGGAAGCACAAATTATAGTAGAGGGGCTCTTAGATATTTATGTTTGATTAGGCCCGTAAATATGGCCCAAAATGTTGGGCCACTGAACATGGTGTAAGTTTTTTTATTATTTTTTTTGGTCGACAATTGTTTTTATAAGAGGTCCTAAAAGGCCTTATTTAACTTACAAAAATGAAGTCAAATCAATGTTATGAGACAAAAGCAAAATATTAAAATATATAATTTCTTTAATTTATGTTGAAAACAATTGGTATTATCATCAACTCTTTTTTATTTAAACCAATAAAAAAAACAAAATATTAGAATATATATTTTCTTTAAGTTATGTTGAAAAATATTAGTATTACCGTCAACTCTTTTTTAGTTAAATCAATAATTACAAGAAAAATGTAATTGGCCATACTTCTTCAATTATTTTTTCTACATTAATGAAAAAAATTCATAAGCCACTTTTTTAAACATCATAAATATTTTTTAATTAAATAATTTAATTAATTATTATATTTAAATAAATTTAAATAAGATATTTAAATAATTTATTAAATATAATTTTAAATATTTCATTAAGGTGAGTCAAAACATAAAATATTTTGAATATGTAGGCATTGACATATTAAACAAATCTTTAAAATATGTATGTATGACAATAAAGTTTGCATTGAAAAGTAATAATCAAAGAACGAAAAATATTACAACAATCATAGTATTTTATTTCAAGGTGTGAGTTCTACAATCTCTAAGAATCCTCTGATTCACCTTTTCAAATATAAATTCAAGGTTTCTTTAAATTGATCTTGAATCCTATGGAATTTGGTGAATTGATCTTGACTCGTACATGAATCCAAAGGGCTCTTGGGCTTGATCTTGAATCTTGAGATCCTGATTTTGATTTATGAATTTGAACTTAATATAGACTTGTTCTTCAACTTAATCTTGACTTGTACTTGAATTCATTGGCTTTTGGCTTGTTCTTGAATTCAGTGGTCTTGATCTTGATGCATTATTGAATATGAATGTTTGATCTCTTCAATTCTTGTTGCTTGTAGAGAATTTGCGGCGTTTGATCTGTAAGCTCTATTTGTCTTCTTGTTAGAATTCTTGTAACTCCATTCTGAATTATGAGGACCCCTATATATAGTTGTAGAATAGAGAAGTTATGATGCAATCAAACTTTCTTTCAACCAATCAGATTTAAGTGACATGGCGTAGGAAAAATGATTAGAATAGGTTTCCTTTCAAGTGACATGGAGAAATTTAATTGGCTAGGACACATCACTTGTACACATGGCATATTTTTATTGGCTTTTGATTGAAATAGGAATGTCATGTCATTTTGACACATGGCATGAATTGACTTCTTGTTTGAATTGGCATGCCACATCACCCAACACATGACATCAAGTGTGCCTTTAGAGTTGGTCATCTTTTAGAGCCTAAATAAATGAACTTGGGCTTTTGATAAAATTCATATTTATCGGATTTAAATAATTAATCCAATTATATTAATCCACCATATTTATTTGAACTAATATATTTTTAAATTAATATAATTTGAATTATTTTATAAAATTTATATTTAATAAATTTTATATTATTACAAATGCCCCCTACTTCAAGTCTCATCAAGATATTTTATCTTTTGAAGACAAGGCTTGGAGTATTAATTTGATATTTTAATTGCAATGTAATTGCAAAAATATGGAACAATATATATTGTGCTAAATGGGAGTTATACCAAATAAATAATATAAAAAAGTTTTTGCACCTGTAACTTATCAAGAAAATAGGGAAGTGGACTTTCAAGATTAACATTTTTCTTTCATTATCTTTCTAGTATCATGATTCATTGTCCCTCCTCTTTTTCGTTTACCTTATCCTATCAGAAAGAAACAATAAAAAGTAAACTTTATTCCGCATTTTTTGAAGTAGCATTAGGATTCCTTTTTGGAGTTGTGTTAGGACTCCTTTTTGGAAAAATAATAGGAATCATCTATAGTATAGGACATGAATTTCCTGAACCTCTATAAATAGACTTTGCACCTTATTCCTCTAGCATAAATAGTAACATATTTGAATCTTCTTTCTGCAAACACTCTTTGGAGTTATATGTGGAACATCAAAGCGCGAGGTACAATTATTTATTTATCCATTTATTTTGTGTACTTTGTCTCTTTTTTTCCCCTTTTCTTTTATATGAATATGAATTTAAACTTCATTGTATCACAAGAATATGGTCTTAAGGTGTGAAAAGATCGATCTGCGTCCCCACCTTAAGCAAGGTAATTTCATGGTAATTCTTATCACACAAAGGAATGAATATGCATTTTCGCTTTAAGAATAAAGTAATTTCATGGTGATTCTTATCCCACAAATGAATGCATACACATTCTTGCCTTAAGAATAAGGTAATTTCATGGTAATTCTTATTGCACAATGAAATGGATATGCACTCCCGCCATAAGAACAAAGTAATTTTGTGGTAATTTTTATTGCGCAAAGGAATAGATATGTATTCCCTCCTCAAGAATGACAATTTGAAGATGTTCTTATAGTGAAAAGAAATAGATACACATTTCCACCTTAAGAATGAAAATTTAAAAATGTTCTTAAGGTGAAAAGGAATGAATACACCTTCTCACTCTACGAAAGGTCAAGGCTTGAAGCCTTCAACTTTAAGACTCAACGATTTTTTTCTATAAATAGAATCAAGAAGTCTTTTATTTTCATATTTTTCCTTAGTGATTGTAAGGACCAAGATTTTTCGAGTAGCATTGCCCAAATATCTTGGAAATTTTCCGATGTGAACTGCCAAGCACCCCTTCATAGAGGAGCCTGCCTTGTATGAAGCCACACAGACCATGTGGCCTCCTGTGAAGAGGCACTAGGCCCAGTTCATGGTTGGGGATAACTTTGGGACGGAAGGGAATTGTGGCCAAGTGAAGGCACACGGACACACACACGGTCCGTGTGAGGTGACACGACACGTGTGGCTCTCCGTGTAACTCACTATGTAAAAATTATTCTAAGTATAAAATTATTATTTCGTAACATCATCGTGCAAAAATGATTTCAAATGTCATTACACGGTCGGTGTCACGGCCCGTGTGGAGTCACATGGGCTGTGTAGCCATCCGTGTGACACCACTTAGCTCTGTGAGATTTTCTTCAGTGAAATTCTGAGTAAGGGACCACGGCCACTATTCACGGCCCGTGTGGCATTTCACGGACCGTGTAGTGAACCGTATGAGCTTGACGAACAAAATTTAGGTCTGTTTCATTAATGGCATATGTGTGAATTCGATTTATTTCAAGCGTGAATTATGACCTTTTCCCTATCTTAAACCCCTAATTCAGTTAATATCCCCTCCCCTCCTACTTCATTCCCCTAAAACACTCTTTACCCTCAAGAGATCATTTCCCTATTTCTCTCATTTCTCTCCTTTCAAGGATCAAGCTAGGATTTCTATTGAAGATTAATTCACGCCCAATTTCTGCTCCTCAATCAAGGTATGTGGGATTTATTATTGGTCCCTTTCAACCAAGAAGACCCAAAATTCCTTTCAATCCATTCAATGAATTTTAGTCACTTTAAATATGAAATTTCATGATTTGATTATATTAAATATAATTAGTGTCTAGGCTATATTTTACCTATTATTTCAATTCATTTTGATTACTATTATGATGATTTACATTGAGTTATGCAATCATGAACATTTATGTCCCTTTAAAATCGATTTGTGCATGTGTGACGATTACTATTATTTAAATGTTGATTTAATTAAGGATTTATTCAATTTCATATTATGATGTCGATTTTAACTTGAATCTATATTACCCATGCTATCCTTACATCATGCATTGTATTGCATTTATGACTATCGGTATATGAAAATTATGAAGTGGATTAAGCCCAACAATGTTTTCTGAAATTATTATGATATGATTCTAATAAGATATTGGCTATGACAAAAAGGTGATCACCGATATATCTATGATTCTGGCTCATTGAGCTTTCTGGGTGCTTGCACCATTCTTTATATATGAATAAGTTATTCCCTGGATGAATATTATAAGTATGAACTATAATTTGGCATTTGAGCCTAAATGTATATTGAATGGTTTGGTACGAACAATGTATTTTCTGAAAGCACGTATATGTATAAGTATTCAAGTGGGATATTATTGACTTAGCATTGATGAATTGGGGGTGTTATGGCTATCGCAAAGGGCCCTCTCCCTTTCCTTGAACTATGTTCCAACATAGGGACGTTAACCACTACCGAAATGACAGGGTCATAAGGAATGGTTATTCATTTATAATTATGACATACTATATATGATTCTGGAAAATCCTTCTGAAATGGTGAGTTCTGTAAGGAAGGTGACCATCCACCGAAATGGTGAGTTCCGTAAGGTGTGATGTACATTACCTTTGGCAAGTAATCTTCTCCCTATAGGTGGGAGGTCCCAATCGGTATAATTCATGTAAAAGCTCATATGGATTTGGTTTGTTGGTTATAGTCCATTCCCACTATATAGGATTATTATCGCATTGCATGCATCATGAATTTCATGGCATCTTTAATACTTCCTCCTTTGGATATATGGTTCTTTCTACATTATGTGCCCTTATCATCTAACATTGAAATGCAGGTTGATAAGTCATATACATTGCATGCCCGCATACTTAGTACATTCAACCGTACTAACGTATACTCTATACCTACATGATTTTACCATGTAGGGACCAAGCATTTTGAGTACCAGCCACTTGAAGAGTAGTCTATTCTTGGAGATTATTGTGGTGAGTCCTGTCTTCCGAGGGCGAGCTAGCTATCATCCTTATTGTTATTATGGATGTTTTTTTATTTAGGGTGAGCCCGGAACTTGTCCTGCCCCCCCCCCCTTGACTAGAGGCATTGTTGGGCACTATGTGAACTCTTTTTTGATATGGTTACTGTGACTATCGTATTGCTTTTCTAATATTAGAATGATTCATGATATTTTATTTGGCTATATAGTTATGTGTGTTAAATGCTAATCTCAAACCGATGATGTGGTTACGGATACTTGAAGCTTGTTTGGGGGCTTGGGCCTCCATTTACCGTGTCACATCTAGGCCCCAACCTTGGGTCCTGACAAAAGATGGTATCAGAGCCCTAGGTTTATAAATTATCCTCGGAGTCCAACATGCCTCATTGAGTAGGGTCCTATTCATGGTGTGAATTGCATCATATCTATGAGTGGGGGGCTACGAAGATGTTTTAGGAACTTCCTCACTTCTTCATGTCTTTTGTCATGCAATGGCTAGTATATTTAGTTTCCTTATTTAACGGTGTCGTTGATCAATTTCAGAAGATGCCTCGAGAAAGACCCCCTTTACGAAGGCCAGCTCTGGCTTATGAAGAATAGGCTCCCCACTAGCATGTGGATGAACCCATCTCAAATGGAGAATTCCATACGGACTTCGCTATGCTTGCTCGGGTGGTGACTTCTCAAGCAAGGCAAGCTCTCTTGCCACGGGATCCTACACCTGCTTCTAGGGTTAAGGATTTCACTCGGATTAATCCTCTAGAGTTCTATGGGTCAAAGGCTGATGAGGATGCTCAGGAGTTAATTGATGAACTTACCGAGGTATCGAATATCATGGGTGTCACTTCTTATAAAAGGTTGAACTATTTGCTTATCAACTGAAGGACGTGGCTGAAGTGTGGTATACTCAATGGTCTTTGGAAAGGGTTTGGGGTGGTGATGTCAATTGGAAAGAGTTCAAATTTTCTTTCCTTGATTGCTTCTTCCCACTTGAGCTTAGCGAGGAGAGAATGACTTAGTTCATCAACCTTAAGCAAGGGAGTATGGGTGTGAGGGACTATGCCCTCAAATTCACAAAGCTTTCCAAATATGCTCCGTCCCTAGTGGTTGATCCCCGTGCAAGGATACACAAATTTATTTTGGGTATCTCTGATTTACTTATGAATGAGTGTCGTACTGTTATGATTATATGGGACATGGATATTGCAAGACTCATGGTGTATGCTGAACAGATCAAAGGGAAGAAACTCAAGGAGAAAAGGGTTCACGATCCCAAGAGAGCCCATTTTGATGGTAGATTCTCCAGTTCTCAAAATGTTGGTTTTGGTCGCTTCTAGCAGGGCCAAGGTTTGGGTGCTCGGGTCGCTAATGCTTGACTACCACCTCCTAGGGCACCAGTTGGTTATAGTCAAGGATATCCTATGTGTGACAAGTGTAGGAAGCCCCACACGGGAGCCTGCGGAGAGATTTGGGTGCTTGCTTCAGATGAGGGGATAAAAATCATAATGTTATTGATTGCCCTAGGAATGCCCGTAGAGGCCAAGATCAGGTGTCCCAAGGCGGGCAAGATCAACAAAGAGCTAGTATTGCCCCAAGGAACAACAGGTTGTATGCACTCCATGCCCGCCAGGATGTCGAGGAGCCTCCGAACGTCGTGACTGGTATGTTAAAATTCATTGATTTTGATGCTTATGTTTTGCTTGATCCGGGTGGATATTTGTCTTTTGTGACTCCTCTTTTAGTTGTTAAGTTTGGTTTGAGCCCCCATATTTTGCAGGGTCCTTTCTCGGTCTATACTTTCGTGGGTGAATCTGTTATTGCATATAGAATATATTATGGTTGCCATATTTCTGTGTTGCATAAAGTTTTCCTGTGTGATCTTTTGGAGCTTGACATGTTTGACTTTGATATGATTCTTAGGATGGATTGGTTGTATGCATCATATGCCTCGATAGATTGTAGGACCCGGAAGGTCATGTTCCAACCTCCGGGTGTGCCCGTTCTTGAATAGAAGGGTGGTGACTCCTCTATTAAAGGTTGGTTTATTTACTACCTCAAGTTGCGGAGAATGATTTCTAAGGGGTGTATTTATCATATTGTGAGGGTCAAGGATACGGAATCCGAAGTGCCTACTCTCACATCGGTTCCAGTGGTGAATGAGTTTTTGGATGTATTCTCCGAAGACTTAACAGGTATCCCTCCTGAGAGATAGGTAGACTTCGGCATAGATCTTCTTCCGAATACTCAGCCTATCGCTATTCCTCCTTACCGTATGGCCCCGACCGAATTGAAAAAGTTGAAGGAGATATTAAAGGATTTGTTGGAGAAAGGTTTCATTCGGCCCAGTATATCACCATGGGGTACTCCAGTGTTGTTTGTAAGAAAGAAGGACGGTTCTCTCCGGATGTGCATTAATCATAGGCAACTGAATAAGGTAACCGTCAAGAACAAATATCCATTGCCCAGGATTAATGACTTGTTTGATAAGGTTCAAGGGGCTACTCATTTCTCAAAGATTGATCTTCATTCCAGGTATCACTAGTTTAAGGTTAGGGAGTGTGATATTCCCAAAATAGCTTTTTGGACAAGGTATGGGCACTTTGAGTTTATGGTGGTATCATTTGGCCTAACCAATGCTCCAGCTGTGTTTATGGACCTAATGAATCGAGTGTTTAAGCCATTCCTTGACAGCTTTGTGGTGGTCTTCATTGACGACATCCTCATCTACTCCCGAAGTGAACAGGAGTACGGGAATCACTTGAGAATGGTTCTCCAAACTTTAAGGAAAACGAAATTGTATGCGAAGTTTAGCAAGTTTGAATTTTTGTTAGGCAAAGTGGCTTTCCTTGGTCATGTAGTGTCCAGTGATGGTATCAAGGTGGATCCGAAGAAAACCGAGGCCGTGAAGCATTGGCCCAGACCATTGACTCCTTTGGATATTCGCAGTTTCCTTGGGTTGGGGGGTATTGCAGAAGGTTTGTTGAGGGGTTCTCATCTATTGCATCTCCATTGACCAAGTTGACCCAAAAGCATGCTAAGTTTGTATGGTCAGATGAATGCGAGAAGAGTTTCCAAGCTTTGAAGGATCAGTTTACATCTGCTCCTATCTTAACTTTACCAAATGGGTTGGAGGGATTTGTGGTGTATTGCGCTGCCTCGCGGATTGGGTTGTGCGCTTATGCAGAATGGTAAGGTGATAGTGTATGCATCAAGGCAGTTGAAGGTGCATGAACGTAATTACCCAACACACGACCTTGAATTGGCAGTGGTGGTTTTTGCTTTGAAGATTTGGAGACATTAGTTGTATGGGATGCTCATTGATGTGTTCACCCATCACAAGAGTTTGAAATATGTGTTCACTCAGAGGGATCTCAATTTAAGGCAAAGAAGGTGGTTGGAGCTCCTAAAGGACTACGACATGAGTGTTCGATATCATCCCGACAAGGCTAATATTATAGCTGATGCTCTCAGCAGGTTGTCTATGGGCAGTGTAGCGCTTGTTGGGGAAAAATGGAAGGAGTTGGCAAGAGATGTTCACCGGTTAGCTAGGTGGGTGTCAGGTTGGCGGAATCAAGCGATGATGGTATCATGTTTAAAGCGGGGCAAAATATTTTGTGCTAAGTGATGTAAAGGCCAAGCAAGATTTAGACCCATCGTTACTTGAATTGAAGAAGTTGGTTGTTGATAAGGAGATCGAGGTGTTCTCCCAAGGGGGAAATAGTGTACTCTGGTACCAAAACCGGCTTTGTGTGCTAGGTGTGGATGATGTTAGAAGGGTGATTATGAGTTAGGCTCACAACTCTCGTTATTCTTTTCACCTGGGGTCTACCAATATGTATCGAGATTTGAAAGAAGTGTATTAGTGGCATGGTATGAAGAAAGACATCGCTAAGTTCATATCTGAATGCCCGAGTTGCCGACAGGTGAAGGTAGAACACCAAAGGCCTAGTGGTTTGGCCCAAGACATTAAAATTCCTACATGGAAATGGGAAGATGTGAACATAGATTTTGTAGTTGGGTTGCCTCGGACCAGAAGGCAATTTGATTCCATTTGACTTGTTGTGGATCGAATGATGAAGTGGGCTCATTTTCTACCGGTTAAAACTTCTTTCAGCACTAAGGATTACGCAAGGTTGTATATCCAAGAGTTGGTGAGGTTGCATGGTGTACCTAAGTCCATTATATCGGGTCGAGGTATCTAATTCACTACCCACTTTTGGAGGTCTTTTTAGATGGGACTTCGGACTAAAATTAAGTTGAGCACCGCTTTTCACCCTCAAACTGATGGCCAAGTGGAGAGGACTATTCAAACCTTGGAGGATATGTTGAGGGCTTGTGTGTTGGAGTTTAAGGGAAATTGGGATGACCATCTTCCATTCATTGAATTTGCTTACAATAATAGCTTCCATGCTACCATTGGCATGGCACCGTTTGAAGCTTTGCATGGGGGAAGGTGTAGATCACCGGTGGGGTTGTATGAGTTGGGAGAGATGGCACTAGTTGGTCCAGATTTTGTGATAGAGGCAATGGATAAGGTGAAGGTGATTAGGGAAAGGTTGAAAGCGGCCCAAAGTCGTCAAAAGTCTTATTTGGTATGTTAGGAGAAGGGACCTTGAATTTCATGTCGGTGATTGGGTGTATGTAAAGGTTTCACCTATGAAGGGTGTGACGTAAGAAATGCAAGCTAAGCCCTCGGTATGTTGGCACTTATAAAATTGTTGAGTGAATTGGAGATGTGGCTTACAAGTTGGAGTTACCTCTAGATTTGAGTTCGATTTATCTGGTCTTCCATGTGTCTATGTTGAGGAAGCTAATTGGTGATCCTAGCACCATTGTGCCCTTAGAAGGAATTGAGGTTGAAGAAAACTTGTCTTTTGAGGAAATTTCAGTGGAAAACTTGGATAGGATAGTAAAGCGGCTTCATAATAAGGGTGTGGCTTCGGTGAAGGTACTTTTGAGAAATCAACAAGTGAAGAGTGCTACTTGGGAGGCGGAGCTGGACATGGTGAAGCGATACCTTATCCTTTCCAATCTACTCAAGCCTAAGGTATTAGGATTCTTCTTGGTTTAATGGTACCATCTCTTGCTCTCTTGAGGCTCATGACATGAGATGCATATATGTGCCCTAAAAGGATTTTTATAATGCTTAGAGTGACTTGAATACGATTTTTGATATGAGCTTAAAGGTCTTGAACAATGTTTGCATAATGCTTTCGTTAAGATTTTTAGTAATGAATTATGCATTGTATCTTATGTTGGATGTTTCTTGCTCTAATTCAAGCCTTTCAAGCCTTGTTTTTGAACATTCGGGGACAAATGTTCCCAAACGGGAGATGATGTAAGGACCCAGAATTTTTGAGTGGCATTGCCCAAATGTCCTGGAAAGTTTCCCAAGTGAACTACCAGGCAACCTTCTACGGAGGAGCCTACATGGCCCGTGTGAAGCCACAAGGACAGTGTGGCCCCCGTGAAGAGGCACCATGCCTAGTTCACGGTTCGGGACAATATTGGGATGGAAGGGAACTATGGCCAAGTGAAGGCACACGGACACTCACAGGGTCCGTGTGAGGTGACACGACCCATGTGGCTCTCCGTGTAACTCACTACGTAAAAATTATTCTAAATATAAAATTACCGTCTCGTAACTTTATCGTATGAAAATGATTTCAAGTTTCGTTACACGGTCGGTGTCACAACCGGTGTGGAGTCACACAGATCGTGTAGCCATCTGTGTGACACCACTAAGCTTAATGAGATTTCCTTTTGTGAAATTCTGAGGAGGGGACCACGACCACAGTTCACGGGCCGTATGGCATTTCACGGACCGTATAATGAACCATGTGACCCTGACAGACCAAATTTAGGTCTGTTTCATTAATTGCATATGTGTAAATTCGGTTTATTCTAAGCACGAATTATGACCTTTTACCTATCCTAAACCCCTAATTCAACTAATATCCCCTCCTCTCCTACTTCATTCTCCTAAAACACTTTTTACCCTCACAAGATCACCTCCCTATTCCTCTCAATTCTCCCATCTCAAGGATCAAGCTAGGGTTTAAATTGAAGATTAATTCAAGCACAATTTCTTGGTGGGAGGTCCCAATCGGCCTAATTCATGTAATAACTTGCATGGATTTGGTTTGTCGGTTATAGTCCATCCATTCTATATAGGAGTATTATCGCATTGCATGCATCATGAATTTCATGGCATCTTTTATACTTCCTCCCTTGGATATTTGGTTCTTTCTACATTATGTGCCCTTGTCATCTAATATTGAAATGCAGGTTGATAAGTCATATGCATTGCAAGATCGCTTACTTAGTACATTCAAATGTACTAACCCATACTCTATGCCTATATGATTTTACCATGTAGGGACCGAGCATTTTGACTACCAGTCACTTGACGAATAGTCCGTTCTTAGAGATTATTGTGTGAGTCCCGTCTTCTGAGGGCGAGCAAACTATCTTTCTTATTGTTATTATGGATGTTCTTTTATTGAGGGTGAGCTCGGAACTTGTCTGGGCCCACGTTCCTTTGACTAGAGTCATTGTTGGGCACTATGTGAACTCTTCTTAGATATGTTTACTATGACTATCAAATTGCTTTCCTATTATTAGAATGATTCTTGAGATTTGAATGTATAGTTATGCCTGTTGAATGCTAATCTTGAACCAATGATGTGGTTATGGATTCCTGGGGCTTGTTTGGGGGCTCTCGGGCCTCCATTCTCCGTGTCACATCTAGGCGCCATCCCCAGGTCGTGACAGTGATGCAAACAAGATGAAGCTAAAACATTAATTTGAATACTTCAACTTGTAAACTCTGATGTTTTTCTTTAAGTTATCACACTTCATGTCTTTTAAGAACTATTGTGGATGTTAAACTTCAATTTGATGACTTTGAGGATTTAAAGGTTTCAACTTATGGACATGATTAATTTGACACTCCAACATGCACACTTGGAAGAATTTGATAACTTTGATTTGCACTATTTTGATTTAAATTCTAACTTGTGAGCTTGAAGAATTTGAAGACTTCTACCTTGCATACTTGGTTGATTTGTGATCTTAACTTGCAGATGTGAAAATTTTGAAAACCTCAACTCGCATACTTGGTTGAGTTTGATCATCAACTCATAGATTTGAAGAATTGAAAGACTTCAATTTTCAAAACTTGGTTGATTTGAGAATTCATTTTCTAGGCTTGAGAACTTTAGAGACATGAATTTGTATATTTGATTGATTAGAGATCTTAACATGCATACTTGAAGAATTAGAAGACTTCAACTTGCATACTTGCTTAATTTGAGATTTAACCTATAGGTTTGATAATTTGAAGAATTCAACTATCATACTTAAAAAGATTTAAAGACTTCAACTTGTAGATTCGGAGGATTTGAGGACTTCAACTTGACGATTTAAAGTATTCAACTCGCATACTTGGAGGATTTAAAGACATCGATTTATAGACTTAGAGGATTTCAGGCTTCAACTCGTGTACTTGGAGTATTTGAAGACTTCAACTCCCTACTTTGAAGATATGAAGACTTCAAGTACACTTTTGAGAGAGCCCACATTTCATATAAGTTTGCCACCATCGAGTCACCACTATTTATTATAAGTATATAGTTTAATAAAAGGTACTTATAGCTTTAACTCTCATGTAAGAGATCAAGTGGGGACATGCAGTTTTTTGACACTCATAAAACTGAACTTAAAACATAATTCTATGTAACTACGTACCTCAATGAAGATGATCAAGTCACAACATAGTTCTTAAATGGTAAGTGATTCTTTTTGGTTAGGGGTGTCATACACAGTTTATACTCTTCCATACTAGGAATAACGCTTAGTTTATGCTCGTACATTAAGGAGCATCGTTTCACATCAATGGTAGTACCTCTTGAGGAATCTTGCTTTTATAAAACCAATCTTTATGCCCTCTGCATCAACCAATTTGTAAATGCCATTTGAATACACTTCTTGTACTATGGTCCATCCCACTTCGAGGTGAATTTTTCCCTCAGCTTATGTGAAGTGATAATGGGTCTTCTTACTACAAGGACTTGGTCTCTGACTTGAAATCCCTTAAACAAACTTTTTTATTGAAAGCACGAGATAGACGGACTTGGTAACATTTAAGGTTTTTTTGAGCTTCGAGCCTCTTTTCATCGAGCGATTCTAACTTAGCGAGGCATAGTCAAGCATTCATTTTTCAATAAGTCCCTCTTGAATAGAAAGTCTCAAGGAGGGTATTTTTCACTCAAGTGGCACGATTATTTGAACTCCAAAAGCAAGCAAATGTGGTGCTACTTGAGTCAGTGTGCGATATGTTGTCCTATATGCCCATAAGGCTTCTTCCATTATTTCATACCAGTCTCACTTTTCTTCAATGGATCGCATAGAGTTTAATTGAATGATTCAGATAGACCATTAGCAGCAACATGATACCTAGAAAATTTGTACTGCTTGAAGCCAAAGAGTTCACAAATCCTATTCACTAATTTGTTATCAAATGGCTTTCTATTATCGGTTATTATATATTGAGGAATTACAAATTGATAAATGATATTCACTCGAATGAAGCTTGCGAAATTCTCCTTCACTTCTTTGAGAGCAATAACTTCAACCTATTTTTAGAAGTAATCTATTGCAACCAAGATGTATTGTGTCCACCAAAAGATTCTAGTAGTGTTCTAACAATATCTAATCCCCAATTATTAAATGTCCAAAATATGATATTTTTGGTGTAAGATTTTAGATGGTTGGTGTATGAAATTTTTATGGAACTGGCAAGCCTTGCACCTTCGAGCATATTCTAAATAATCTTTTACCATGGTTGGCTAATAATACCCCATCCTCTTTATGTGAAAGTGGATCTTTGGTCCATATTGATATGATCCACGTACTTTAGCATTTGCTTCTTATAGAGCTTGGCCTGCTTTTTCCTCTCCTAGACATTGAAGGAGTACTCTCCCTCAAATGATCTTTTATATAGTGTGTCCTTATAGAAAAAGAAATGAGGTGCACGGTGAGGAATGTCAATCCCTTTTCTTGCATCTTCTGAAAGTATCCCATAACATAAGTAAACAATAATAGCCTATCGTCAGTCCTCTTTATTTGCTTCAAAAATAGCAATAACATGCTCAAGATTATTCCCTATTTATTCTTCTTCATCTAGCAGTGGTACTACTCATTTTTCTGCAGATAGTAACTTGTGTAAGATCAGGAAGAGTCTGAGTCGAAGCTTGAGTAGCTAAGGCATCGATTATTTTGTTTTCCTTTATTGGAACATCATGGCGAGTCACATCTCCAAGCCACCCTGTCAAATTTTTAGCATAACAATGATATGGGCACAGTTCAGGCTTCTTGGCCTCTAGGCCCTGCAGAGTTTCTTGATTACTAGCTGAGTGTCACCAAAGTTTTGAAACTGTAATTGTTTTATGCCACAGCCATTTCAAGTTCAAGTATTAATGCTTTCTATTCCATGGCATTATTGGAGAACACTATTTCCATGTGAAGGAGAATGGTAAGACCTCTCCCCGTAAAGTTACAAACACCACACCAACTCTACCATGATGTACAGACCCATCAAAGTTCATCTTCTATGGAGGTTGTATTTCAAATAACATTTTGTATCTTCATTAGGAAGCTCATCCATTAACTCCCAATCATCTAGTATAAGATGGTCTTCCAAGAAGTCTATTAATGTTTGTCTCTTAATAGCCTTTTGAGGGACATATACAATCTAAAACTGTTGGAATTGGAGGTACTGGTTTTGACATGAAAAATTTCATGGGATTTTCTTTAGATATGAGGTGAATGATGTGGGATTTAAAATAGTGCTTCATCTTTTGAATTGAGAAGACTAGAACCAAGCACAACTTTTTCATTGTGAATATTTCAACCCATTTGGCATCATCATTTTACTGAAGAAATAGAGGGATTTTCCCTTGCCCTTACTATTTTCTTGAGATAATACATCTCCTATGGACCTTTCTTGTGCTGCAATGTAGAGTATCACTACCTCTTATGGTATAGGGGCTGCTAGAACTCGAGGCTTCGTCAGATATGCTTTGATACTTTCAAAGGCATTGCTAAACATTTGGTCCCGCTTAAAAGGAACACCATTCTTCATAAGATGATTGATTGGTTGGGATATTCCAGTTAGATTTGAGATGAACCTCCTTGGGTAACGTATATATCCTTAAATGTTTTTCAATTCATGAATGTCTTAAGGATCGAGCATCTTCAAGATTGCATCAACTTTAATTTGATAGACTCAATTCCTTGGTTTTGTACAATAAAGCCAAGAAACTTTCTAGAAGTAACCTCGAAGGCACATTTCAATGAGTTCATCCTTAGTTGATATCTTTAGAGCAATTCAAACAACATTCTTAAGTTGTTAAAATGGTTGCTACTCTTTCTTGACTTCACCATTGATTCATCAACATAACATTCAACATTTCTTTTGAGTATGTTATCAAATATGTTCTGCATAGCCCTTTGATATGTGGCACCAACACTTTTCAGACCAAAAGGCATCACTTTATAGTAAAAGATACCTTTAGGGGTGTAAATGCAGTGAGTTCTTCATCTTTTGCTGCCATGCGAATTTTGTTATGGCCAGTAGAACCATCCATTAATGACATTACGTCATAACCAGTGGCAGTATCAATCATCAACTCCGGAATAAGAAGTGGAAATTCATCTTTCGAGCATGAATTATTCAGAATTCTTTATAGGAACGATACTTAAAATCCACATAGGGTATTCAACTTCATGAATAAAGCCTGCCTTAATAAGTTTTTTACCTTATTCTCAACCAATAGAATCAACTCTGGCTTAAAACGTCTTTGGCCCTACTGGATAGGACGGACACCATTCTTTACTACCAATTTATGGACCACCATTTTAGGATTTAAGCCAGACTTTTCTTTGTAACTCCAAGCAAAGACATCTATATATTCTTTGAGTATATTCATATAAGTGCTTTCTCCATCAACTTCTAGATAGGCACTCAAGTAAGTTGTCCTTGTGTCTTCATTAGTGCCAAGGCTAACATCCTTTAAGGGATCTATTATGGCCTTCACTCTTTCTCCTAGTTCTAGAGGAGTGTGTCCATCATTTTATTCTTCCTGTGTGTCATGGTCGTTTATATATATATGATAGCACCTAGCAATATTGTCTAGCTTTTCATCAATCTTCATTAGAGATGAAATATTAAGCTCAGTCAGGGTTATAATATGATATGAGCAGCCCACACTTCTTAATCTTCCTCAACTTCCTTGGTGTAAAGCACAGTGTGAGTCTTTGCCTTTGTTATCTCATCACATGAAAATCATAAACTCCACCCGACATTTCATTTGAAAGGGAACTATGCTTTGGATATCTTTTTGGATAGTTGAAGAAAGTATCACCACTCTTAGGTAACTTCTTTGATGCCTGTTACTCCTTTTCTTTAATTGCCCCAACCTCTCGAATATAGAAGCTCTTATAGTAGGCCTTCTAAGTCGATCAAAGACAGAAGGTCTTTTGTTAGAAGAAGCAGACTCATCGTTTATGGTGATATAATTATTACTTGCTCTTCTTATGGAGATATGGGCTGGCGATGGTTCGTTATAGCCTAAATCTTCACGTACTTTCCTAGTGATATCATCTAATGGGAGTGTTTGAGACTTAAATGGATCATTAGGATTGTATCTAGCCTTTGCAAATAACTTACAAGGATTTGGATTAATGACATTTGTATGTTTTGAAGTGAGTGGCATATCTTGCAATGGATTTTATGCCAGAAACTTTTTCAATAGATTTCAAGACAAGTTGATTGCATAAATGAATTTGATAGAAGAGTTATCCCTCCCAGTAAATTTCCATGAACATCAGATAATTGATCAACCTCTTTCTTTACCTTCGAGACATAGCCGAGTACAAAAGCTGACTTTTTTTAGAGGACATGATCCTCCATATATTTGGAAAGGAATAAAACTCCTCAATTTTGCTCATGACTTTTTAACCATCCATATTAGTCCTTTTGCTTGCAAGCTTATCGGACTTAATCGATTTGACATTGTCAAGTTTTGCCTCCTTAACAATATAATTCTTAAGATAAGATTTCCATCAGAAAAGTGGGATTCAACTTAAATGAGATAATTATCATCAGTAACTATTTTCCTTTCAATTCCAACTTGAATATATTCTAAACATTTATAGTAGGAGGAGGAGACAACTTTGCTCTCATGTACCCTAGGCCTGCCAAGCAATATTTTATATGAAGT
Source organism: Solanum rostratum (assembly GCA_029948455.1). Taxonomy (NCBI): domain Eukaryota; kingdom Viridiplantae; phylum Streptophyta; class Magnoliopsida; order Solanales; family Solanaceae; genus Solanum; species Solanum rostratum. Next base: position 31,002,284 of record CM057050.1, on the reverse strand, counting down.
CTTTGTATCGATCACATGCACCCATGCACTAAATCGCAAATTATCAACATGGATTTCTAACTTGATGGATCTTATAAACCTCTGCCCTCCTTGATTGAATCTTTATATTAATAGACGACTTTCGCTAAGTTCCTCAATTGTGATGCCCAATTCTTTCAATGTAAGGATGGGAAGAATGGTAACTCCAAATCTTTTATTAATCAAGATTCTATTTATCCTCTGCACGTGACCCACCGTATACATAAGATGATTATGTAGTTTTCCATCAAATAGAAGATCATAAATTGTAAATGTGATTTTTGGATCACATGTACGTACTTCTTGAGAAAAGGGTTCTATAGGCTCTATAGAAGATAAGTGGGACACCTTTGAAGGAGTTTTACCTATTACTTCTTCTTTGTCCGTGGGAGACATCCTTCATGAAGTTTCACCTATTGTTTCTTCTTTGTTTGTGTTTATACATGTTTCCTAATTGTCGCCTTAGATAGTGTTTGTGTGAAACCAATTTGGTAAGAACTCCCCAAAAGTCACAGGACCTCATGATTTATTGTGGTGATCCACTTTTAGTTTTGCTTTTTTTGGATGCTTGACTAACTTTTGCTTCTTTGGTATCCTCATTATCCTCTCTCTAGTCTATTTCTTAGATGATTCTTTTTGTGAACTTGTCTTCTTACGTCTTCGCCTAGTTACGAGAATCAAACCTTTATCATTATCTCTATTATTGTAGGTTTTGTTTAGCTCTAATGACTTCTCTTTTTCAGAGGTATATATTTGGATTTTGTCAAGTGAGCCAAAAGTGATAGAGATTTAATCATAACTTGCTTTCTCATCATCAAGAACAATCTTCTCTTCTCTAGCCAATTGCATGACTTTTCCTTGAAAAAAAATACTTTTTGAGTGGATAACCCAAAAGTCTATGATATTTTCAATAGTTTGGGTCATCGGTCTTTCTAGCTTCATCGGGCCATTTCATCTCTGGTAACTACATGATCTTTAGCTCAACCAATTCCTCAAATATCTGAGAGATATTAGAATCTATAAATGGATATTCCTTTTCTTTCATATCCCTTAGAGTAAACTTTCAATTTGAACACCCTTGAAAAGTTGTCTTTAGACTTTGCTTCTTGCTTTCACTTTTAGTGAACATCACGGACGATGCGTTGACATTCATAGATTCTTTGTTGTGATTTCTGAGTATAAATTTGCTTTATTTCTTGTGTTCTTACTTATCCTTTCCTTTGTGAGGATCATGAACATGCATCATATTCTTTCTAGATCTTAGAATGACTTTGGGTTAATTTCGTGTAAGATATAGACAAGTAACAAGCGTATTCCTTGAATATACATCTCTATTGCAAAAGCTTCACTAAGTTTATCTTTGCAATTGAGTCTTGTGTTTCTTCATCGATTTATGAAGTCGATGACTTATCCATCCTTCCTTTCATGAGTATTTGTAAGTTCTACCATGCTTACCATGCGCCTTATGCTATAGCAGCGATTGGGAAACTCATGCTCTAGTTGCTCCTAATTATTAATGAAATGAGGCTCAAGATCTTTATACCAATATAAGGCATTTCCTTTTAATCAATAGATGAACCGCATGGCAAGATAGGCTGCATAGTCCCAAAAATTGCTACATGTTTCCACTAACTGCACAACATATTGTTTTGGATTTCCTTTGTCTTAGAATTGCTGAAATTTAGGAGGTCAATAACTGGCAGGCATTTTAAGGCTATCAATCCTTGTAGTGTATGGATTAGCAAACATATGGGAAGACTTGGCGGAGACTTTATGCTTATCTTTCATGGTTCCATCAATGAACCCCTTTAATTGATCGAGCGAGATCATCCCTTTAGCATAAATCGGCATCACCTTGATAGATAATGTTTAGTTAATAGGATTTTCAGTCTCTTGAATTTCAATATCCTTCCCAGCTGCATGGCTAGATTCCTTATCTAGTAAGTTATCCACCCTGTTTGTTTACTTATGATGCACGACTCTTGGTGTTGCATATACTTGGTCAATCTTTCAATCATCATTGCTAGAATTTCAAGTTGTTCCTCCATGGATGAAGCATTAGTTATTATCACTTTCATGATTGTTGGTGGCATTGAAGAGTAGCACAAATTATTCTGAAAGTTGATCTTGAAAGGGCTTACATTAGCGACGCATATGGAAAAGACTTATTGGATGAGTCATCATCTTTCTTTGAGATAGACATCTTGGAACATGACATCTCAAGTTGAGTTAGAGTTTTCTTGTTCTTTTCAGCAGCACTACTTCCTCCTTCTGAAGCATTTGTCGCGACATTGCTCCTTTTGGGTTTGAAGATAAAAAATTAAGAGTTGGCATGGACGATGCACGTTGTGCTTGTTGTACCAGAATAGTGGCTTTGCCCCTAGTAACAACACAAAAAATTCCAAAAGTAACAACAAGAATTTCCTCTACTTCAGTAGAGAACTTGGAGTCACAACCTTAGAAGAAGTTGATTGGGTGTTGATCTTCTTGGAAGAAATTTCAATATTCTTTGATGATTGAAAAGTTGATATAAGAGGGAGAGATTATCCCACTGGTTATGCCAAAATTTGCATGATAATATAATTCGCATCGAGAAAATAATAATCAAGGAACAATGAATATATCATCGTATTTTATTTCAAGGTGAGAGTTCTACAATCTCCATGAATCCTAAGCTTCGCCTTTTCAAATATAAATTCAATGGCTCTTTAGCTTGATCTAGAATCTTGTGGAACTTAATGAATTTGATTTTGATGTCACAACCCAAGCCTAGAGCCTAAGCATAACACGGTGAATGGATAACCTGAAGGAACCCCAAACAAGCCTCTTAAGCATGCATAGCACATCCTTGGTCACGGAAACGAAAACAATTAAAAATAAATAACAGGTAAATTCTAGTGGAAATGGGGGTTTGGACTCACACTATGGGGATGTTTTATGAAAGAGGATTAGCATAGATCACACGACAAATAACGTCTAAGGGGTGGCTAAGTATGACTCACGCTATGGGGGCAATTAGGAATTTAGGACATCCATCCTATCCATACATCAAGAATTCAACACATAAGAAGGAGCAAGGGACTAAGGGAGTATTTCATAATACATAGCATAATATTAGTCGAGCTCATTACATACATATCCAAATGTCCAACAACACCTTTAATACGAATGGAACAGGAGCCAAGACATCTCCTAGGCTCACCCACAAAAGATAGTATCAACAAACAGTCAAGTATAAATAAAGCTTGAAAGTAATGGCTATTGTCCCCAGAATGAAGGACTCGCCAAAAGGGATCTTCAACCAAATCTTCTAGCCACGCAGGGGAGGAGGATGGATAGGAGCTCCAATCCCTACATGGTAGGATCATGTAGGCAAATGTATGTATTAGTGCTTGGAATATACGAAGTATGTGGGGTGCAAAGCATCATGGAACATAAGCCATAATTAAATAATATCTATAATCATAATTAACAGACATAAGCTCAATTTGTCACGAATGCTCAATGTCTTAATCAATATGCATGAGGAGTCACCAAGTCACATAAAATATCATACATAGATGGGAAGTGCCATAATCAACATGTAAAACTAAGTGAGCTACTACTTGTAATCCCCATGTTCACTCCACACTAAACTGGAGTGGTCTACTTTGCCGAGGTAAACAAAATACTCACCTTACGGGAACTCCCCCTTTTTGGAAAGTTCTTCATAAACACCATATGGAAACACCACCATTTTTGGTTAACTTTTGATAAAAACCTTAAAGGAACACCACTTTTTTTGGTATTTAATTAATATATGTCGTACGGGAACACCACCCTTTTTGATCAATTATATAACATGAGCTATATGGATCCGCTAACTAATTCACAAACCTATGGTTGTAACATAGTTAAGGGACAATGCTTATCTACCAAGGTCCTCTCGGTGCTAGGTCAAAATCCCAAGGAATATTCAAATCAAACTTATAGCCATAATATGCAAAGAATCATAATATCATAACATTTTCATAGAGTAGCTCATAAAAATCAAAGCTTCTTAATATCCAAAATAGTGCTTCATAACTTTCTTAATATTCCCATATCTCATAGCATGCATAATAGCCCTTTCAAAATTTATATCATGCATAGCTTGTATAACTTGCCATAAGACTTTCATCAACATAGAAGCTTACCATATATCTTTAATCAAGTCATGGTTGGTACATGTACATAAGTTTAAAACCATGTAATCCAAGAGTAAATGACATGAAAAAAAAATCACTTGAGGATTATTCAAAATAACCCACCAAAAGAATAATAAGACTTAGCTAGGATATCATCAAACCCTCAAAAAATCCATATATTTCAGATGGCTTTTCAATGCATGATCGCGTACAAAAGTAAAACATCATAAATCCTTCCATAATATTATCATATAAAAGAGTTCATAAAAATACCCAAAATATCCATAAATTTCAAATAGATGAGGAAGAAAAATGGTTGAACTTGTGTAGGAAAGGCTTCCACAATCAAACCCACATACCTTGGTGATTTAATGGAGGAAAATCTAACTTTAGAGGTGAAGAATCTAAAATACTAGCTTGCACCTCACACTTTAATGGCTAAATGATCTTGAGAGTGTTTGGGAGGATTTTAGACGTAGGATACTTTTTGAATGGGGTGGGATGGAGTTGTTTAGAGTTTATATGGCCTGAAGGGACTCATTAGATGCTTAAACAATGTAGTATAAACATATAATACTAGGAAAATTCAAATTTTCCCATTATAAAATTTTGTCAGACAGGACCATAACTCAATTACGGGATTTGGTCTAGTCTACGAGCCATAGGAATGGGGTTTTGTGTGATAACATTTCGGACCCTCAGAAACTTTCTCTGAATCTCATTCCATGACCTGACTTATGACTCGTAAGTCAATTTATGGTCTGTCTGATATCTCATATACTCAACTTCAGAAATCAACATTGCCACCCAGTCTGGCCATCACTTCACGAGTATAGGTTACGGCCCGCGGGACCATATATTGCTTATAGGCCTTTCTGTAAACCCACTAATACTTAGAAAATTTCTAAATTCCATTTCTTAGGCATGTTTATACTCTCCATCATAGGGGACCTTACAATATCCCCCTTTGGGAACATTCATCCCTAAATGTGCTAAACATAGACTCTAAACAATAGAATATATGCATCCTGTGCAAAATGCAACATATCATAATGAAAAGTTTCAAACCATACTTCAAATAAAATTTATAATGCAGCTTCAACATTACATACTTATGGATAGATGACATGAAAATAACATGCAAGAACAGGGAGGTTCTTAAGTAGGAAAAATATTAGTAACTTAAGCTTTATTTTAATGGAAAAGATCGGGGTATTGCTTCTTCGTATCGACTTCAGCTTTCTAAGTAGTGATTAAGACATTGGTTCCTCCATAGGACTTTGACGGATGCAACATATTTATTCTTCAACCTTTTCACTTCCCTCTCTGAGATTTCTACCAGATGTTCCTAATAAGTTAGATTCTTGCCAACATTCACCAGCTCTAAGGGTACAATGGAATTAGGATCTCTAACATACTTCCTCAACATAGAAACATGGAAAACCAAATGAATCATGCTCATATCTATGGGAAACTCTAACTTGTATGTTATATTTCAAACACGACTCAAGATCCAATAAGGCCCTACATACCTAGGGCTTAACTTGCCCTTCTTCCCAAATAAGACTACACCCTTCACGGGTGAAACTTTCAAATACACCAAATCACAAATTTTAAATTCGTGGCCTCTCTTCCTAGTGTCGGCATAAGACTTTTTGTGATTTTGAATCATCTTCAATCCCTCCCTTATCATCCTAATCTTCTCTAAAGCTTTCATAACCAAATCTGGACCTAAAAAGCTATCTCCCCCACTTCAAACCACCCAACTAAAGATCTACAATACCTCTCATATAGAGCTTTAAAGGGGGTCATTCCAATTCTAGAGTGATAGAAATTGGTAAAAGCAAACTCTATGAGTGGAAGATGCTCATCCCAACTACCCTCAAACTACATGACACAAGCCCTAAGCGTATCCTCAAGAGTTTATATGGTTCTCTCAGCTTGGCCAACTATTTGGAGGTGAAATGTCATGCTGAGCTTGGCTTTAGTACCAAACCTCTACCTTTCCTTTTAATCAGTAGATGAACTACATGACGAGATAATCTCCATAGGCCTAGAATTTTTACATGTTTCCACAAACTGCACAACATATTATTTTGGATTTCCTTTGTTTTCGAATTGCTGAAATTTTGGAGGTTGATAACTGGCAGGCATTTTAAGGCTATCAATCCTTGCAATGCAAGGTTTGGCAAACATATGGGAAGACTTGGCAGAGACTTAATACTTGTCTTTGATGGTTCTTTCAATGAACGCCTTTAATTGATTGAGTGGGATCATCCATTTAGCATAAATCGACATACCTTTGATAGACAGTGCTTTCTTCATAAGATTTTCAGTCTCACGAATTTCAATATTCTTACCAGGTGCATGGCTAGATTCCCCATCTACTAAGCTATCCAGTTAGTCTATTAACTTATCGATGCGGGAATCGCAGTGTTGCTCATGCTTGATCAATCCGTCTATCATGTTTGCAAGAATTTCAAGTTGTTCCTCTATAGATGAAGCATTAGTTGACATCGCTTTCATGATTGTTGGAGGCATTGACGAGTAGCATAGATTATTCTAAAAGTTGATCTTCAAATGGCTCACATTAAAAGATGAATATTGAAAGATTCATTGGATGAGTCATCATCTTTCTATGCGGTAGAGTTCTTGGAACAAGACAACTCAAGTAGAGTTAAAGTTTTCTTGTTTTTTTAGCAACACTACTTCCACTTTCTGAATCATTTGTCTCGACATTGCTCCTTTCGACTTTGAAGATAAAAATATAGGAGCTGGCGTGGACGATATTCTTAGTGCTTCTTGTCCTAGAATAGTGGCTTTGCTCCTTATAACAATGCCCACAATTCCAAAAGTAACATAACGAATTTCCTACACTTCAATGAAGAACTTGGAGTCAGCAGCTTTAGAGGAAGTTGATTGGAAGTTGATCTTCTTTGTAGCCATTTCAATAGTTTGATGCTTGAAAAGTTCAGATAAGAGATAGAGATTGTCCCACTGGGCAGGTCAAAATTTGCATGATAGTAAAATTCATATAAAGATAATAATAATCAAGGAACAAAGTATATTGCAACAATTGTAGTATTTTATTTCAAGGTGTGAGTTCTACGATCTCCATGAATCCTCTCATTCACCTTTTTTCAACTATAAATTCAATGGTTCTTTAGCTTGATCTTGAATCTTGTGGAATTTGATGAATTTGATCTTGATGCCACGACCCAAGCCTAGAGCATAGGCATAACATGGCGGATGAAAAACCCGAAGGAACCCAGAACAAGCCTCTTAAGCATGCATAACACATCCTTGGTTGTGAAAGTTGAAAAAACAAAGGCAAATAACACATAAATTCTTGGGGAAATGGGGGTTTGGACTCACAATATGAAAATGTTTTAGGGAAGAAGATTAGCATAGATTACAGAACAAATAAAGTCTAAGGGGCGGATAAGTATAACTCATGCTATGGGGGAAATTAGGGGCTTAGGACTTCCATCCCATCCATACATCAAGCACTCAACACATAAGAAGGAGTAAGGAACTAGGGGCGTCTTTTATAATACATTGAATAATACAAGTCGAGCTCATTACAAACATATCCAAATATTCAACAACACCTCACAAACGAATGGAACAGGGCTAAGATATCTCCAGGGCTCACCCTCAAAAGATAGTATCCATAAATAGTCAAGTCTAAATAAAGCATGAAAGTAATGGCTACTGTCCCCGAAATGGAGGACTCGCCAAAAGTGATCTTCAACCTAATCTTCTAGCCACGCAGGGGAGGAGGATGGATTGGAGCTCCAGTCCCTACATGGTTAGATTATGTGGGAAAGTATATGCGTTAGTGCTTAGAACATACTAAGCATGCAGGGTGCAATGCAACAAGGAATATAGGCCATAATTAAACACTATGCATAATCATAATCAATGGATATAAGCTCAATATGTCGTAAATGTTCAATGTATTAACCAAACATGCATGAGCAATCATCAAGACACATGACATATCATACGTAGATTGGAAGGGGCCATAACCTACATGTAAGACTAAGTGAGCTACTACTTGAAATCTCAATGTTTACTCCATACTTGACTAGGAGTGGTCTACTTTGCCAAGGTAAATGAAACACTCACCTTATAAGAACTCCCCTATTTTGGAAAGTGTTTCATAAATACCTTATAGGAACACCACCCATTTTGGTTAACTTATGATAACATCCTTACGGGAACACCTCCTATTTTTGGTATTTAATTAACATGTGTCATACGGGAACACCACCGTTTTTGATCAATCATATAGCATGAGCTATATGGATCCACTCGCTAATTCATAAACCATGGTGGAAACATAGTTAAGGGACATCGGCTATATACCAAGATTCTCTCGGTGCTAGGTCACAATCCCAAGAAATATTTAAATCATACTTATAGCCATAATATGCAAAGAATCATAATATCATAATATTTTCATAGAGTAGCTCATCAAAATCAAAGCTTCTTAATGTCCCAAATAGGGCTTCATAACTTTCACAATATTCTCATATCTCATAGCACGCATAATAGCTCTTTCAAGATTTATATCATTCATAGCTTTAACAACTTGCACGTAAGGCTTTCATCAACATAGAAGCTTGGCAAACATCTTTAATCAAGTGTAATCATAATTAACGTATATAAGCTCAATATGTCATGAATGCTCAATGTCTTAACATTATCAAGTCAGCTAACATATCATACATAGATGTGAAAGGGCCATAACTGACGTGTAAGACTAAGCGAGCTATTACTTGAAATCTGATGTTCACTCCACACTTGACTTGGATTGGTCTACTTTGCCGAGGTAAATGAAACACTCACCTTACGGGAACTCCCCTATTTTTTAAAGTGCTTCATAAACACCTTATCGCAACACCACCCTTCTTGGTTAACTTATGGTAACAACCTTATGAGAACACCACCCTTTTTGGTATTTAATTAACATGTGTCGTACGGGAACACCACCCTTTTCTATTAATCATATAGCATGATCTATATGGGTCCACTCGCTAATTCACAAACCTATGGTGGCAACATAGTTAAGGGACAATTATTATCCACCAAGGTCCTCTCGGTGCTAAGTCACAATCCGAAGAAATATTTGAATCATACTTAAAGACATAATATGTAAAGAATCATAATATGATAATATTTTCATAGAGTAACTCATCAAAATCAAAGCTTCTTAATAGCCGAAATAGGAGTTCATAACTTTCACAATATTCTCATATCTAATAGCACGCATAATAGCACTTTCCAAATTTATATCTTTCATCGCTTGAATACCTTGCACATAAGGCTTTCATCAACATAGAAGCTTGGCATTCATCTTTAATCAAGTATAATCATAATCGACGGATATAAGATCAATATGTCATGAATGCTCAATGTCTTAATCAATATCCATGAGCAATCACCAAGTCACATAAAATATCATACGTAGATGGGAAGAGACCATAACTAACATGTAAGACTAAGCGAGCTATTACTTGAAATCCTGATGTTTACTCCACACAAGACTAGGAGTGATCTACTTTGTCAAGTTAAACAAAACACTCACCTTAGGAGAACTCCCCTATTTTGAAAAGTGCTTCATAGACACCTTACAGGAACATCACCCTCTTTAGTTAACTTATGATAACAACCTTATGGGGACAACACCCTTTTTGGTATTTAATTAAAATATGTCATACATGAACATCACCCTTTTTAGGAAATCATGTAACATGAGCTATATGGATCTACTAAATTCACCAATCTATTGTGGAAACATATTTAAGGGACAATGGTTATCTACCAAGGTCCTCTAGCTATGGTGCTAGGTCATAATCACGAAGAATATTCAACTCATACTTAGAACCATAATCTTCAAAGCATCATAATATCATAATATTTTCATAAAGTAGTTCCTCAAAACCAAAGATTCATAATATCCAAAATAGGGCTTCATAACCTTCACAATATTTGCATATCTCATAACATACATAATAGCCTTTTAAAAATTCATATCATTCATAGCTTGCATAACTTGCCATTAGGCTTTTATCAACATAGAAGCTTGGCATACATCTTTAATCAAGTCACAGTGGATATATGTACATAAGTTTAAAACCATGAAATCCAAGAGTAAATGATATGAACGGAGTATAATAAAAATCACTTCAGCATTATTCAAAATAACCCACCAAAAGTATAATAAGACTTAGCTAGAGTATCATCAAACCCTCATAAATATCCATAAATTTCACATAGCTTTTCAACGCATAATCATGTACAAAGGTAAAACATCATAAATCTCTTCATAATATTTTCCTTTAAAAGAATTCATAAAACATCCATAAATATCCATAACATGAAAATAGATGCGGGAAAGGAATGGTTGAACTTGTGGAGGAAAGGTTTCCGTAGTCTGATTTGGAGATTGTGTGATTTTATGGGAGAAAATCTGATTTGGAGATAGAGGAACCGAAACCCTAGCTTGCACCTCACACGTGAATGTCTTTAATGAGATTGAGAGTGTTTGGGAGGATGCTATTGTTAGGATATTTTTATAATAGGGTGGGATGGAGTTCTTTAGGGTCGTATGAGGCTAGAAAGGACTCATTAGAGGCTTAAACGACGTAGTATAGACATATAATACTAGGAAAAGTTAGATTTTTCCCTAATAAAATTCTACCTGATAGGACCACGAAACCCATGAAAACGTAGTATAGACATATAATACTACGGGCTCTAGGAATGGGGTTTCATCTAATAACATTTTGGACCCTTGAAAACTTTCTATAGATGTCATTCCACGACTGGACTTACGACTTGTAAGTCAATCTACGGGTCGTCTGGTATCTCGTGTACTCAACCTCACAAATCAATATTTTCACCAAGTCTGTCCATCACTTCACGAGCATAGGTTACGGCCCATGGGACCATTTATGGCCCGTAGGCCCTTCCATAAAATCCACTGGTACATAGGAAAATTTTAGACATTATTTCTTTGGATCTTTTACACTCTTTCATATGTGGGGCCATACACTTGACTTGTACTTGAATTCAAGGGATTTGGGGCTTGATCTTGAATATTGCGGTCTTGAGAACAACAACAACAACAACAACAACAACAACAACAACAACAACAATAACAACAATAATAACAACAACAAACAGAACAACAACAACAACAACAATAATAACAACAATAATAGTAAAAACAACAATAACAACAACAACAACAACAACAATAACAACAATAATAATAACAACAATAATAACAACAAAAATAATAACAACAACAATAATAACAACAATAATAATAACAATAATAATAACAACAATAATAACAACAACAATAACAACAACAATAACAACAACAATAATAATAACAATAATAACAACAACAATAATAACAATAAACATAACAACAGTAATAACAACAATAATAATAACAACAATAATAACAACAACAATAATAACAACAATAACAACAATAATAACAACAACAAACAGAACAACAACAACAACAACAATAATAACAACAATAATAGTAAAAACAACAATAACAACAACAACAACAACAACAATAACAACAATAATAATAACAACAATAATAACAACAAAAATAATAACAACAACAATAATAACAACAATAATAATAACAATAATAATAACAACAATAATAACAACAACAATAACAACAACAATAACAACAACAATAATAATAACAATAATAACAACAACAATAATAACAATAAACATAACAACAGTAATAACAACAATAATAATAACAACAATAATAACAATAACAATAATAACAACAATAATAACAACAACAATAACAATAACAATAATAACAACAATAATAACAACAATAATAACAACAACAATAATAACAACAATAACAACAGCAATAACAACAACAATAATAACAACAACAACAATAATAATAATAATAATAATAATAACAATAATAACTACAATAATAACAACAATAACAATAATAACAATAATAGCAATAACAATAACAATAATAAGAATAACAATAATATTTGAAACTTCAATATCAATAAAATCTTATCTTGTATAAATTTTACTCTTAAATTACATGTAAATGGTAAGAAATATAAATAAAGCAAAGAATTTCTAATATTTCAAAGTTTTAAATCTAAAATTTTGCATATTTAATTTTTTTTAAATATACAATGTGAAATTATTTTACTAACGGCCATTAGAACTCCACATACATTAAGTTCATTTTTGTTGATCTCATTTAACAACAACCCAATGGAATCTCACATTAGTGTTGAAAATTGCATATTTATTAATTATTATATTTTAGAAAGATTAAATTGAATATTTATATAATAAGTGACAACCCTAGTTAACATCAACCCAAAAGAGTACTCACTCGTTGATGTTGTAGTCTTGTGCTTCTATGTTATGAAGATTTGATATCATGCAAATCAATTTATTTTTGTTATCAGTATGATCTCTAATTAAGTAATTTTATAAATTATTATATTTAAATAAATCTATAATATATATTTAAATGATTTTTGAAATATAATTTGAATTGTTTTTAATAAAAATAGTTAAAAATTGAAAATACTTTAGATTGTTGACCCTAATTAACTACATCAGATATTTCTATAGTATGACTCAGTTAATGATAGGTTGTTTATACTCTATAAAATATTTATATTTTTTATATTATACAAATCCTTGAGGTACACCTTCAATAATACAATTCTTATTTTTCTAAGAATATTTAAACCTATTACAGAATACAAACTCTAAATATATTAAAATTTTGTAAGATAATAATATATAAAATAATTTTAATGTAAAGATTAAATAAAACTAAAAATAAAAAATGAGATAATATATAATAAAATATTTTTGTTTATTAAAACTACATATGACATAGGTATTTGAACAACAACAACATAACCAATAGAATACTACAAGTGGGGTCTGGGAGGGTAGGATGTAAGCAGACCTTATCACTACCTCATAGAGGTAGAGAGGTTGTTTCTTGGGAACCCTCATCACAAAACCCATAAGCAGAATAAGCTAGATATGGAAACAGTAAAGGATGAGAAGAGGAAAGTGAACAAGAAGAGTGATTAATAACGAAAGCACATAGTAACAAGCAAATACGAGATAATTAACATATATAAGTCAGATAAATACGACACCGGACAACTCCTACCTATCTAACCTATTAGCCTGTGACTCTAATTCGCAACCTCCACTCCTTCCTATCTAAGGTCATGTCCTCGGTGAGATCAAGTTTCACCATATCTTGTCTGATAACCTACCCCAAATAATTCTTCGGTCTACCTCTACCCCTTCGTGTAACTCCCAAATCCAGCCTCTCGCACCTCTAAACAGGAGCATCGGTACTCCTTCTATGCACATGTTTGAACAATCCCAGCCTCGCTTCCCTCATCTTGTCAGCTATAGGGGGCCACCTTTAACTTCTCCCGAATGACCTCATTCCTAATCTTAGCACTCCTGGTGTGACGACACATCCATTTTAGCATCTTCATCTCTGTGACCTGCATCTTTTGAACATGTGCCTTTTTTATTGGCCAACACTCCACCCCATACAACAAAGATGGTCTAACCACCAGTCTGTAGAACTTACCTTTGAATTCAGCTAGTATCTTCTTATCACACAATACTCCAGAGGCCAGCCTCCATTTTGTCCATGCTGCCCCGATACGATGTGTGATATCATCATCGATATCCCCACTACTCTGGATGATGGACCCTAGATACTTAAATCTTTTCCTCCTGGGGATAGAGTGAGCGGCAAGCCTCACATCAATATCTGCTTCATCCCTCGCAACACTGAATTTGAACTCCAAGTATTTTATTTTTGTCCTGCTCAGTTTGAATCCTTTGGACTCCAAAGTGTGTCTCCAAACCTCCAACCTAGCATTAACTTTGGTCGGGTCTCATCAATTAGTACTATGTCATCTACAAACAACATACACCATGAGACTTCCTCCTGGATAGATTGCTTCAGCTCATCCATCACCAAAGCAAACAGAAAAGGGCTCAACACAGATCCTTGGTGAAGTCCCATCTCAACAGGAAAATATTTTGAGTCTTCTCCCACCATTCTTATCCGAGTTTTTGCTCTGTCGTACATTTCCTTTATCACTCTAACATACGCTATTGGGACACCTTTCACCTCTAAACACCTCCATATCACATCCCTCGGGACTTTGTCGTAGGCCTTCTCGAGATCAATGAACACCATATGAAGGTCCTTCTTTCTTTCCCTATATTTCTCTACTAATCTCCGAACAAGGTGAATTGCTTCAGTAGTCAACCGCATTGGCATGAATCCAAACTGATTTTCCGAAATAGACACTACTTTTCTCACCCTCATCTCCACCACTCTCTCCCATGCCTTCATAGTGTGACTTAACAACTTGATACCCCTATAATTATTACAGTTTTGAATACCACCCTTGTTCTTGCACAGTGGAACCATTGTACTCCTCATCCGTTCATCTGGCATCTTGGCAATCTTTATATAGCATTAAACGATCTAGTCAGCCACTCTATGCCATCCTTGACCATGTTCTTCCAAATATCTACTGGAATCTCATCAGGTCACATCACCCTCCCTTTCTTTATCCTACTAATAGCCCTTTTAACCTTCTCAACTCTGAACCACCTGCAATAACCAAAATCTCGATGACTTTCTTGAAGTGAAAGAAATTTATTATTATAGTTGGTATATCTTATTTAATAATGTATATGATTTAATATTTCCTAAAAGTATTAATTATTCTTTTGATCATATGCACAAATAAATTTTTATTTTTTAAAAACAATTACATAAAAACTTTAAAATATTATTCTATTAGTGGTTTATTCTATTGATGGTTTAATTATAGATAAAATTCATAATAAATATAAATGTGAATTTTTCAGAAGACATGAAGTGTAATTGTTTGATTTTAATATATAAAGAGTATATTTAAAATTGAGTTATACTACAAAAATATCTTATATATTCATTATTTATACATGAAATATTTGAAACATAATCTCATAAATAATTTTCAAAAAAACGTTTTACAATAATGAATATGTAATGACCCCTCTGGGTCAATTCTGTATTTTTGTAATTTTTTTGTTACTAATTTGAACTTCTGTATAGTAACCTCAGACCTTTTATGACCCATTAGGGCTATTGGGATGGTTATAGGGTGTTTGGTTGTGAGCTACGCGAGTTTGCGAATTAACAAGAAGTTCAAGCTACAAAAGTGAGATTTCTGACAAAATCCCAGCAAACGGCCTCAGAATGAGATTCTGACTATTCTATCAATTCCTGATATTCTATTCATCCAGGTACGGCTAAGATGTACCGAGATCTGAGGCAGCATTACTTGTGGGATGGTATGACGAGATTGCAGATTATGTGTCCCGTCGTTTCAGTTGCCTGTAAGTCAAGGCTGAGCATTAGCGACCCGGTGGGACACTTCAACAGTTACACATCCCCGAGTTGAAATGAGAATGGGTGACCATGAACTTTATTGTGGGACTCCCTCGTACTTCTAGGGGCTATGACAGTATTTGCGTGATAGTTGATTGGTTGACTATGTTTGTTGTCATGAAGCGATCTCAGTCATGATGGCGCCTGCTAGATCCCACCTATAAGCAACCCAATTACCCAACCTCTAGGGTACCTTTCCTAGCTCTCTAGTCATAACTATAGCCAATACAATAATATAAAAACCGCAACCTACCCAGAACCTGTATAATATATATATATAATAACAACAAAATATACCAAACCAGGAGTACACCTACATATATGTAATCCTACTATACAAGGCCATGTGTGAAAGAAAAAGATGGCCATCAAAGGAAGGAGACAACGACAAAGCCAGAGCTGTTGGTGCTCATCCAAATGTCTCTTAAGCACTCACGAACCGCCGAATCAGTAATCATGGCTGGTACCTTCACCTGCACCATGAGAAGATGCAAAAGGGTAGGGGTGAGTACCATAAAAAGGCACGCAGTAGGCATCATCTGCTGACTGAGTGAATAAGTGAACATAAAGAAAATCCCAAATATATAGAGAACTGCAACAATGTAGCAAAACGAACTCTAATCTAGGTATAGGAATGTCTAGAAATCCTCAAACCATAACTGAACCAGACGAAGTGAAAAATAATGATAAATCAAACTAGCCCAAGTGATGGAAATTGATGCCGGCTGATGCAAACTATGTAGGCTTGTAGCACAACTTCCCCCAACAGAGGCATAGTGTTGTACATGGGTGCAAGGCCATAGTATCTATGCTTGTATGCCAACTGGGCCCCCATACGCCCATAAGGTACACCCGTAAAAAATTTGATCAACCGAATCACAATAGAACCTAACTCTCAATATCACATAATGACAGGTCGGCTTTACGTCGGTGTAAGACCCTAGTGTCTAAGCCTGAATCCCCCCTAAGCCCTCATAAACCCATAGGGTTAAACCCACGCACAATCAGTGTGTGAATAGGTGTTTGAATCCACGGGTAATCGATCACGGGGCTTCGCCTCAACAATCACAAGTCAATCGGATCCTCGACCCTGTGCAAGCACGTGGCACCCGATCAAAAATATACATGCGTGATGGTGGGATGTATCCCCTATGAGAAAAGGAATCCCCCTCGCATAACAAATATGTCATATCTCAAAATTTCAATCAGGGTCCCTCACCCCCAAATAGAATTAGGAGGGTCCTCGACCAAAACAGTAACCAATGGGGTCCACGAACCATAATCAACCGGGCCTTAGACCAGGTATAATTGGTATGTCATATCTTTCTCTGAATGAATAGCAGTGTCTTAATCCTGGAATGTAATCAAATCCCAGCTAGCGCTTGCTCCTCAGAATCTGCATCTGCCACCTGGCATCTAGTCACAGCAAACAGGACACAAACTACGAGGAGCATCACCCAAGACTCTAACTCATCAGACATGACCATTGATGCTTAAATAGTGACGGGGAGCATCATCTAGGACTTAAGATATCAATCAGTCACTTACTTTACCAGTCTATTCGGATTTGGAACTGCAAAGTCATATCGTATCTAGGGTGAACGTAGGTGACGACAATCATATCGTCCAAGAGTGAACATGGGCGACGACCTCATAACCTAGGTATCCCATAATCACAATCCAACAAAATCAATAGTACTACCACCTGTCTCAAATACAATAAATACCTCAACATAAAATAAGGAGAACCAGTGCATAACAACTATCAATAGTACATTAAAATGTGTGTGTTTATATATATATATATATATATATATATATATATGACAAGTCATTGTATAATCATGCCCAACAAAGGCCAATTATGGTACATATTAAGCATGTAGGACACCAAACCCCACAGAGTCATATCTGCACTAGAATCAGGCCACAAAATGGCAGAAAATCAATACACAATCTCCCATCTGCATGTCTCCATAGCAACAGGCTGTACATACTCATATAGGTACACGTCAAGCCAGCACACACGACTTTCCTCGGGCACTAGGTTAAATTCGACCCTTACAAGGCGCTTTCTCTGTGTAAAGTAACTCATAAGGCAACATCGGTATAACCCAAGCTAATGCCCAAGAGGCTAGATAATCAGAGGGATGTCACTTTCCCAGAACCATATCACAACCCAATTGCTATCAAGGATTTCGCCTATGGCAAGCATGTGTTGGTCCATTGATAATGTGTCCTTTTTTCAAACAGGGTGCTAGTTCTCAGGACTAACTCGTGTAGCTAGTGTCTTGTCATAGATAAACCGAAGAAGCTCGTAGGATATAGCCTGCACCAAGCTACTAGGGTCACACTCCCATCTCTAACCCACCAGGGGTTCAGTAGCAACACCTCTCGTTTCATAAAACGCAAGGCTCCCTTAAGAGTGCAACTATAATTATTCCTAAAACATGATGTATTTCTCTAGTCACTAACTAGTAGCACAAGTACATAATGGATAACAACAATATACAGGATCACATAAGTCACAACGCAACACAGAATCGTATTTAATTAGGAAAATCTGCCATAATCTAGGGAGCCACAAGTACTCTGAATAGATATAGATTCTAGAATAAGTGTATAAGGTAGCATGTAGTCACTTGTCAGCCTCAAAAGCGAGTATATTTCAATAATCTCATGCCACACATGCATACAAGAAAGAGTCATTCTTAGTGTACATATCAGTCATATGTTCTTGCCCATCCAGCCACTTTTCAGGCCCTTCCTAGAGCCGAATAGTGTAAGAACTCAGATAGTCTAGCACCTGTAGACAACACCCCCTCAATACAACAACTATCGTCCCATAATATCATATATATACAACACAAAGATCCCATAAAACCATATACAATGTATACTTCAGAACTCAATCCATAAACAATACATTTCTAATTCCAGTTCAAATATGCATGCATTTTGACTCAGTCTAAGGTATGGAAAAATCTAGCCTACCTGGAAGACGATTCCTCACATTCTGAGTCAATCCACTTGAGTCTTTCCCCTCCGAATTATTTTCCAACGCTGCTTAGCTATCAAAATATAATTCACATGATCATTACAGTTGATTTGGCTATAAAATCTCAAGAAATAGGTGAAATTACATCAATTATGACTAAAACGGGGAAAATGGGGCCCATACCCGAAATACCAAACCAACCCTTGTAAGATGATCCCTACATGACTTCGAGTCCATAGCAAGAAATTGAGTCCAAAATAGATCCCAGAAGACAGAGAAACGACTCAAAATCAAGTTGTATTTATTATTAGAAAATATTTCTTACATAACATCTCCCTCAAATTCTACAAAAATATAGTCAAATTGATAAGATCCAATCATACCACAATGTTCCTCTAGAAAAATATAATAATTTAGACACCAATTTCACTTAATTTCATTGAGAAATGACTGAGAAATCGCAATGCAAAGTTTTCAGTCATTTTCAATATGTATCAGCAAAAACTAGAGATTTTACCTCAGAATATGCGCCAAAATCAAAATCTGACACCACAACGACGTTCCTCACAAAAATCCATGTCACATGGCATTTTGAATCTCCCAAATCTAATGAAAAGTGAGCTCAAAAATGTCATGTAAAGTATGTTTGTAAGTGTATAGCACTTCAAGGAAAAAGGCCTGTATATATAAACAACTGCCACCTGCCATGTCATTGCCACATGGTGTAGTTTGATGGCACCACATGGCAGCACCAGTTAATGCCACATCACCACCCTCTCTCATTATCAATCCTTTAATCTCTTTTTCCTCATTTTGGGCTCGTTCGGACTCTGATTTTTGCAAACAAATTACGTAACACTGTGGAATTCAACCTTTTGGATCCAACAATGCAATCACAATTCTCAACATAGCTTCCCACAATAAAGTGAGGGTCCCATTTTTTTATCTGTAATTTTTAACGGAAGGCCCCTCGCATCTGAGACGTCCCTCAGTATCAAATGGAGGCTCTTCCCACACCCAAATCAATGTTTTCGAAGCTAATCATGTTATCAAAATTCTCATTCGGGGCACAATTCCTTAGGATGTTGACTAAGTCGACTATTCACTGGTTCTGATGGCTAAATTTTCTACCCCTGATACAATTGCACCGGACATGCTTCTAGCCTAATTCTATCATTTTGGAGGTAATAGAATCGCCAGAATTTCACTCTAAGGCTATTTACTAGGACTTTAGTCGAGAACTTTATTTTATAGGTATAACTTCCCCAGTTAACTTAAAAATCTATATAAATCCCACATAAACACAACCAATAACCTTCCCAATGGTCCTAACAAATCCCCAATGGCCCAAGGTCATTATACACATGCTCAAATCGCTCAAAGCAACATAATAACAGCAAAACCACAAAAATAACCTAGAGGGTCATTACAACATCCCCCAATAATAAGACTTTCATCTACGAAAGTACAAATGCAGGCATACCTGCAGGCTCCAGTCCACACCACGAGTATATCGGTCATAAGCAAACTTTGTATCCCATATAGTTATGGTACCTCCTTTGCTCTCCAGATATGCAACAACGAATGGCCCGTAGGCCAACCTAATAATAGTGAACTTTGGTCAATATATTCTCATTCCCACGTAGGGACAAAGCCCCTTTTCCTTGGGACATCGCCACCACTAATGCAGAAATACCCAACAGGTTATCCTCTCAAATGTCTCCCTGTACTCTCCTTAGTACCAAGACACTGGTAAATCACCTCTCAAACATGGTCCTTAGTAGTTATTACCATTCAGCCCCCATTCTATACCATTTAACAATCAACCCTTGGCAAGAACCATAACAGTAGCCTCTAGTGCTTATAAGTCATCAAATCCATGCTACGCAGTATAATAGTCAGCTCAACAACCATTATCGGCTACTCACAATGGACATAATTGATTGGGGTACAACATTCTGAATGTCCACCGCCAAAACCTCCTTGAAAAACATCTGACCATCATCTAACTCAACGAGATTATACTGGGGTATATGTAACTCATCCTTAATATGCCAGTGCAACATCAACACGTAGAAAATAGTATGTATAAAAGAATAAACTAGGGATGGGGCTAACATAGATGCAACCAGCTAAACCTGCCTTAGAAACACTCTGTTTTTCTAATCTCATGTTGTACAAATCTCCGTTCATGGTCAGCATAACCCCGGGTGCCGACTCAGAGCCGCCTTCAGTCTATCTCGAATACCCCAGGCCCTGGCTAAGGCATCATGTAATGAGTTTATATCGCAGGAGCCCATCTTTCTTAGCTCAAACCAGCCAACTGGATTACAACATCGATAACCGCATAAATATGAACAAGTCAATGTGCCCCTAGGGCAATATTAAACGAAGGACATTAGGCAGTAGCGCTCAACCCACGTATCACAATCCTGAGGGATCCCCATACCAAATCCTCCACTAATAAAAGGGACCTTCTACTACCTTGATACCTCACTCGAGATAAAAGAAACCTGGAACCCATACTCAAGTGGGTAATAAGATAAACAATGCAGCTAACAATGTAAAATCATAACTCAATATAAATCAACCCGACAAGGTGAACAACATCCTTATCGGCAAGCATAGCAAGGAATTCGAATAATACATTCTCAGCAAATTAACAAACACAAGTCCCCAGGGTGAAGTGACTGATAACTTAGTTGATAACAAAACAATATCCTATCCAATTATAGACAATCTAACTAACCTCAAGGCAAAATATTTATCTCACAATCTAGTCACTAACGACTCATAGACCTGCATATTAATAGAATCATAACTACAGAGGAACAAGGTATGGTCAGGGGTATAACCAACAACCAGCCTCTCAAATATGGTGTATACCTATATTAGACAACTCACTCTAGTAGTTGAGTATCGAAATGATTATATGCATATATCACAAGATTTTGGCTTACTTTCAGCCTCTAACAGGGTATAATCGTAACACATGTGATAATTACTTAGAATCCCATTAGGAATGGCATACTCATCAACATCAGAAAACCATAAAGTAAAACCAATAGTTAAGTAATCGAGTATGGATATACAAGACCATCAATTCTTAGTATTATCCCTGATGCAACTTATCTCACCTTTGAAATCTTTGTTAGAAGTGCTCATAGCCCACATAACATATAACCAATAGTTGATGTACAAACATACGTATCATAGAATTCCATCCCCCAACAACATCTCCCATAGTACAATGCATAGCCACCATAAATAAGTAACAAATATGAAACCCTGTCTTTGAGGATCCCACAACTTCAATGCATGTAGGCTCCCTATCCAACTTTCAAAACTCTAGGGCATCCAATCTCTACTCAACGGGCTCTGGGCTACCCCCTATCTAGAACTGACGATGTAGCACTTCCCCTGTCTAGACTGTGACCTCTACGCGACATCAATGTGAAGGAATGAAGGGGGCCAAATTGTTTGAAATTAAAGAACTATTGATAGGACACACAATAAGAATAAACAACACAAAGAAGTTCCTAAATATATCGTAGCCTCCTTGAGATAAGCCACAAATGCCTCCGTACCCACCCACAGGGCTCTACTAGATGGTAGCTCTGCAAAGCTGAGACTAGTGAACCTTAAGCTTTGATACCACTTTGTCACAATCCAGTCCCGATCATGACGGTTCCGACTAGATCTCACCTACAGGCAAGCCAATTACCTAATCCCCAAGGTACTTGTCCTAGCTCTCTAGTCATAACCATAACCAATACAATAATATAAAAACTACAACCTACATAGAACCTGGAAGTCAACTATACAAAGCTACAATAAACACAAGTACATATCATATGTATATATCAATAACCATCAAATATACAAATTCAAGAATGCACCTTCAAATACATAAACCTACTACACCAGGCCAATGTTTGAAAGCAAAAGATGTCCATCAAAGGAAGGAGACTATGATGAAGCCAGAGTTGTTTGTGATCACTCAAATGTCTCTTGAGCGCTCATGAACCCCCAGCTCAGTAATCATGGCTAGTACCTAGACCTGCACCATGAGAAGATGCAAACGAGTAGGGGTGAGTACCATAAAAAAAGCACCCAGTAGATATCATCTGGCGACTGCGTGAAATAGTGAACATAAATAAACCCTAAATATATAGTGGACTGTAGTAGTGTAGAAAAATGAACTCAGATCAAAGCCTAGGCATGTTTGGAATTCCTCAAACCATAACTAAACCAACCTAAGTGAAGAATAATGATAAATCAAACAAACCTAAGTGATGAACATCGTCATTAGCTGACGAAAACTATGTAAGGTCATACCACAATTGTCCCCAACTGAGGCATAGTGTTGTATGCAGGTAGAAGGCCTTAGTATCTATGTTTTTATGTTAATTGGGCCCCCATAAGTCCCAAAGGTATACCCACACACAATCTGATCAACCGAATCACAGTAGAACCCAACTCCAAATTTAACATGATCTCATGTCACTACACATGGATTTAAGGCCTTAGTGTCTAAGCCTGAATGCCCCCTAAGCCCCTATAAGCCCGGAGTGTACACCCATACATAATTAGGGTGTGAATAGCTATATGGATCCATGGGTAATCAATCACGAGACCTTGCCCCAACAATCATAAGTCAACTGGGTCCTTGACCCTATGCTGGTATGTGGTACCCGATCCAAAATATACATGCATAACGGTGGGATGTATCCCTCGTAGGAGAAAGAATCTCGCTTGTATAAAAATGTATCTCATCTCAAAATGTCAATCACATGGTGTCACCTCCAAATAGGATCAACAGGGTCCGCTAACATAACATAATAGGTGTTATAGAGTCGTTAGTTATGGCTTCAAAAATATATATATGCCTTACTCAAAGATTTCCAACAATAGATATGCACCTATCAAGTAATATAGCTTTGTCTAGTGGTAGGGAAAGCCTAGCCTACCTGGTAGGCGAATCCACATGCTCCAGATTAGTTCACATGATCTTTTCTCCTCCTGATCACCTCCAAATGCCACTCAACTATCAAAACATGAATCCAAAAATAAGTACAACTAGTTTGACTATAATATCTTAAAAAACAAGAGGGAATAGGTCAACTGTGACTAAAATGGAATAATGGAGCCCACCCCCAAAATACTCAACCAACCCTTGTAAAATGACCTCTATGCCTACTCGATTTTATAGCCCACTATTGAACTCAAAATGAGGCTCAGAATAATGAGAAATAGCCCAAAATGCAAGTGAAATTTCTTATCAAAAACATCACATACAATAGCTTCTTTCCCAATATTCTTGATAATATGATTAAAGCAACAAAATCCAAATATACCAAGAAGATAAGATATGAAATGGCTGAGATATCACAACTTAAAATTTCCAAATATTACAATCATAAACAACAGCTAAAATTGCATTTTCAACCCAAAAGGAGCTCTATCAATTAATTTTGACATTACCGCATCATGAGTCTCACAAAAACACACAAAATAGATCTAAATTTTACCAAAATCCAAGTTAAAATGGATAAGAAATCGCATGTTAAATTTCTCTAAAAATATACTCAATACACAGTAAAAGAATATCTAAATTCACCTCGAATAACACGCCAAAAGTAATTTCTTATACTTCTACAATGTTCTTCTCAGAAAAATCACAAGTTATCTATCTAAACTGCTCAAATTGAATAAAAAATGAGTACACTATTATGGCTATAAATTGTTCATTAATTTTTCTACGTTTTTTGAAAGTTTCTTAAAAATATATTTGTTTTTCCTTTTTTATTTCGCTGTCTCTCCATGTGGCAGCCTCCAAGTGGGCCATGTAACCCACCATCTCTTATTTTTAGCAATTGCTAAAACTTAATTTTGATGCTCTAGCTTCATTCGGAGTCCCAAAAATACAATCCATATATGAAATATGACGAAAATGACATTTTAGACTCAACGATTTAGTTGAAATTTCCCAGTGGATGTCATTTTGTTCTGGTATGAGCCCCACTTTGCAGTATTGAAATCTACTGAAGGGGACAAAATGCACCTGAAAGCCTCGGGAAACGAACAAAAGGTCTTCCTAGAGCAAACTTGACGTTCCAGAGGTAACCACCATTACAAGAATAATAGTACCTGAGGAAGGGTTATCTAGTCCCAAAAAGTGAAAATATTGTCCCCATAAATTGTAACAGGAAAATGTTGGTCGCTGCTAATCCCAAAATAGCCTCAGTACGAAAGGTCAACTATGATGGGCTCGTTTTTCTTATCCCTAAATGCCTTTAGAGACGACAACACAGCTGGTCACAAAATTATTTTTAGAGACCACATATCTTGTCCCATATAGATGTTTTTCTTCTTAAAAATTTAGTTGCTTTGTGGTCTTTAAATCCCTTTAGAGATGAGAAACTACCTCTTCCTAGATTACTCTTTTAGGACAAGCAACTACCTCAACTAAATTACTTGTGATAAGTAACTACCTCGTCATAGATCACCTTTTGCAACTAATAGCTACCTCATTCTAGATGAACCTTTAGGGATGAGAAGTTATCTCATTGAAGATGTACCTTTAGCGACAAGCAATAATTTGGGTCTCTAATTAACTACCAATGTTTCTTGAGCTTCGTATCACAAAATAATTTATTTATAAAATAAATATGGGATTGCTACTCAAAATTTCCAAACTAGAAGCTAATATAAATATAAAAATTATTTAACTTCCAATGGTGTTTATAATTTTGAATATTTTCTTAACAAAAAAAAAGCTTAATTAATCATCTTCTTGAGTTAGACTATAATACCGAGTTTTGCATGAGTACTTTCGTAGTAAAATAATGATAATGTTCTGCATATATTGTTTAAATATGCATCTTGACTTGTAACTTCAATCTTAAAAATCTGTAAGTACAAAAAATTATAACAAAACATAAGTAACTATTATATGTAAATTTTATATTTAAATTAGTTAAATGGCTAACCACAAATGTCATGACCCAAAATCGAATTGCGAATAAAGGAAGGTAAAGTAAATCAAAAACAAACTCAACATACACAAGCAGTTCGAAAACCTAGAGTCATGAGTATAAGAGCATCTAAAGTAGTATAAAAAAGTAAATATATTTGCCTAAAGTGAAGTACAAACCTCACAATATTTGATATAAAGTGTGAATGAACGCAATAAACAAAGTCTTAAAGATCCACGGTGACTCGAAGTCTGAACTTCACAGGTATAATCTGGATAGGTGTAGAAAAGCTAGACTAGAGTAAATCAACTATCCTGTACGGGTCCCTGTGCTCGATCTGTTGTGAGGAATTAAAGTAGGGGTGAGTACGAAGAAATATACCCAATAGGTTTAGCCAATTGGGAAAGAGAAATTGAACAAATATGCAATAATAAAGAATCCTATCACATGCATAAAAAAGGTTAGTGCACCATTAAAATATACATAATGGTAAAATAAGATATCCATTATAACCCATAGTATCATACAATGAGTGATCTGAATACAATGCATGAACTCTTCAAGGTATATACCAAGTGTATCACAAACTTGCCACCTTCCCGTGGTCATGGAATATCACAATTTCTCAACATTGCCACTTGCCTGGGGTCAAGGGATGTCATAGTTTCTCAACCTTATTACCTGCCCATGGTCAAGGGGTTTCAAGGATCCCAACCTTGCCACTTTCCTGTGGTCAAGGAATATCAAAATATCTCAACTTTTTTACCTACCCGGGTCAAGGTATGATACAAAATGATGTGGATAAATGCATGTCAATGATACTGTAACACCTGGTAAAATTATCAAAATACCCGTAGGGTGAGGTTATGCATGTAACACATCTTTTGATGCTCATATGGAAAATCCAAGGCCAGATTTGTGATCATCACAAAACATTGAGTGGGAAAAATGGTCTCGGTTGATTTTTAGAGTGACCCGATCAAAAGATAATTTTTTATTTGAAGCGCAAAATAGTGTTCCTATGCGACAGGAGCACGTCACGCCTCCATCGATGACCAACACTTATATTTTTTTGAAAATTTTCGACGAAATTGAGAAAACTCGTTCAAAAGCTTTATCTGAAAATACACGGTGCGGGACCAGTCCACGTCACGGATTGGGTCTTTTTCGAGTTGAAAATTCCTAATTTTTTTATGAAAATTTTGTTCAATTCCCAACCCCTCCTAAATCCTATACACAATCTAATAAGGTTGTTTTGACGTAAAAATGGTCTAAAACTCCCATTCTAAGTCCTATTCTAATATTCTAACAAGGATAGGGCATGGGAAAAGAGGAGAAGAGCTTGAGTTTGAGAGAATCGAGAAGAAATTCTTTATGTGCTTGATTGATAGCATCATCCCAGTTATGTAAGGTTAAACTAAATGT
The DNA here is from genome assembly GCA_029948455.1 of Solanum rostratum. NCBI lineage: Eukaryota > Viridiplantae > Streptophyta > Magnoliopsida > Solanales > Solanaceae > Solanum > Solanum rostratum. The sequence continues at coordinate 30,975,158 of CM057050.1, read as the reverse complement.
ATGGGATTATTTTCTCATGTGCCCCATACATGGTCATAGATGAGTTGATGGTTCAAGAATCTACATACATAAACATTTGATGGTTTTTCTTAAAATTTTATTTGAAATTACATGTTTTTTATGTTGATGATCATCATACTATTTGGTTTACCGGATTTAATATTTTTCATGAGAGTTTGCATAACCCTACATGACTAATTTTAAAAGCATACATAATGAACTTGATAATTGAGCCTAGAGCCTTGAGTTTAGATTGTTGATTGTGATGAGAGAATGATGATGAGTTGATAGATTTTGATTGTCTTATGAGTCTCTATATATGAACTCTACCAATGTATCTATTAGATTGATTCCTAATGATTGTTCAAATTTTGAGTCATTGACAAGATTGATTGATGAGAGGGTTAAAGTCTCTATAAGATTGATGAAAGGGTTAGAGTACCTGTAATACAATATTGATGAAAGGGTTAGAGTCCCTATGAGTTGAGATGATGATGGGGTTCGAGTCCCTATCATATACTGATCGGTGAAGGGGTTCAAATCCCTATGCGATTGGTTGAGATGGAGGTTTTAGGAATATTGAGTCATGGGGGGAGTATCGAGCACCGAAAGAGGAAGAGTTAGTCCAACTCGAACTCATCAAACTACGTCGCCAAACGTAGGTGAGGCTTAGGATTATCACATATATTATGGTTCCTTCATGAGTAATAGTCCCTAAAACAATAACAAACTTATTGATGATTGACTCCATATTGGGTGAGCTAATATGGTTTCGGTGTGTTCCCTACCTGGCATGTTTAGAATGCTTGTGGCAATATTAACGAGATTGTTCTACATTTACTGGCTCATAAGTGATTGTTGTCGGATAAGATAAACTCCCATAAATTTCCTACCTTGAGTACTCTGAGTTGAGATGGGATGAGATGAGAGGAGGTGAGCACCTTTGAGATGAGTCTGAGATAATTGATGAGTTTGAGTTGTTGACAGGTCACTTATCTACTCTTTATTGTTGCATAGATAGACATTTCACATTTGATGTTATTTGATGATTACTTTCTGTTTCTGTTTCACTAAACTATTTTATATACCAGTATATTCCAAGTACTGATGTCCCTTTTGGACTATATCATTTTATGAAGTAGAGGAGGTACTAGAGATCGTTAACAGGCGCTCTATTGAAGATCTGAGATTCGAAGCTAATTGGTTAACCTCCTCTATTTCGGAGGATCCACTATGATTTATTTCATCTTGCTTTAGAGTTAAATTTTGGACTATTCTTTTTTTTTGTTTAGGTAGCCATGGGTCTGTCATGCGAACCACATTATTAGTGATAGAGGCTTCATAGATGATTGTTGAACGTTGATGTTGAGAATGTGAGCTAGTTTATTTCTACTAGCCTTTATAATTATCTATATCTTTATAAGACCTTAGATGAGATGTGCCCATTCCTTACTTTTATTTCCGCTATTCAGTAGAATTATTTGATTGAACAAATGTGAAGAGGCTATGTGGTTTGGCTGGGGATTAGCAATAGTCTCTAGGTATCGGCCACGCCAAGGGTACCCTCTCGGGGCATGACAAACTTGGTATCAGTGCACAGAGTTTAAGTATCTTAGGGTGTCTATAAACCTGTGTCTATTAGAGTCTTGTTTAGGGGTGTGTTGTCGACCACATTTCTTAAGCAAGAGGCTATACGACATTAGGAATTGTTATACTTTTCTTCTCATTCCAATTCATGAGTTAAGCTCTACGAAAACTCTCTTCTAATTCTTGCTCTATGTGTGCAGAGTTGATATCATGCCTCCCAAAAGAGCTGTTAGAGGAAGGGGACGTCTTACCAGGCAAGGTGCTAACCCATCTGAGCCTCAAGTACACGAGGAGTCTGCAGACCAAGCTGTTCCTGCTGAGCAAATCCCTCAAGATGAGGTCTCCAATGCTAAGTTATGCTGGGCTATTCAATCTCTAGCCTAGGCTGTCACAACACCTGCCGCGAGACAAGGAGTGGGTAGACAAGATTCTCACGACACCTTTAGAGTCCAAGAATTTTTTAGGATGAATCTGCCTGAGTTCACGGGGTCTGCATCCACTGAAGATCTTGAGAACTATGTGGAGGAACTTGAGAACGTGTTCCAAGTGATGCATGTGGCTGATAGTGACAGAGTTGAACTGAATGCTTACGAACTCAAGGGTGTGGCCAGACTGTGGTTCGACCAATGGAAGAAAAGTAGAAGGGATGATACTCCATGTTTGACTTGGGCAGTATTAAAGGAAGCCTTCTTGGGACGCTTCTTCCCAAGAGAGAAAAGAAATATTAAGGTGGGAGAGATCCTAAATATGAAACAGGGCTCTTTGACCGTGCAAGAGTATGGTTTGAAGTTCACGCAACTATCTCGCTATGCTCCCAATATGGTTGCTTACATGTGGGGAAGGATGGGAATGTATGTCGATGGGTTGAATAGAGGACCAAAGAGAGATGGAAGAGGAGCCATGCTTGTGAGTGATATGGACACCGGGCGACTGATGACATTTGTGCAACAAGCTAATGAGACGAGACAACATGACAGGGAAGAATTCAAGCACAAGAAAGCTAAGACATCCAGCCATGAGGTTAAGAGAAAAGGCAATGGCAACCGATTTCCAGCACCATCATCTGCTAGTGCACCTGTTCCTAGAGGCAGGTACGATTAGAGATATTAGAATATGAGAAATCACGGGCCTTAGTCACAAGCTAGTGTGGCTTAAGGTTCGCAAGGTAAGCCACTGTGTGATAAGTGTGGCAAAATGCACATGGGAAGATGTCATGATGGGAATGATGTGTGCTACAGATGTGTCCATGCAGGTAAATACCAGCAAAATTGTCCAATGTGGGCTGACCGGGCTCAATCTTCTACACCAGCCCCGCCAGTTAAAGAAAACCAAAAAGCCACTAAGGCAGGTGCTGACGGAGCGACAAACCTCTTGTATGCCATGGTTAATCACCAAGATCAGGAGAACTCCCCAAATGTTGTGACGGGTATGATTCGAGTCTTTAATTTTTATTGTTATGTTTTGATGGATTTGGGTGCGACATTATCGTTTCTATCCCCTTATGTGGCCAAAAGATTTGATAGAACCCCTAAGAGACTTCATGAATGCTTCGATGTTACTTCTCTAGTAGGTGAGTCTATTCGAGCTGAGTGAATCTATAGAGCTTGTGTAGTGTCCTTCCATCATAGGGATACTCTTGTTGATTTGACTGAGTTGGAGATGGTTGATTTTGATTTTATTCTTGGCATGGATTGGCTTCACGCATGTTATGCCTATGTTGATTGTAGATCCCGAACCGTTAAGTTCCAATTCCCAAATGAATCGATTCTGGAGTGGAAGAGTGATTCTGTTGCACCTAGACGAAAGTTTATCTCATATCTTAGAGCCATAAAGTTGATTTCCAAAGGTTGTATCTATCACCTCGTGCAAGTGAAATCTGATGATGTTGAGTCCCCAACTCTTGAGTCAGTCCCAATTGTTAATGAGTTTCTGAAGTGTTTCCTAATGATCTGCCTGGAGTCCCTCCTGATAGGGAGATTGACTTTGGGATTGATGTTCTTCGTGATATCCAGCCTATTTCGATTCCACCTTATAGGATGGCCCCCGCTGAGTTGAAAGAGAAATGTAAAGATTTTCTAGAGAAAGTCTTCATTAGGCCAAGTGTTTCACCCTGGGGTACTCCTATCCTATTCGTGCAAAAGGAATTTGGGTCCCTCAGAATGTGTATTGACTATAGCCAACTAAACAAGGTCACGATAAAGAATAAATATCCTCTCCCAAGGATAGATGATTTGTTTGACCAATTTTAGGGCGCCTCTTGTTTCTCAAAGATAGACCAACATCAAGGGTGCCTCTTGTTTCTCAGTTGAAGGTGAGGGGATGTGACATCCCAAAGATGTACTTTAGGACGAGATATGGCTATTTTGAATTCTTGGTCATCTCCTTTTGGTTGATTAAAGCACCTGCAGCCTTTATGGACTTGATGAATAAAGTATTTAGACAATATCTTGATATGTTTGTGATTGTATTTATTGATGACATTTTGGTGTATTTGAGAAGTAAGGAGGAACATTCTAATCATTTCAGAGTTGTCCTCCAAACCCTTAAAGACCATGAGTTGTATGAAAAATTCTCAAAGTGCGAATTATGGCTTAAGTCAACGTCCTTCCTAGGCCATGTGGTTTCCGGCGATGGTATTCGAGTGGATGCCCAAAAGATTGAAGCGTTTAAGAATTAGCCCCGACAGACCACTCCGACTGACATAAGAAGTTGCTTAGGGTTTGCAGGCTATTATCATAGGTTTGTTGAAGGTTTTTCTTCCCTATCTGCGCCATTGACTAAATTGACTCAGAAAAAGGTCAAGTTTTAGTGGTCTGATGAATGTAAGAAGAGTTTCAAAGAGTTAAAGATAAGGTTAACTACTGCACCAATCCTAAGCCTACCCAATGGGACAGAGGACTTTGTAATTTACTGTGATGCTTTGAGGGTTTGATTAGGATGTGTGCTAATGCAGAGAGGAAAGGTGATAGTCTTCCAGGCATATCAAGGTTCATGAGAGGAACAATCCAACGCATGATCTCGAGGCGGCAGCAGTGGTGTTTGCACTTAAAATCCGGTGCTACTACTTGTATGGAGTGCATGTGAATGTATTCATAGACCACAAAATCTTGCAGTATGTTTTCATTCAAAAAGAGCTCAACCTGCGACAAAGGAGATGGTTGGAGTTGCTCAAAGATTATGATATGAGAATTCACTACCACCCAAGTAAAGCTAATGTTATTACTGACGCTCTTAGTAGGTTGTCAATAGGTAGCATAGCCCATGTGGAGGAAGGAAATAAAGAGTTAGCCAAGGAAATGCATCCATTGGCTCAATTAGGAGTTCAACTTGAGGAGAATAATGAAGGGGGAGTTAATATTTAGAACGAGTCTGCATCATCCCTAGTGGTAGAGGTGAAAGAAAAGCAAGACCAAGATCTTGTTACACTCCAATTGAAGGAGGTTGTCCACAAACAAAAAGTGATGGTCTTCTCTGAAGGGGGAGATGGAGTGTTGAGGTATCAAAGTGTCCCAAATATTGATGGCATTCAAGATAGAATCATGGCAGAAGCCCATAATACTAGATATCCATTCATCCTAACTCTATCAAAATGTACCACAACTTGAGAGAAGTCTATTGGTAGAGTGGAATGAAGAGGGATATTGCTTAGTTCGTTTCAAAGTGCCCAAATTTCCAGCAAGTGAAAGTTGAGCATGAAAGGCCATATGGATTGGCTCATTAGATTCTGGAATGGAAATGGGAAATGATTAATATGGACTTCATTACTGGTCTACCAAGGTCGCGAAAGCAACATGATTCGATATGGGTGATTGTGGACAAGATGACCAAATCGCCGCACTTCTTGGGAGTTAAAACAACAACAATATAGAGGAGTACGCCAAGTTTGTACATCTAGGAGATTGTGAGGTTGCAAGGGGTTCCCTTGTCCATCATCTTGGACAGAGAAGCTCAATTTACCTCTCAATTTTGGAGATCATTCTAAAAAGGATTGGGTACTAACGTAAACCTAAGAACAACCTTTCATCCAGAGACCGATGGTTAGGCAGAGCGCACGATTCAAACATTAGAGGACATATTGAGAGCTCGTATTCTTGATTTCAAGGGGAATTGGGATGATCACCTACCACTAATTGAATTTGCATATAACAATAGTTATCATGCAAGCATTCAAATGGCTCCCTACAAAGCCTTGTATGGGAGGAGATGTAGATCACCGATTGGATGGTTTGAGGTTCGAGAAGCGAAGTTGATTGGGCCTGATCTTGTCCACTAATCGATGGAAAAGGTTAAGGTCATTAGAGACAGGTTAAAGACTGCCCAGAGTCCCCAAAGACTGCCCACTGCCCTTCATTCGTAGGGTTCTGAACTGTGTTGCTAGGCAGTGTACCCCTCAGACGTTGATTGAGTTAAGTTGATACTTGACCAAACTATTGCTCAAGTTATTTGATAGCTACAGAACGAGACTCAATTTTCTAATTAATGTTGGAAATATCAGATTTCATTCCCCTTAGAGTCTCATCCTTTCTCTTAGCTTTCTTCAACAGGTGATCAAGCATCTCCTCAATTCTTGAACTACTTGCACATGCATCGCAGTTATGTGGTGGCACATACAGATGATTTTTGAAGCAATCTCTGGGACCCCAATCTACATCTCTCTCGGGGCCCCTGTTTCGGTCATAGTGTCCTCCGTGGTTGTCCCTGAAAGCTCTATCTTTGTTGAATTTCTTACCTTTGTTTACTTGACCTTGGTGCTAATAGTACTGATTGGACCCTTGGCGTTGGTCCGGAAACCCCCTGTTTCATCAATAATAAAATAGGAGCCCTTATCATAGTAAGGCTACTCATACATGGGTGCTCGTGGGGGTTAATAAACCACTACATTAACTCACTCCTGGTTCTGATTCATGATCAATTCCATACCCGTATGAATTCGGGCAAGCACTTTCATAATATCTTTGTTTATCTTTGCTTGCTACGAACCAACAATGAAAGTGCACAAACTTTTGGTAGGTGCTTTGTCTCTCTGCCCCCATGCATAATTAGTCTTGACCACCCTCTCCATCCTTTCCCTATCCTTGCAAATGGCTGATCTAAGAACATGCCCCCATGATAGTGTCAGCACAAGACTAACTGTTCTCATCAACGGCATGGTAGAAGATCTCCACCAAGGCATCATCAACTATCTTGTGGTCTGGGACACTCCTCAGCTGGTAGTGGTTGTAAGAAAATAGCTCCAGTTACCTCTATATCCATAGGATTTAGCCTTTATTGCTTCCACTGATAAGTATTGGCATTAATGTCCTGTGGCTGTGGAGAAATATCCTCAAGAGAAGGTGGATTCTCATGATTAGCATTTAACTCATTTTTGTTCCTGTTCAGAGCTACATTGGCGGTTGTTGGCATTATCTTAGACCATTCTCCTTAATGTTCTGTAGATCTTTGGGTCAAACGGAGACAAGGGTCTGCCTCGACTTCGTGTGTTTGGCATACACTACACTTACACCCTGCAACAAAAATAAAAATAACAAAAAACATAAAATGTGAGAAATAAGGATTGATACCCAGATCACTATGAATTAACTAAGTATAGCCATATTTCCCAACAAGTCACCAAGTTACACCTCCTTTTTGAGGATAAAGCGGTTGTTGTCAAGAAACAGAATCTAACCAAGGTTAGGGTCAAACTCAAGGAATACGTAGAATCAAGAGAATTTAATTATTGCAGTCTGAGTGATTAACCGTCTTACTTCCCCGGGCGGGGGGGGGGGGGGGGGGTTTGTAGTAATTAATAGAAAAGTAAACCTAACTAACACAAGATTGAAATCAATATGGAATGAAACTAGGATATTGTGTTTTCCATAATTCCCTAACTAAGTATTACCACATAACCTAATTCTTTTCTAGTGTGTAGCGTGGAGGACGATAAGTTAAGTTCACCAAACCATTTGGTTAAAGGCGAGAGGTGAATTTCACTATGTGACTTGGCCCATCTTGATAGAGTGCTTACTAACCTTTACCTATTAGTCCCAACAAAACCTCCTCTTGGCACAGTTTGGTTGATTAGACAAGAACACATCAATCAAATCCTGTTAATTAATCTCTTTTTCTATTCATTACTACCTTGGTCCTATCGGTAACACCAGGCGAATTTAATGTTGGCCACCACTAGAAAACATGCAATGTGAAGAGAATTAATTAATACATGCATGCACACTTTCTTAGAATTATGAATTATCCGATTTTACCTTGTTAATTCTTCATGGTTCCCACAACCCTAGTTGTGGATTTAGCTACTCATACTTTATGTAGATGCAATACTTATGAATTGGAATAACATAATAGAGCACTTACAAAATTCAATTAAGAATAAGCAAATCCAACTTAAAAAAAAATCATAAGATTAAAGATGAAATCAAAGTACAAGTGTTCTCAAAACTCTCCAATGTTATCTTACTATTTTCTCTCTCTAATTCTAAGGTACTATGTGTACTATGCGTAACTTATGAAAAAATAACCTCAAAACCTATTTATAATATTTAAAATACACTTCCTAAATAAAATAGGATAGATGGGCCAACACGCCTCACGAACATGTTTACGGGCCGTATTACATTCCACGGCCCAAAATCGGGGTCTCGTACAGTGTTGCTGGAAAATTGGGCTTCAAGTCTACGATACCCCCTCTACGACCCATAAAGTGGTTTACGACCCGTAGAGGGGTTTCTTCTGATGAATCTTTGATAAGTCCCGATCTCTGATTCTCAGGGCACGAACCGTGTTCTATGACTCGTAAATCAATCCATGACCCATCTGTATGTTCGTAGAATAAACTTCAGAAAATCAGTCCCTCACTAGAATTGTCCATGAAACCACTTTACTACCCGTAGAGTGACCTATGGCCCATAAAGGGTCTCATGCTGCATAAAAAATTAGGAACTTTTGTATTTCTTCCCAAAATAAAGGCCAACACTGGAATCCTGAAAACATAGCATAAAAACACATTAAATGAACTAAATCACATTAAGAACTGTCATAACCCGGGGTTAGGGCCTAGATATGACACGGCGAATAGGAACCCGAGAGTCCCCAAACAAGCTTCAAGTATCTAAATCCACATCATTGGTTCAAGAATAACATTCAATTAATAACACATAGTCCTAAGGGATGAGAAAATAGGACTCATGCTATGGGGGCAATACGGGGCTAGGGACTTCCCACACTTCCACACCAAAGATACATATGATCAAATAGAAGTTTCTCATAAATCATTCCAACAATATGTAAGCAAGATACAAGTCATAACAAATGGATTTTAGAAGAGTTAACATAATATCCAACAAATGCCTTTAGTCAAAAGAAATTAGGGACCAGGACAAGTTCCAAGCTCATCCTCAATAAGGAAGGACATTCTGAAATAGCATAAAATAAAGATAGTTGGCTCGTCCTCGAAAGATGGGACTCACCACAGTATACTCCGGGATTGGACTATTCGTCAACCTATTGATAATCAAAGTGCTCACCCCCTATATGGTAAAATCATGTAGGCATAGAGTATGTGGTAGTATGTTTGAACGTACAAAGTATGAAGGCATGCAATGCATATGACTTACCAAACCTGCATTTTAATGTTAGATGACCAGGGCATATAGTATAGAAGGAATCATATATTCAATGGAAATATATATAAGATGCCATGAAAATTCATGATGCATGAAATGCAACAATGCTCATATATATTGGGGATTGACTATAATCGACAAATAATTTCCATGCAAACTATTAGATGAATTAGTCCGATGAAGACCTCCCATCGGTAGGAGAAGACTACTTGCCAAAGGTAATTTACATCATACCTTACAGAACTCACCATTTTGGTGGATGGTCACCTTCCTTACGGAACATACCATTCCAGAAGGATATTCAAAATCATACAAAATATATCAGAATCATAAACAAATAACCATTACTTACGACCCAGTCATTTTGGTAATAGCTAATATACCTATGTTGGCACATAGTTCAAGGAAAGGAAGACGACCCTTGGGGATAGCCCTAACACCCAAAATCCATCGGTGCTAAGTCAATAACATCCCACTTGAATACTTACACATATACATGCTTTTAGGAGATACAATGTTCATTTCAAACCGTGCAATAAATATTTAGGCTCAAATGCCAAATCATAGTTCATAATCATAATACTCATGCAGGGAATAGCTCATTCACATATACAGAATGGTGCAAGAACTTAGAATTATCAACGAGCCAGAATCATAGACATGTATGTGATCACCTTTTTGTCATAGCCAATATCTTATCAGAATCATATCATAATCGTTTCAGAAAACATAGTTGGGCTTAACCCACTTCATAATTTCCATGTATCACTGTTCATGAATGCAATCAATACATGATGTGAGGATTGCATGGGTAACATAGATTCACGTTAAAACCAGCCATAAGAATGATATTGAGGAAATTCATAAGTAAAACCACATATAAATCGTAATAGAGATCATCCATGCATAAATTGACTTTAGACGGGGACATGCATATTCATAACTTCATACAACAACAACAACAACAACAACATACCCAGTTGAATCCCACAAGTGGGGTCTGGGGAGGGTAGAAATGTACGCAGACCTTCCAACTACCTCATATAGAAGTAGAGAGGCTATTTCCTGTAAACCCTCAACTCAACAACCCATAAGTAGAATAAATAGATATTGCAAAGGGAATAGAAGGGGAAATAAAACTAAAAAAATCAAAATAAATGGAGCGAGTATCTACAAAAAGCACATGTCAATATGTAAATGCGATAAAATCAACACACTTCATAACTTCATAACTCCATGTAAATCATCATAATAGTGATCAAAGTGAATTGAAATCATAGGTACAATACAACCCATATACTAATTAGATTTAATGAAATCAAATAATAAAATCTCATATTAAAAGTGACTAAAATTCATGAAATCAATTGAAAGGAATTTTGGTTCTTCTTTATTGAAAGAGACCAAGAATCAATCCCACATACCTTGATTGAGGAGCTAAATTTGAGGGACGAACCTAGCTTGAATTGGACTCTAACAGAACCCTAGCTTGACCCTTGAGGGGGGAGTGTTGAGAGGAAAAGAGGGGTGATCTTGTAAGGGGTAGAAGGTTTTAGGAGAATGAATTAAGAAGGGAGGGGATATCAGCTAAATTAGGGATTTAGGATAGTAAAAGCTCATAATTCATAATCAAAATAAATCGAAATTACACAAACACCATTAATGAAACCGACCAAAATTAGAACCGTCAAGTCCACACGGTCCACTACAATGTCCGTGAAACGTCACATAGACCGTAAACAGTGGCCGTGATCCAATACTTAGAACTTCGTAGAGGGAATTAACACAGAGCTAAGGGGTATCACACGAACGACTACACGGTCCGTGTGACTCCCACGGGCCTTGGCACTAACCGTGTGACTCCATACGGGTCGTGACACTGGTCGTGTGAAGGTACTTCAAATAATTTTTGCACGACAAAGTTACGTGACGGTACTTCCATACATAGAATAATTTTATATAGTGAGTTACAGGGAGAGCCACACGGTCCGTGACACATCACACAGACTGTGTGAGTGGCGGTGTGCCCTCACTTGGCCCAAATTCACTTCCGTCTCAAAGTATTCCCAACTGTGAACAAGACCAAGTGTCCCTTCACAGGAGGCCACATGATCCGTTTGGGCCCTTCGTGGAGTGATGCCTGGTAGTTCACTTGGGACAATTCCAAGAGATTAGGCAAATGCCACTCGAAAAATCTCGGTCTTTACATCATCTCCCCCTTGGGGACATTCGTCCCTGAATATGCAAGAACAAGGCTTGAAAGACTTGACTTAGAGCATGAAACACCAAACATAAGATACAATGCCATAGTTCATTATTTGAAAAAAAATCATAAAGCCTTTAAACTCTTATCGAAATCATATTCAAGTCAATCAAAACATTATAAAAATCCTTTTCATGAACATGTATGCATGTCATGTCATGAGACTCAAGAGGGTAAGAAATGACACCATAAAAGAGAAGAATCCTAATACCTTAGGCTTGAGTAGATTGGAAAAGATGAGGGTAGCACTTCACCTTGTCCAGATTCGCTCCCAAGTAGCACTCTCCACATGTTGATTTCTCCAAAGCACCTTCAACGAAACCACGTCCTTGTTACGAAGCCGCTTTACTTGCCTATCCAAGATTTCCACCAGAATTTCATCATAAGACAAGTTTTCTTCAACCTCCATTACTTCCAAGGCCACAATGGTGCTGATCACCAACTAGCCTCCTCAACATAGACACATGGAAGACCGGGTGAATGGAACTCAAATCCGGAGGCAACTCCAACTTATAAGCCACACCTCCAACTCGCTCAACAATCTCATAAGGGCCAACATACTTGGGGCTTAGCTTGCCTTCTTACAAAAACACATCACACTCTTTATACGCAAAACCTTTACATAAACCCAATCACCGAACATAAAACTCAAGATCCCTCCTCCTAACATCTGAATAAGACTTTTGACGACTTTGTACCATTTTCAAACTTTCTCTAATCACCTTCACTTTATCCATGACCTCTATCACAAGATCCAGACCAACTAGTGCTATCTCCCCCAACCAAAACAACCCCACCGGTGACACATTCTCCCATATAAAGCCTTAAACGGTGCCATATCAATGCTAGCATGGACGCTATTATTATAAGCAAACTCAATGAGTGGGAGATGGTCATCCCAATTGCCTTTAAAATCCAATACACAAGCCCTCAACATATCGTCCAAGGTTTGAATAGTCCATTCTGCTTGGCCATCGGTTTGAGGATGAAAAGCAATGCTCAACTTAATCTTACTCCCAAGTCTCTTATGAAAAGACCTCCAAAAGTGGGAAGTGAATCGAGTACCAAGATCCGATATAATGGACCTAGGCACCCTATGCAACCTCACCAACTCTTGGATATACAACCTTTCGCAATCCTCGGTATTGAACGTATTCTTGATCGGTAGAAAATGAGCCGACTTTGTCATTCAATCCACGACAACCCAAATGGAATCAAATCGCCTTCGGTTTGAGGCAACCCAGCTACAAAATCCATGTTCACATCTTCCTATTTCCATGTGGGAATCTTAATGTCTTGGGCCAAGCTACCAGGCCTTTGGTGCTCTACCTTCACTTGTTGACAACTCAGGCATTCGAATACGAACTTAGCAATGTCGTTCTTCATACCATGCCACTAATACACTTCTTTCAAATCCCGATACATTTTGGTAGACCCCGGGTGAATAGAATAATGAGTGTTTTGAGCCTCACTCATAACCACCCTTCTATGATCATCCACATCCGGGAAATAAAGCTGATTTTGATATCGGAGTACACCATCTCCCCCCTTGGGAGAACACCTTGATCTCCTTTTCAAAAACCAACCTTATCAATTCAAGTAACGATGGGTCTAAATCTTGCTTAGCTTTTACATCACTCACCACGGAAGATTCTGCCCCGCTTTGAACATGAATACCACCATCGCTCTAATTGGCCAACCTGACACCAAACCTAGCTAACCGGTGAACATCTCTTGCCAACTCCTTCCTTTCTTCCCAAACATGTGCCACACTCCCCATAGACAACTTGTTGAGAGCATCGGCCACAATATTGGCCTTGTCGGGATGATACAGAACACTCATGTCATAAACCTTTAGGAGCTTCAACCACCTCCTTTGCCTTAAATTTAGATCCCTCTGAGTGAATACATATTGCAAAATCTTGTGATCGGTAAACACATCAACATGAACCCCATACAAGTAGTGTCTCCAAATCATTAAATCAAAAACCATCGCTGCCAATTCAAGGTCGTGCATTGGGTAATTACATTCATGCACCTTCAACTGCCTTGATGCATACACTATTACCTTACTATGTTGCATAAGCACACAACCCAATCCGATCCGCAAGGCATCACGATACACTATGAATCCCTCCAAACCATTAGGTAACATCAAGACGGGAGCCGATGTAAGCCGAACCTTGAAAGTCTAAAAACTCCACTCGCATTCGTCCGACCACACAAATTTAGCCTTATTCTGGGTCAACTTAGTCAATGGAGATGAAATAGTTGAGAACCCTTCAACAAACCTTATGTAATATCTGGCCAACCCAAGGAAACTAGGAATATCTAAAGGAGTCAACGGCCTGGGCCAATTCTTCACAGCATCGATCTTCTTCGGATCCACCTTGATACCATCACCGGACACCATATGACCAAGGAAAGCCAGTTCGCCCAACCGAAATTCACATTTTCTACCCTTGGCATACAATTTCTTCTCTCTCCAAGTTTGGAGGACCATCCTTAAGTGATCCCCGTGCTTCTGCTCACTTCGGGAGTAAATGAGAATGTCGTCAATGAAGACCACTACAAAACTGTCACGGAATGGCTTAAACACCGATTCATTAGATCCATAAACACGGTCGGAGCATTGGTTAGGCCAAACGACATCACCACGAACTCAAAGTGCCCATACCTTGTCCGAAAAGTTATTTTTGGAATGTCACACTCCTTAACCTTTAACTGGTGTTACCCGGAATGAAGATCAATCTTAGAGAAATAAGTAGCCCCCGTGAAGCTGGCAAAAAAAGTCATCAATCCTGGGCAATGGGTACTTATTCTTAATGGTCACCTTATTCAGTTGCCTGTAATTAATACACATCCGAAGAGTTCCTCCTTTCTTTCTTACAAACAACACTAGAGCACCCCACGACGATATACAAAGCCAAATGAAACCCTTCTCTAATAGATCCTTTAACGTGTCTTTTAATTCTTTCAACTCCGCTGGTGCCATACCATAAGGAGGAATGGAGACAGGATAAGTATCCGAAAGAAGATCTATGCCAAAGTCTATCTCTCTTTGAGGAGGGATGCCCGGTAAGTCTTCAGGAAACACATCCGAAAACTTATTCACCACAAGGATCGACTTAAAAGTAGGCACTTCGGACTCCATATCCTTAACCCTCACAGTATGATAAATGCACCCCTTAGAAATCATTCTTTGTGTCTTGAGGTAAGAAATACACCGACATTTAATAGAGGAGTCACCACCCTTCCATTCCAGAATGGGCTCACCGGGAGGTCTGAACTTGACCTTCCGAGTTCTACAATCTATAGAGGCATATGATACATGCAACTAATCTATCCCAAGAATTACGTCAAAGTCGAACATCTCAAGTTCTACAAGATCACACAGAAAAATTTTGTGGAACATAAAAACAGGGCAACCATGATAGATTCTATGTGCAAAAACAGATTCACCCATGAGAGTATAAACTGAGAAAGGGTCCCTCAAAACCTTGGGACTCAAACCAAATTTAACAGCCAACAGAGGAGTCATAAAAGACAAATTTGCACTCGGATCAAGCAAAACATAAGCATCAAAATCAAAGTCTTTTAACATACCAGTCACAACATCCAGAACTTCCTCAATAACCTGGCGGACGTGGAGTGCATAGAAATGATTGTTCCTTAGGGAAACACTTTTGGGAGCTCTTTGTTGGCCTTGCCCGCCTTGGGCCACCTGAACTTAGACTCTACGGGCATTCATAGGACAATCAACAATCTTATGATCTTTATCACCACATCTGAAGCAAACACCCAAATCTCTCCGGCAGACTCCCATGTGGGGCTTCTCACATTTGTCGCACACAGGATATCCCTGACCACCACCAATCGGTGCCCTAGGAGGAGGCACACGATTATTAGCGACCCAAGTACCGGAACCTTGGTTCAGTGGGAAGCGCCAAAACCACCACTTCGAGAATCAGAAAATCCACCATCAAAATGGGTCCTCTTAGAATTGTGAACCCTTCTCTCCTTGAGTTTCTCCCCTTTGATCTATTTAGCATACACCATAAGTCTGGAATCCATATCCTGTATAAGCATAACAGTACGACATTCTTTCACAAGTAAATCAAAGATACCCGAAATAAACTTGTGCATCCTTGCACTGGGTTAGCCACAAGTGACAGAGCATACTTGGAAAGCTTTGTGAACTTGAGGACATAGTCCCTCACACTCTTATTTCCTTGCTTGAGGTTGATAAACTCAGTCATTTTGGCCTCTCTAAGCTCAAGTGGAAAGAAACGATCAAGGAAGGCAAATCTGAACTCCTCCCAATTGACATCACCACCGCAAACTCTCTCCAACGACTATTGAGTATACCACACTTGAGCCACATCTTTCAGTTGATAAGCACCCAGTTCATCCTTCTCTTCAAAAGTGACACTCATGATATTCAGTATTTTGGTAAGCTCATCATTGAACTCCTAGGCATCCTCATTAGCCTTTGACCCATGAAACTTCAGAGGATTCATCCGGGTAAAATCCCTCACCCAAGAAGAAGGCGTAGAATCCCGTGGCAAGTTAGCCTACCTTGTCTGAGAAGCTACCACCTGAGCGAGCATGGCGAAGGCTGTGCGGAACTTATGGGTTCCTCCATAGGCTCGTGGGGAGCATGATCCTCATCAGTCGGGCCTGACCTTGATGGGAGGGGTCTTCTTCGAGGCATCATTTGAAATGGATCAACAACACCGTCAAGATAAGGGAACCAAATATACTAGCCATAGCACGACATAAGACATGAAGAATGAGGCAATTCCTAATTACATCTTCGCAGCCTCCCACTCATAGGTATGGTGCACTTCACACCTATGAATAGGACTCTACTCGACGAGACATGTTGGACTCCGATGATCATTTATAAACCTAAGGCTCTGATACCATCTTTTGTCACGTCCTGGGTTTAGGGCCTAGATATGACACGGTGACTGAGAACCCGAGAGTCCCCAAACAAGCCTCAAGTATCTATATTCATATTATCAGTTCAAAAATAGCATTCAATTAATAACATATAGTCCTAAGGGACGTGGAAATAGGACTTGCGCTATGCGAGGAAATATGTGGCTAGGAACTTCCCACATTTCCAAACCAAATATATATGATCAAATAGGAGTTTCTCATAAATCATTCCAACAATACGTAAGCAAAATGCTAGTCATAACAAATGGATTTCAAAAACGTTTACATAATATCCAACAAATGCCTCTAGATCATGCAATTCATAATAATTCATGTATAATTAGTCATAGTCATCATATTAGGAATCATAACCCATGCATTGGGAATCATAGTTTAAAAGCCCATAGGAAATCATCATGAAAATTTGGTAAAAAAGATATTGGATTGTGCTTCATGGATGAAACTAATCTATGAATGAAGCTCTACATACCTCAAATAAAATCCTTAGGAATATGAGGAGAAAAATCTAAAAATCCTTAGTCAAACCTACAAGCTTTAGCTTCAATGGAACCCTTGATTTAGAGAAAGAAATATTGAGAATCCTTGAGAGAAATTTGAGAATTAAAGGCTTTGAATGAATTAGGAATAACATTTATAGGGGTTATACTGGTTAAGTCAGTTAGGATAGCCAAAATGACGTAGTTTAGGGCTTAGAAAAATTGAAAATATCAAAAACACCCTTCATTAAATTCTACCAAATCTATCCACGAAACCTTTTTTATGAGACATGTTGACGGGTCGTGATTTCTTATATGGTCCATCCTGGTAACATGTAAATCAACTTTTAGACTTCTCTCAGTTTTCCATCTTCACTGGGAACATTCCAAGAACCCACCTACGACCCATGATTCCTTCTACGGGATATAGACTGGCTTGTAGGGTCAAAACTTCAGAAATATTCTAGTCTTTAAGTTTTTCAAGGTTAAAAACATAAAGGGTGTTACAATATCTCTATCTTGGGATCATTCATCCTCGAGTGAGATAGAAGTATGTTTTGGAAGAGTAGGAACATAGTCATCATCCTTGCATTAATGCAAAACTGCAACTTAATCATCATTTTCATAAAAATCATCAAACTTATGCATCAAATATCATGAAAAAATAGTTATATAGTCACGCATGTATGCAACTTATTAAGAGATATGTATACATGAGAATTTTTAAGGAATAGATCGTATTTAGTACCTTAGGCTTGAATAGAAGGAATGAGGTAAGGGTATGGTTTCTTTATGTCTGCCTCAACCTCCCAAGTAGCACTCTAAATTTGTTGGTTTCTCTGTAACACTTTCACAGATACAACCTCTTTATTTCTCAACACCTCTTCATTTGCCTGTCAAAAATCTCAGTTGGTATTTCTTTATAAGTCAAATCATTCTCAATGGACACATCCTTTAATGGAACATTAGAATCAAAGTCACCCAAGCATTTTCGTAGCATGATACATGAAACACCGGGTGAACCATATTTAAGTCCATACGCAAATCTAGCTCATATACTACTTTCCCAATTCTCTTCGCTATCTTATAAGGTCCTACATATCAAGGACTCAATTTCCCTTTCATACCAAAATGCATCACTCCCTTCTTTGCGGAAACCTTCACGTACCATTGATTATATCACCAAACTTTAGTGCTCTTCTCCTAACATCAGCTAATGACGTTCGACGACTTTAGGAATCCTTTAACCTTTCCCTTATAACATTCACCTTTTCCTGACATCATGTACTAAATCTGGTCCAATCAATGAAATTTCTCTAACTTCAAACCATCCCACCGATGATCTACACGTCTACCATACAATGCTTCAAATGGAGCCATACTAATACTTGAATGAAAACTATTATCATAAGCAAATTCAACAAGAGGTAGGTGATCATCACAACTTCCTTTGAAATTAAGCACACAAACTCAACATATCCTCCAACATTTGTATTGTCCTTTCGTCTTGTGCATCCGTTCAAGGATGAAATGCGGTACATATTTCACCTTTATACAAGGGCCCTTTTGGAATGACTTCCAAAAAAGAGAAGTAAATTGAGAACCCTTAGCCGATATGATGGACAATGGTACTCCATACAAATTTACCAATTCTTAGATATGAACCTTAGCTAAGTCATCAGTGCCATAAGAACTCTTTATCGACAAAAAGTGGGCAATTTTCCTGATTCTATATACAACCACCCATAGTGTGTCAAATTGCTTTCTAGTCTTTAGAAAACGCGTGATGAAATCCATATACACTATCGCCCATTTCCAAGTTGGTATCTTAATATCTTGAGTCAAACCACTGGGTCTTCGATGTTCCACTTTCGCTTGTTGATAGTTTGCATATCCCATCACACAACTTACTATGTCTTTCGTCATGCCATTCCACCAATACACTTCTCTCAAATCTCTATACATCTTATTAGATCCCAAATCAATACAATACTTGGAATTATAAGCTTCATCAAGTATCTTCTCCCTTAGTCCATCCATATTAGGTATACACAATCGCCTTTGGTAATGCAATACTCTATCTCCCCCTTGTGAGAAGACCCCTATCTTTTTATCATTCACCAACTTCTTCAATTCAGCCAAAGTAAGTTACATGTCTTTCTTTGCTTCCACTCCTCCCACCTAGGATGATTCTGCCCTATCTGGCAACAATACACCACCATTACACAAGCTATTCAGCCTTACCCCCAAACAAGCGAAACGATGTAATTCTTTGACAACCTTTATTCCTATTCTCAACATGTGCCATATTGCCCATAGATACTCTACTCAGTGCGTCGGTCACAATATTAGCTTTGTTGGGGTGTCACATGACACTCATGTCACAATAATTCCAACCATCTTCTTTGCCTTACATTCAAATCCCGTTGGCTAAACACATATTGAAAACTCTTATGGTCGGTGACTATATCAATATGTACCCAATAAAGATAATGTCGCCATGTCTGTAATATAAACACAACAACCAACAACTCAAGATCATATATGAGATAGTTCTTCCCGTTCACTTTAAATTGTCTCAAAGCATAGGCAATGACCTTTCCATATTGCATCAACACACAACCCAAGTTTATACGTGAGGCATCACAATACACCATAAAACCATTTGATCCTTTGGCCAATATCAAAATAGGAGTCGACAGAGATCTTTCAACATTAGGAAACTTTTTTCACATTTATTGGACCAATAGAAATTTTACCTTTTTTGCGATAACCTCGTCAAAGGAGAAGCAATGGGTGTGAATCCCTAAACAAACCTTGTATAATATCTAGCCAAACAAAGAAATCAGATGGCGACAATGGTCTAGGAAAATTCTTTACCGCCTCAGTCTTCTTTGGGTCATCTCTAATACAAATACCTAAAATAATATAACCAAGAAATGCGACCTCTCTTAGCATAAATTTGCACTTGCTAAACTTAGCAAAGAGTTTTCTATCTCTCAACGTTTGCAACACAATCCTCATATGATCTTCATGATCCTTCACACCTTGCAAATAAACCACTATATCATCTATGAACAACACCACAAAAATGTCCAAATATGCTTGAAGACCCATCAAGTCCATAAAAGCAGCGGGAGCATTTATTAGTCCAAGTGACATTATCAAAAATTCAAAATGACTATACCGAGTTCTAAATGTCGTCTTTGGAATGTCATCTTCCTTCAACCTCAATTGGTGAAATCTTGATCACAAATCAATCTTAGAAAAATAGCTTGCGTTTTCTAGTTTATGAAATAGATTATCGATCCTTGGAAGTGGATACTTGTTTTTGACAGTTACTTTATTCAACTTTCAATAATCCACATATATCCAAAGTGAATTATCCTTCTTCCTTACAAACAATATGGGAGCACCTTATGGTGACACAATAGGCCTTATAAACCCTTTATCAAGCAAATCCTTGAATTGTTCCTTCAATTCATTCAACTCTGTGGCTATTTTATATGAGGGTATAGAAAGAGGTTAGGTGTGGAGAATGAGATCAATACCAAAATCAATTTCCCTCTCGGGAGGAATACTAGGTAAGTCATCAAGAAAGACATTGGGGAACTCATTTAATATGGGGACCGAATCATGAATAGAAGCATGAGACTCAACATCCATGACTCGGACCACATGATATAGACAACCTTTGGAAATCATTTTCATAGCTTTCATATAAGAAACAAAATTCCCTTTGAACACAGGATTGGTTCCCTTTCATACAAGAATAGGCTCATTATTGACATGGAATATGACCTCAGGGGTCCTACATTTAATAGAAGCATAGGATGCATGAACCCAATACATACCAAGTATAACTTCAAAATCTTTCATACCAACACTACTAGAAATTGGGCTTATGGCAACGGTTCGGTATTTGTTGCAATAGGTGCTAAAACCGTTGCCATAGCGATACGACAACGGGTTAGCAACCGTCACATCTGATCGCGTAGCCATAGCTCTATTGGGACGGTTTGTGCGACGGTTCCCCAAAACCGTTGCCATAGGCATCTCTATTGCAACAGTTTTTTTCCATCTACAGGAACTATTATATTGCATCTATGGTAACGGTTATTAACCGTCACAATATAGTTTATTGCAACAGTTATCAACCGTTGCAGTATAGTTTATTGCAACATTTATTTTTTCTATATATAGCTTATTTTTAATGGTTCCAGCAACAATCTTAGTACTTGTTGCAACAGTTCTGTATCCAAACTATTGCAACACTTCTTGTATCTGCTTCAACATTATATAAAACAACAATAATCGATCGCAAGGGCTACAAATATAAATATAACGCATTATACAAAATATAGTAAACTACAAATTCCATAAATCATGAAAGAGAACAATTAATAAGCCATATTTCGGAATATCCAAGTCATAATACTCAAATAGACAAAATATACCAAAACAAGTTTCCAACAGTTGGCACAAGTTTTATATTGTTGAAAAGAAAAGACCGTAGCTCAATACAAGTTTCAAAATATGGAAAGAAACAAAAGAGTTGAGCTTAAACATTTGAAGTTTCTTCAACTTTTGAATCAATTATTTCATCAAGTAAGGTCTTCAGTGCTTTCATCACCCCCTAGATCATTTTCTCGACCTATAAAAACCATAAATAAAAATTAATTAAAAAACAAAATAAAGTGGTAAATAAGAAATAATCTAACTACACTAAGTATTGTTAGCCTTATAATGAAGTGGACAAAAAAATTATCAGCAAAATCTAAAGAATAGTTGATGTATGTATGATGTTCTTTTCTTGTGCACTTTTCTTTGTAGGCACTAAAATATATGTCATACTTGTGCCAAAAGGCAGTCCTTTGTCATAGTAAAAATACTTTGCATTTTGGTTAAGAAGGAATATATTGTTGTCTAAGAAAAAGAGTCAAATAAATTGGAATGCAAGGAGTAAGAAGATGAAGTTGTTTATGTTGTATATTAATGAATAAAGCTATATATTGAATATCTTCATGCAGAGTAGTCATAGAATAAAAGGTAACAGCAACACTCTTACCTCTAGGAAAAAACCAGTAGCATTTGTCAATAAGGGTGCCTCTAGAGGAACAATATTGTATGGTGCAAGTTCCCCTGATAAAGTAGCATCAGATTTCTTGATCCTTCTCAACTAAACAAATTATGAAAGATGACATATGCAGGGAATTAATCTCAGACTAAACTCAGACAGAAATACGAAGTGAAAGAAAATATTACCTCCTCCATCATAAGAGGTAACTAGAAACATTTCGATAAGTAGTTGACAAAGCAAACATCAAAAGACATTACCTCAACAACCAATCCAATCATCATATAGATGACAATATTTCCTTGTAGTAAACCTTCAGTGAAGAGAAATGATACACTTGCACAACCTACTTAGCAAAAAGATGGCAAATATCCTCACTATTCTGCCTACACCACAACAACGCATAAAATTTGTTGTAACCATACACCATTGCAGATTGCCATACTCAGATTCAAATGTGAAAAAAATAGTGAGACTTAAATGGCTTACAGCTTTGGACAACAGAACCAAAGCTACACTTAAAAACTAATCAATGTAAAGACAACTTTAGAAACCGAGCCAGCATCACTAGAGCTCCAGGTTTCCAAACCAATAGGATACCACTCTTTAAAGATCAGCAGCTAATCCAACAGTCACCTTACAGAGCACAAAGCTGACTCTCTCGTTAGTTATGCAAATTTTGGTTTCACGTTATAGGTTTTATGATCAAGCATAAAACTTTGTGGAATCAACTATATATTAATTGATACATCATAATACTTGCTAATGGACTACCCTGTGCAATATTATAAATGATAATAAATTCACAGTGTTGTATAAATAAACTTACGTATACTTTCGACATCCTTTATAATACTTCAAACATTTGTCCCTCCGAGTCTCAGGACTTTTCTCCAATGATTGGATCTGTTCCACCACCACGAACAAAATTTAACGTCTCCAACTCATGGTAAAGGAACGTCAACAAAGATAAGCAAATATTATTGACCATGTGTACATCTATTGTTGCATAAATACCAATATGATTGTATGTATCACATAAAACGCCTGCTTGACCTGCTGTTTATGAACAGACTTGTCGAGGTGTTACCGTGTAAGATCTAGTTATAATAAGAGATACTAGCCCTAGATTATATGTCAGTTAACTGTTGGCGTATCATCAAACAGATCTATACAAACTTTCATATTGAAGGCGTTGGCGCTATACCTATCATCTGACCATGAGCTATATACCATAAATCAACATAATTTTAGCAATTGACATCTAACAAAATATAAGTGTATGCTCGTTCAAGAAAGAACCCTTCAACTAAAGCAAATGTTGCATAACTTGTTTCTCCTTAGTTCTTTAAACTACTTTTTGGAAAGCTATCCCAATCCTCATAGTCTCAGCCTCTTATTTATTGCAGGCAAACCAGATTCATCAAAGCCAAATACAATCCAAACAAACTGTCCAATAAATTCCTCAATCACCAAGTACAACTTCTCAACTTACTATGTTTCACTTTTAAGACAAGGATTACTAAAACATATGAATGCCAAATTGGAAAAAATTGACAAGAAGAACCCAATTGAGACGGTATTCGGCTAGTTAAACAATGTAGAATTCACAACAAAACTTCAACTAAACTAGAATTCATACGAGCAATTTTATGTGTATATGCAGATCTTCAAAAATAAAAAATAAAGAGTTGAAGTACTAAATATAACTAATTCAGAGAGATAGTACCGGAAAGCTTCAAATCCAAAATTGAATCAATCCTTACGCATCCCATTTCTAATTATATTCTGTATTCGGACTGCTGCCGTCGATTTTCACACGAATCTGGTGTGAGCAAAAATATTGTGTTGCTAGTCAATCTCACCGGAGAGAAGAGGAAGAGGATGGAGCCCGCCGACAGCCCTGGTGGTTCGCAGGTGGTCTCCGGCGAGGGTTCTTGCGATTCTTCCAGTGAAAAATGGAAGACAAAGAGGAGAGGAGGTTTTGGGTCTGGTTCGAGAGGGAAGGAGGGGACGCCAGTAGGATCTTTGCCGACGAGGGAAGTTTCCCGGCAAGGAAGGGTCATTTGGTCGCTGCATGTTGACCGGCAGAGGAAAGGGCTGAGAGGGGGTCTTTTATGGTGGAGATGGCGGCTGAAAAGGAGAAGGGGAAGGGGTCGTCGGGGTGAACCGGTGGGTCTGGTGGTGCGGCAGTGGTTTGGGGTCTTTTTTCGGCAGATTGAGGGAGGAAGAGGAGCGGTGGTTATGAGGTCATTTTCCGGCAGCGTTACGCCGGAGGAGGGAGAGGGAAGACAGAGGTCGGGAGTGAGGTTGAAAGGGTGACTGGGTAGTGGCGCCCATGGATGGCATAAAGAGAGAAAATGGAAAGAATTAGACCATATATAACTTTAAAACATGAAATTTCACAACCTTATACCAAGATCTTCCTAAACCTTATGCAACGCATTTAACCGTTGCTATATGTACTCTATGACAACAGTTTAACAACTGTTGCTATTGAAGTCATTATCATAACCGTAGCTATAAAAATAAAACTGTTGCCATAAATATTTATCACAATGTTTGTATAAAACCGTTGTAATAAGTTCTCTACGGCAACAGTTATTTGAACAATTGCAACACTTATTTGATAATATGTGTTAACAAGCCAATATACTTTATGCAACGCGTATAACCGTTGCCATAGAGTTCTATAGCAACGGTTCTGGAACTGTTGCCATAAATATCGTTGCCATAGGCCTAATTTCTAGTAGTGCAAGTTCAACTAGATCATAGGGGGAGACACTATGTAAGACCGACACGAGACAATTTCTATAGACTTTCATGGTTGGAATTGACCCACCAATAGGCGTATGGACTGAATAAGGCTCTAACAAAACTTTCAGAGACACATCAAATTTTATGGAAACATAAGGAGTAAGAAAAGACTTATTGGCACTAGGGTCAAGCAAAACATAAACATCATGATCAAAGACTTTTAACATAAAAAGCATAGAATAGATTACCACATGGACCACTACCTTATGTCTAGGAAACATTTTCATGAACAAAAATTAGATTGTAACTAAAAAAGAATAACATAAAGCGGAAAAAACTCATTTATCATAAGAAATCTACAAAAACCTGGAGTTAGGAGTACAAGAAAATCTAAAATAGTACTAAAGAGCAAATATAACTGTTTCCAAATGAAATACAAATGTATCTCATAATATCAGATATAAAGCAGAAGGAAAGCAATAAAGAGAATCCCAAAGATCCCCAGTGACCTGAAGTCTGAGTCTTATTGGTCAGATCTAGATGGAAGCAAAAATAGCTCAACTAGAGTGGTCAGCTACCCTATACGCGTCTTGTGCTCGATCTACAGGGAGGTAAAAAGTAGGGTATGAGTACATTGAAATTAACTAGTAGGTTCAATTGACTGGGTAAAAGAAATAGAAACAAGTATGCAATAATGAAGAATCCTACCCTTGCATCAAAATTGGTTAGTGCACAATCATATGCATACATACGTATATATATATACACACACACACACATATATATATACATACATAGATACATACATACATACATACATATATATATGTGCATGTGTATATATATATATACGTATACATAGATAATATTGATCAAAGATACCTCAACAACCCATAGTACCATACATCAAATAATGTGAATGCTATGCACCACATATCAATCTATATGCCAAGAGTTTGTTAGCCTTGCCACCTACCTGTGGTGTAGAAGTATAACAATGCCATGTCCTTGCGACTTTCCCATGGTCAAAGGAAAGTAAAATTTGAATCTCACCTTGCCGCCTGCCTGTGGAGCATAATACCTTTACCTCCTACCAAGGTCAAGGGATGTCACAACCAACATACAGCAGATGTAAATCAATGATACCATCCAGAAATGTATGTAGCATATAGTATGACATCAAAACATGAATATCAATATAAGAATCTCATATAATCATATGCACATAGAAAATGATACCAAAGTGTCACAGCTAATTCCCAAACCATCAGCATGTCTCAGATTATCAAAATTACATCAGTAGTAAAGAATATCAACAACATCGGACCGTACTCATCCTATTTATGTAAGAATATTAGTGATACCAGACCTTACTCATCCAAATTATGCAAGAGTCTCAGTAATAACAAACCTTAATCATCCCAATTATGAAAGAATATCAATAATATCTCTATCGTCCCAATTATACAAAAATATCAGTAATATCGCACCTTACTCATCCCAATTACGCAGGAATATTAATCACATCGGATGTTACACCTTCCATATACTTATATACATCTTATAGGTATCTTAACAACCATTAGTTAGCACATGACTTAGCCAAATGGTTTGAGAAGTCTCATATTATTATGGTTTATCCCAATTAAACATAATCCACAAGATATCATCTCTGTTCATCAATGGAATCAAAATTTACATCATAATTTGGCTCAACAAGATTCATAATACCATCAGCATCCCATTATGTCAGTGCATTTACTCATGAAACAAGCAAGCTCCTAAAACTATCATATAAAAAGGATCAATAACTCAAATTCAGTAAAAAATGGTTAGCCGAACCTACGTCAATGCCGAAACTGTAGTCAAACAAGCTTTCAGCGAACTCAATCTATGAAATGATCCTCACATCGATCCACCACTATAAACAATAGATACTACACATCAAGAGGAGCATTTCAATACGCATATTCACACGAATTAAGCTTGGGGGCAAAATGGTCAAAATAAGGACTAAAATTCAAAGCACCCAAATTTGAAAATTTACTTTCAAATCAGGTTCTATAGGAAAAACGGAGCTCATGGGGTGAAAGTTCTACTAAAATCGAGCTTAAATATAATGAGGAGTCAACATTTAAAATTTGAAAATCATAGTTTAAATATACTCACTTTTGGGTGTTCATTTTCATGAATTTAAAGAAACAATCAACACAAAAGTCACAGAAAATGATTAGCTTAGTGTTAGAATCACTTACCCAACAAATTCTTTCAAAATTCATCTTTCAAAATTACCCCAAAAGCATTGCACGTTCGAAAATGGAGTGTAAATTGTGACTGTTGGGTTTTGTTAAACTGAACAGAAAAATACATTCTATGAATGCGGAGGGTTAGTGTCAAATGACCTCCGTAAATATGGGGCCCCTTCCGCCAACATGGAGCACAAGGTCCAAAACCTCCGCAAACGCGGAGAAGAAATTCCCCTACACCAGATATTAGCAAAACAACAGTTGTCAAATCCATTTCCCTGCGAAAAATGGATCCTTGAGACACATCCAAACTCAGAATTTCACAAACCAAATATTTGTCCAAACTAGAAACAACGATCCAAACTCAATGGAATCATCAAAATTCAATGTCAAGGCTCCTCGCCACATTTACCTATGCGACCCGATAAAAGGTGATATCACGGCCTGTTTAAGTAGGCCTATAGCTCTTACCACTGTCAGATGCTAGAAAAGCTTCCTAAACTACCAAGCCGTTAAGGACCTATCTCTGAAATCCTCTTTAATAAGGTGGGGGTCGACTAAACTGACCATTCTGATGGAACCTCTTCCCACCACTCTATCGATCATTCTCGATGTGCTCTATTATGTGAATGTGATCCATAACACTTTAAAAAGTGCCTCTAGCCAATACTGGGGATACTATAGCCTCCTGAAGATGCTCTTCCAATCCTTGGCAAAATGCCAAATCCTCTAAAACACGGTAGGGATACTGGACAAGGCATACTTAGACAATGTGTGAAATCTAGCCTCGTAGTTAGAAACGGACATAAAACTCTATTATAGCCTATCAAAATCCTCACGACGACTGTCTAAGAGGCTTTATGGCACAAACCGCTCCAAAAATATCTCAATAAGCTATCCCCAGGTCATAGCTAGAGATCCAATAGGCCGACGAGCTACAACGGACGTCCACCACTCGTTTGCAAGGCCGGTGAACTAGTATGAAGTATAGGCAACCCCATGCGACTCAAGAATAGCTAGGTTATATAACTGATCCTAGCACTTCAATAGAAAATCATAGGCTCTATCTCCAAGGGTTTTATCAAATCACAAAGGAGCCAGCCACACAAACCTCTCAAAGTTCTTTTTCTCTGCTGCACACATGGCTAAACTGATAGAAGATGTAGGCACCATAAGTGAGGGTATACAATAGATAAAACAAAAACTAGACTTTGGAACTGAGAACCCAAAGTAAGCCTGGATGTATGGTGCATAATCATAGCAGTCATAGGAGAATCTACTGGAACTAAAAGAGGACCAACATGAATCATTAATGGCTCTAATTGAGCTATGGATGGACAAACGAATGTTGTAGAAATTAGTATATCAACAGTAGCTGGGGCAGGAGGTGCTCCCTCCAATCTAGCCAATACCCTCAAAAGTAACTCTTGAACCGAGGGTGTAGTTCCTAGGGCTGAGGGCAGTGAAGTAGGATCTGCAGGCCCTAGTGGCTCCTTGGTAGGCCCTAGTGAAGTTGATCCAGTCTACCCCCCTATGAAGAGCTGCACCTCTAGCAATGCATCGACCCCTGGCGTTGTCCTGAACTCTGCCTACACCTTAAGTGGGAGCCACATCAGCTACCTCGAGCTCTCACACTGATCGACAATATATGGTAATCGACATTTGTGCAAAAGGAGTAGATTAGACACTTTCAAAGTGGGTATCATATAGAAATTCATGAATAGAAGCAAGATGTGAAAGTATTTCCTATCAAGTGCCCTATAGCCTCCTGAAG
Source organism: Solanum rostratum (assembly GCA_029948455.1). Taxonomy (NCBI): domain Eukaryota; kingdom Viridiplantae; phylum Streptophyta; class Magnoliopsida; order Solanales; family Solanaceae; genus Solanum; species Solanum rostratum. The sequence continues at coordinate 30,946,394 of CM057050.1, read as the reverse complement.
ATGGATGTGGACGTTGACACACCAATTTGAGAGACTCTATAAGAGACCTTGTTCTTTACTCATGAGCCTATAGAACTTAGAGCTCTGATATCAAACTTTTCACGACCCAAGTTCAAATCGCAACTAAAGAAGAATAAAATAGAGTAGAAATAACTTATATAACATAAGAAAACTCCTAAAACCTAGTGTCATGAGTACAAGAGCATATGAAATACTACTGATGAGTAAATACAATTGTTTCCAAATGAAATTGAAAGTTGTTTCATAATATTTGATACAAAGCTGAAAAAAAACAATAAAGAGAATTCTTAAGACCTCTAGTGACCCGAAATCTGAGCCTCACTTGTGAGTTTTGGATGGAAGAAAAAGTATCTCAACTATAGTGATTAACTACCCTATATGGGTTCCTATGCTCAATTTATATGGAGGGACAATATAGGGGGTTAGTACACCGAAATGTGCCCAGTCGGTTTAATATAATGGTAAGAGAAATTAAAACAAGTGTGAAATAATGAAGAATCCTATCCCTGCATCTGAAAAGGTTAGTGCAAAATCAAGTATATATGTATATACATATATATATATATATATATATATATATATATATATATATATATATATATATATATATATATATGTATATGTATGTATGTATACACATACATAATAATGAAGAAAGGTATCCTCAACAGCCCATAGTACCCTACATTAAATAATGTGAATGCTATACACCACTTATCAATCCATAAGCCAAGCGTTTCTCAGCCTTGTCACCTACCAATGGTTAAGGAGTATTAAAGTGCCACGTCCTTGCCTTCTACCCATGATTAATGGAATATAAAATATGAATCACACCTTGCCTCCTGCCCAGGTCACAGGGATGGTACCAGTTTGGAGCATAATAAGCTTGCTTCCCACCTGGGTCAAATAATGTCACAAGTAACGTACAACAAATATAAATCAATGATACAATCTTGAAATAGATGTAATATATAGAATGGCATCAAAACAGGAATATCGATACGTTAATATTATTATATGCAAATAGAGAATAATATCAAAGTGTCACAGCTAATGCAAAACATTAATCATGTCTAGATTATCATAATTACATTAGTAGTCAAGAATATCTACAACAGCGGACCTTACTTATCCTATTTATATAAGAATATCAGTGATTTCAGACCTTACTCGTCTAAATTTTGCAATAATATTAGTAAGAACAGACCTTACTCGTCCCAATTATGCAAGAATATCAGTAATATTGGACCTTACTCGTCCTAATTATGCAAGAATATCAGTAATATCGGACCTTAATCATCCCAATAATGTAAGAATATCAATCATATTGGACCTTACGCATCCCATATTCATATATACATCTCGTAGGTATCTTAACAGCCATGAGTTACCACATAACTTAGCCAAATGGTCTCACAAGTCTCATATTATCACAGTTTATGCAAATTCATGATAATCCACAAGATTTCATCTTAGTTCATCAATGGAATAGAAATTTACATCATAATTTGGCTCAACCAGAATCATAATACCATCAATATCCTATTATATCAGCATATCTACGCATGAGTCAGTCTAGATCTCACAATTATCATATAAATAAGATCAATAACTCAAATTCAGTCCAAAAACGTTAGCTACCTCAGTGCCGAAACTACACTCAAACAAGCTTTCAATCAGCTCAATCCATGAAACGATCCTTAAATCGATCCACCATTATCAACAATAGATACTACACATCAAGAAGAGCATTTCGATATCCATATTCGTACGAATTAGGCTTAGGGGCAAAATGGTCAAAATAAGCTAAAATTCAAAGTACCTAAATTTGAAATTTTAATTTCAAATCGGGTTATATAGGAGAAATGAAGTTCATGGGTGGAAATTCCACTAAAATCGAGTTTAAATTGAATGAGTGTCATCATTTAAAATTTGAAAATCACATTAAAAAATCCTCAATTATGGGTGTTCAATTTCATGAATTTAAAAACAAAATCAAGATAAAACTCATAGAAAATGATTAGTTTAGTTTTAGAATTACTTACACAACCAAATATGTCGAAAATCTTCTTTCAAAATCACCCCGAAAGCATTGCACATTCGAAAATGGGGTAAAAATTGTGACTCATGTGTTTTGTAAAACTTAACAAAAACATACATTTTGTGAATGCGGAGAGTTAGGGTCACATGACCTCCGCAAACATGGGGCCCCTTCTGCCAACGTAGAACACAAGGTCCAAGACCTCCACAAATGCATAGAAGAAATTCCCCTGCACCGGATATTAGCAAAGTAACTGTTGCCAAGTCCATTTCCTACTTATAATGGATTCCTGAAACACATCCAAACTCAGAATTTCACAAACCAAATATGTATCCAAACTAGAAACAACGATCTAGACTCAACGGAATCATAAAAATTCAATTTTAGGCTTCCTTACCATATTTACCAACGCAACTCGATAAAATTAGTATAAACCTAAAAATACCCAAACTACCCTTAGAAACTCCAAATATTATTATGAGACCATTTCTAGCATTAGGTTTACCAACAAAATCTAACGTAACTGTCAGAGTTCTGATCGAAGCTTCCCAACCCCGAATGGTGACCAAAGTTAAACTTTGATTCCAAAAATGACAAAGTCACAACTTTGGATGAAAAAACCTCATTTTAACTCCAAATTAAATTTTGTAACTTATCATAGTTTGATTTCGATTTTTTGGAGCTAATGGAGTTGACGGATCACTGATCCAACACCTGAAACTCAAAATGCTATAAAAACTCACTTTTTCATTAACTTAAGCTTCCAAAAATGCCAAAACTCATATTTTCAACAATTAAAACTCATGATTTTAGTTCCAACAATATAGATAGTTTAAATAGACCCAAAGCAACTTATCAAAAAGGTAAAACAATAATTTTCGCAGATAAGGCAAAAAATGACCAACTAGGTCAATACATCATTCACTACTAAAAAAAATATTTGTCCTCGAACTTAAAGAAAAGAAGAGTACATGAAGCCTCAAAAAGGCTAGGATATCTGCCCTGCATGTTAGATTACAACTCCCAAGTATCCTCATCAATAGAGTGGTGCCACCACTGATTCCTCATAGGAGTTATATCTTTGGATCTCAATCTACGGACCTGCCTGTCCAACATAGCTATGGGCTCTTCCTTGAAGGATAAATTTGGACCCAGCTCAACAGAGTCATAAGAGATCACGTAGAACTTCTAAGGAATGTACTAGCGGAGCATAGAAATCTAAAAAATAGGATGCACTAATGATAATCCTGGTGGTAAAGCCTACTCATAGGCTACCTCACAAACACTCCTCAAAATCTCAAATAGGCCAATGAATTTGAGATTGAGATTTCCCCCTTCTTGAATTTCATCACACAGTTCAGAGGTGAAATCTTTAACCATACATTGTCACCAACAGATAACTTAAGAGGTCTTACCCTCCTATCAACATAACTTTACTCGAGACTCTGCATTGCTAAAAGTCTACTCTGAATCCGTCGGACTCAATCTAGTCATCCTAAAGTAAATCAACACCCAACACATCGGCTGAACCTGAAGCAAACAATCTGATCGATGATTTACACCTCAAGGCATGCAAGGCCTAAAATGGTGCCATTTGGATGCAGTAATGATAACTATTGTTATATGCAAACTCCTCTAATTTTAAGTGCTGATCCAACCGGGCCCCAAAATCAATAAAATAGGTCGTAATCTTGTCCTCCAACACCTGAATGGTGTGCTCTGACTGCCCATTAGTGTGAGGGTGAAAGGCTAAACTCAAATTTACTCTAGTGCGCATGGATCTCTAATTTTCTTCATTCCTCACCATGACAATAACTAGAATAAAAAGGGGGAATGTCAATGCATCCGGGAAAAAACCTAATTTTCTAAAAATAGAGAAAGCGTTTTTAACCGATTATCGAAATGTTCATTCGAATTCGACCCAACTTGAATTATTAGCTACAATGGCTTTTCAAGAGATAAAGAAAGTTACAAAACTCTAATATCTATATTTAAATTTCAAATTATATACCTAAGACAAGATCAAGCTAAGATTCTGCTCATGAGCGTAATGGTATAAGTCTGGCGAAATATTAGACCGACATGTCGAACAGAGATGAAAGTCAGCCATAGTGATTCGGGAGTCCCATGTGGAAGGGATCTTACTCAACGAATTAAAGACACGCTGGGGATAACAGGTTGACGACTCCCAAGAGCTCTTATCAATGGAGTCATTTGGCATTATGATATCGACACATCACATCCTTGCCCAACCAATGTTGTAGAGCCCGCTAAAAGTGAGAAGTAAACACACACCCTCTTTGTGATACTATAGACACTAGCACACCATGCAATCTGACAATATCTCAGATGAACAACCTAGATAGCTGCTCCGCATTATAGCTAGTCTTCACTTGTAAGAAGTGTGCCGACTTGGTCAATCGATCATCAACTACCAAAACTGAATCATACTTGCCCAAAGGCCATGGGCAAACCTGTAACCAAATCCATAGTCACTCTCTCCCACTTCCACTCAAGAATGAGCATCCTTTGCATCAATCCACTAGGCTTTTGGTGCTCATACTTGACTTGTTCGCAATTTAAATACTTGGCCATGAACTCAAATATGTCCTTCCTCATACCAAACCTCCAATAAGGCTATTGTAGATCTTGGTACATCTTTGCCACGCCCAGATGGATGGAATATCTAGCACAATAGGCCTCTTATAGTATAAACCTCAACCAATCCCCAACCTTAGGCACACAAACTCTACTATTTCTCCTCAGAACACCATCAGAATCAATAATAGACGCCTTGGCTTTATCTCTCAAAATTTTGTGGCGAATCATGCACAATCTGGGGTGCTCAAATTGATGAGCACATACCTGATAAAACAAAGATGATCTAGCCTCAGAAAAGGCCAAAGTACTCTAAAGAGGAGAAATATGTAAATGAACCATGTGTCTAGCAAGCGACTAAACCTCCAAGGATAAGGGCCTCTCCTCAGCCCTCAAGAATGCTAAACTCCCCATACTAGTATCCTTCAGCTCAAATCATATGCCACTACATTGGCCTTCCTAGGGTGATATAGAATAGAGATATCATAGTCCTTAAGAAACTCCAACTACCTATGCTGCCTCATGTTTAGATTAGGCTAAGAAAAGATGTAATTAAGACTCCAGCGATTGGCACAGATCTCACAGTGCACCCCATAAAAATAATGTCGCCACAACTTCAACACGAACATAACTGCAGCCACCTCAAAGTCATGGGTAGGGTAGTTTCTCTCATGCACCTTTAGTTGTCTAGAAGCATAACTATCACCTTTCCCCTCTTCATTAATAACCACCCAAACCTATGCCAGAAGCATGACAATACACTATGAATAAGACTCTCTCCCAGGGTAAGGCAAGAATAGGTGTTGAAGTCAACAAATCTATGAGCTTTGGGACCTCGCCTCACAATCATCCGACCACTAATATGCCATAGCCTTCTGAGTCAATCTAATCAATGGGGATGCTAAAGATGAGAAAACCTAAACAAAACATCAATAATACCCTGTTAAACCAAGGAAACATCGAATCTCAATCACGAAAGTAGGTCTGAGCCCACTCATGAGCAACTGCTACCTTGGCCGAATCGATGATAATACCCTCTTTTAATACATCATGGCTATGAAATGCAATAGACTCAAGCCAAACTCACACTTTGAGAACTATGCATACAATTTCTCTTCACTCAAATGCTGAAGTATGGTCCTTAAGTGTTGAACATGATTGGCCTAACTTTTAGAATAACCAAAGATATCATTTATGAACATAATCATAGAGATGTCAAAATAGGGCTTGAACACTTGGTTCATCAACACCATAAAGCACTAGGGCACTAGTCAACCCAAATGACATAACCATGAACTCATAATGCCCATAACGGGTCCTGAAGGTTTTCTTTAGGATGTTAGACTCTTGAACTCTTCACTGATGATAATGAGACCTCAATATCAATCTTGGAAAAAATTGAGGCACCCCATATTTGGTAGAAAAGATCATCAATGCAAGGAAAAAGGTATTTGCTAATGATGTTAATCAATACACATGTGCATAGTGCCATCTTTATTCTTCACAAATAATACGGGAGCACCCAGGGAAATACACTGCTCCACATCAATAGCAAAATAAATGTCACGATCTGGAGGAACACTAGGCAAATCAGTTGAAAATACATCCATAAACTCTCTAGCAACCCTGGTGGTCTCCAATGATGGGGACTTCTAAAACATAACCCAAACGTGATCTAAATATGCCAAACATCTCTTCCCCATCAGCCGAAAAGCATGCATATAAGAAATAACACCCTTAGGATAGGAACTCAGTGCTCTAGTCCACATCAACTGAGGCAAATCGGAGCAAGATAAAGTCATGGTCTTTGCATGACAGTCGAGAATAGCATGATAAGGCGATAACTAGTCCATAATCGATATCACATCAAAGTCTACATATCCAATAGTATCAAATTAGCAACAGTATCTCTGCACATAAAAGTCACAACACAACCTCGATATTCCAGATTCACTACTAAAGATTCACCTATCGGGATGGAAACACAAATAGGCTCAACAAGTGGCTCACATATAATATCAATATCAAAAGAAAAATAGGCCGACACCTAGGAACAAATGGAGCTTAGATCAAATAAAACTAAAGTTGAATGGTGGCACACATGATGTATACCTGTGATGACTGTATCAAAAGCCTCTGCCTCAGCTCAGTTTGGGTAATCATAGCAAACTCTATGACAACCTTGAGCCTGTGGGCCTTCACAGGCTCCACCTCTCCCTATACCAGGACCTCCTCTATTACCACCCCTCATGCCGTGAGAGGAGTCTTTGGCTGTTGTTTAAGGTCCTGAAGTCTTAGTAGGAAACACCAGCTATCAGCAACAGTTAGTGAAATGCCCAACATCATCACAAGTATAACAACCCTTGGGGTCTCACAATTGAGATGATTGTGTCGAAGAACCACCACGTTTAGCTGAACCAAGGGAGCTATCATGCTTTGTCTGAGTAGGCCTACACCTGTTACCACTATCCGATGTTGAAAATGCTACCTGAACTTCTCGACCCATAAAGCCCTATCTCTGAAATAATCTATCAAAAGGTGGGGGTGTACTAAACTAACTATTCTAACAGAACCTCTTCCCACCACCCTATCCATCAATCTTGATGTGCTCTATTATGCGAGCGTGATCCACAAAACACTCTAAAAGATGCCTGTAGCCAAAACCAGGGATGTTGTAGCCTCATGAAGATACCCTACCAATCCCTTGGCAAAGCGCAAAATCCTCTCAAACATAGTAGGGATGTTGGATAAGGCATACCTAGCCAATGTGTGAAATCTAACCTCGTAGTTAGAAACATATATAGAACTATATTGTAGCCTATCAGACTCATCTAAACGGCTGTCTCAGAGGCTATACGGCACAAATCTCTCTAAAAATATATCTGGGAACTACCCCTGGTCATACATGGATATCCAACAGATCGATGAGCTACAACTAACCTCTACCAATCCTTGGCGAGGCCGACGAACTGGTATGGAGTATAGGAAACCCCATGTGACTCAAGAATAGCTAGGTTAAATAAACGATCCTAACACTCCAATAGATATCATAGGTTCTATCTCCAAGGGTGCCATAAAATCGTCGAGGAGCCAACTGCACAAACCTCTCAATGTACTTTTACTCTATCACGGATATGGTTGAACTTGTAGAATATGGTGGCACCATAAATAAGGATGGTGCAACATATAGAAAAAACAGGTAGACTATGGAACTAAGAAACCAAACTCAGCCTTGATGTTTGGTGCTGAACCACAACTGTCATAGGAGAATCTTCGGGAACTGAAAAAGGACCAACATGAATCATGGCTCGCTCCAATGGAGCTATGGAAGGACCAACCGATGTTGTAGCAATCGTTTTCTCAAAAGTAGCTGGGGCGAGAGGTGCTCCCTCTAATCTAACTAATACCCTCAAAAGTAACTCCTAAGCTGAGGATGTAGTCTCTAGGACTGAGAGCGGGGGAGTAGGATCTGCAGGCCCTAGTGGCTCATAGGTAGGCTTTGGCGAAGCCGATCTAATCTAGCCCTAGGGATGAGTTGCAGCCTAGCAGTGCCTCAGCCCCTGGCCTTATCCTAAACTCTGCCTTAACCTGAAGTGGGAGCCACATTAGCTACCTCGAGCTATTGCACTAATCGATAGGATCTGGTAATGTGCATCTGCGCAAAAGGAGTAGATTACATACTTTTAAAGTGGATATCATAAGAAAATTCATGAATAGAAGCAAGATATGGAAGTATTTCCTATCAAGTGCCCCATAGCCTCCCGAAGATGGGTGTGGATGTCTATACACCAATTTGCGAGACTCTACTAGACACGCTGCTCTTTACTCACAAGCCCAATGAACCTAGAGCTCTGATACTAAACTTGTCACAACCCAAATTAGAATTGCAACTAAAGAACAATAAAATAAAGTTGAAACAACTTATTTAACATAAGAAATCTCCTAAAACCTAAAGTCATGAGTACAAGGGAATCTAAAATAGTAATGAAGAGTAAATACAATTGTTTCCAAATAAAATGCCAAGTTGTCGCATAACATTTGATACAAAGCGGAAAAAGAGTAGTAAGGAGAATCCTAAAGATCCTAGTGACTCGAAGTCTGAGCCTCACTGGGGTGATCTAGATGGAAGAAAAAATAGCTCAACTTGAGTGATTAGCTACCCTTTGTGGGTCCGTATGTCCGATTTATAGAGAGGAACAATGTAGGGGGTGAGTACATCAACATATACCAGTCGGTTTAACAGAGTGGTAAGAAAAATTAAAACACGTATGTAATAACGAAGAGTACTATCCTTGCATCCAAAAAGGTTAGTGCAAAATCAAATATATATATATATATATGCATAATAATGAACTAAGGTATCGTCAACAACCCGTAGTACCATACATCAAATAATGTGAATGGTATACACAACTTATCAATCCATATGTTAAGTGTTTCTCAGCCATGCCACGTACTCATGGTCAAGGAGTATCAAAGTGCCATGTACTTTCACCTGCCCATGATCAATGTAATATAAAATATGTATCCCGACTTGCCTTTTACATGGGTCAAGGAGGTGGTACCAGTTTGGAGCATAATAAGCTTGTCTCCCACCCGGGTCAAATGATGTGACAGGTAACATAGAAGAGAAGTAAATTAATGATACAATCCAGAAATGCATGTAACGTATGAATGACATTAAAATAGGAATATCGATATGTGAATCTCGTACAATCATATGCAAATAGAGAATAATATTGAAGTATCACAGCTAATGCCAAAAATATAAACATGTCTAGATTATCATAATTATATTAGTAGTCAAGAATATCAACAAAACCAAACCTTATTCATCCCATTTATGTAAGAATATTAGTGATACCGGACCTTACTCAATCCAATTATACAAGATATTAGTCATATTGACCTTACTCGTCCCAATTATGCAAGAATATTATTAATATCGAACCTTACTTGTCCCAATTATGTAAAAATATCAATCACACTAGACTTTACTTATCCCATATATATATACATTTCATAGGTATCTTAACAGCTATCAGTTACCACATAACTTAAGAAAGTAGTCTCACACGTCTTATATTATGAAATTTTATTCCAATTCATCATAATCCACAAGATTTCATGTTAGTTCATCAATGGAATTGAAATTTACATCATAATTTGGTTCTACTGAAATAAGAATATCATCAATATCCCATTGTATCAGCATATTTACTCATGAATCAGTCTAGATGTCATAACTATCACATAAACATGCTCAATAACTCAAATCTAGTCCCAAAAGGTTAGCTGAATCTACCTCACTGCTGAAATTCCACCCGAACAAGCTTTCAATCAACTCAATCCACAAAACGATCCACAAATAAATCCACCACTATCAACAATAGATAGTATATATCAAAAGGAGCATTTCAATATCAAAATTGGCACGAATTCTCCATACGGGCAAAATGTAAAAATTAGGACTAAAGTTCAAACTTCCCGAATCTGAAAATTGACTTTATAATAGGGTTCTACGTACAATGGAGCTTTTGGGTTAAAATCCCACAATAATCAAGCTCAAATTGAATGAGAAATCAACACTTCAAGTTTTTAAATCATAGTCTAAAAATCCCAAATTTTGGGTGTTCAAATGATGAATTTAAAGGCAAAAACAAAATAAAACTTATGGAAAACCCAACAAATCCTTCGAAATCTTCTTTTAAAAACACCCAAAAATCTTTGCAAATTCAAAAATGGAGTAAAAATGGTGACTCTCGGGTTCGGGAAAATTGAACAGAAAAATACACTCCGTTAAAGCAGATAAATATCCTCGAACACTGAGGGTTAGGGTAACATGACCTCCGCGAACGCGGGGCCCCTTCCGCAAATATGGAGCAATAGGTCCAAGACCTTCGGAAACTCGGAGAAGAAATTTCCTTATAGTAGATATCAACAAAATAGTAGTTGCCAAGTCAAATTTCATACTAGGAATGGACCCCCGATACACATTTGCACTTTGAATTTCGCAAATCAAATATATTAGCGAGTCGGACTCAACGAAATCATCAATTCAATTTCAAGGCCTCCTCATCACATTTACCAATGTGACATGATAAAACTAGTTTAAAACTCAAAATACAAAAACTATCCTTGGTAATTCCAAATATTATCACGAGACCATCTCTGGGGTTAGTTTCACTATTCGAGATTACTTGAACTGTCAAAATTTTAATCCAAACTCCTAAAGTCCAAATGATGAGCAAAATCAAACTTTGGTTTAGAAAATGACTATAATCAGAACTTTGGGCCTTAAAACTTATTTTAACTCCAAATTCATTTTTACAACTTCTCATACCTCAATTGCGATGTTTCGGTACTAGTGGAATCAATAAGTCCCCAATCCGACACTCAAAACTCAGAATGGTACAAAAAGTCTCTTTTTCAACGACTTAAGCTTTCAAAAATGCCAAAACTCATATTTTCAACCTTTAAAACGTAGGATTTTGGTTCCAACAATACAGATTGTTCAAAATATGTTGATAGCAATTTAGGAAAGGGTAAAATAGTAACTTTTACAGATAAGGCCAAAAATGACTAACCAGGTCATTACAACCATGTTGCACTAGCCCTCTTTGAGCCACTTGACCTTTTGGGAGACCTTCTTTACCTTTATTATCTACATTTGAACACTCAGTGATCTTATATCCTATCTTCCCAAAAACAAAGTATACATTGTTACCTCTCAAGCACTCAACGACATGGTTTCTCCCACACTTGGGGAACCTAGGAGGAATAGTACAACCTTTCACATCTTTGGGCCTTGCGGGTCACCTCTTTCTCTTTGTCAAACCTTTGAGGAGCACCTTTATAAGACACTTGACCTTGTTTGAATCGGCCACCACCAGACTTAAAATAAGAGAATGCACCCTCATAACGAGCTCTCTTGGACTCCCTTGTCCTCATCGTTTGTAACTTCTCGCTATCCACTTGTTCGGCATATGTCATAATCTATAGATATCCATTTTTTAATGAGTATCATGGCCTTGCACTCTGTCTTTACCATGTAGGAAATACCCAAAGTGAATTATTCATATGAGTCCTTGAGTTGGACACCAAGGAAGGAGCAAACATGTACAATTTGGTAAACTTAAAGGTTATTCCCTCACACTCATTGTACCTTGTTTCAAGTTCAAGAATTTCATTACTTTGGCTTCCCTTAGATCAAGTGAGAATAAATAATCAAGGAAAGCGGCCTTAAACTTCACCCAATAAATAGAAACTTCACGAACTCTTTGGGACTTCCATTGAGTGAACCAAACATGAGCAACTCCCTTAAGTTGATAAGCCGCAAATTTTGTTTTTTTTCGGATGACACCCCCATAGTATCCACCACTTTTTACACATAATCAATGAACTATTATGGATCCTCATTTACCTTTGAACCATACAACTCCAAGGGATTCATCCTAGTAAAATCTTTTATCCTTATAGGAGGAGTAAGAGTCTTTCGAGAAGCAAAAACTTATGCCAACATAGTGATTGTAGCTCTTAACTTATCATTAGAAACTTAGTCCGCCTGAGGGATATGAAGAGCTTGAGCCGCCGGAGGAACTTGGCCTTTATTCACATTACCTCCCGTAGGCAAAGAAGCACGTCGTGGAGCCATTTCTAAAAAAGTCAAAGGATGAAAGTTAGGACGTAGAAGCTTTGAAGGCACGCCATAGATTACAAAAGATGCAATGTTTTTCTAAACGTCTCATAGCCTCCTATTCATGGATATGGCATGCTTCACACCAAAGAAAAAGACTTTACTTGATGTGCCATGTTGGACTCTATAGGATGCTTGCAAACCTTATGCTTTGATACCATATTTATCACGACCCGGACTTATGGCTTAGCCATGACACGGTGAATGTGTCACTTAAAGGAATCTCATCCAAGCCTCGTGTTGATATAATAAGGATTCATAAGATAAAATAACCATACATAAGAGAATAAGCAAGTGAAAGTACAAAAAACTAAGAATGTCATGATTCCCACATGGGGATATATATCAATCCATTATGTCCAAATCATGCCACTGCATCATAGATCTTGGCGGGGTCCAGCACATAACTCACTGGCTCACCTTCAAGATATATTTCAAAAGACAGGGTTTCAAATGGTAAGGTATCATAAAGAGGCTTATTCTCGAATCATGAAAAATCACCAACAAATCTTCAAGCTCGGAATTGAAATCTAGCCACATAATGGATTAGTCGTCTCATCATGCATCCCTATATGGTTAGATCATGTAGGCAAAGAAATATGTGTTAGTACATGGAATGTACTAAGTATGTATGTATGCCATGAATCAAAGGAAATAACAATATTATCAATATGAATAATCATAATCAAGAGGAAAGGGACACAATATGCATGGGCAAGCAAGTTTATAATCATGAGAAGAAGCATCATTAAATCCATTCACAACCATAATATATGTATATGGGAATAAGACAATAACTCACATATAAGATTATGCGGACTATTACATAAATCTTGATGTCCCTCTAAATCAAGAAAAGAGGAGTGAGTCTACTATCATGACCAAGACCTACGGCCTAAGAGTGACATGGCAAATGAGATCCGAGAGTCCCCAAACCACCTCAAAGTATTCAAATTCACATCATCAGTTCAGAAGCACACAAGGTAGTAAACATATTAATTTAAAGGACAGGAAAGTAGGACTCATGCTATGGGGATTTCATTGGGATAGGGATTAACTAGAATTCACATAGCACATACCACAAAAATACTAAGTGGCGGGTAAGTGTGACTCACTCTATGGGGATAGAACGCGGCTTAGGACATTCAACATTACCACATCATATCATAACCAATCTTCATAAGACTCATATTGATAGATAACCATATCAATAATCTCCAAATAGTAGAACATAACATATATCCATACAAGAGTCTACAAGTTGTCCACCAATATCTCTAGTCATAGAATAAGACGGGGGCCAAGATATTTCCCGGGCTCACCACAAAGTAGATATAACATAACTGATAGCAATATAAAAGGTAGATGGATGATGTCTTGTCCTTGGATGATAGGACTCACCACAAAAACTTTTACGAATTTGTCTAGTTGCTACAAGGTGGTGGATATAGTCTCCGGCCCGTAATGGTTAGATCATGTAGGCAAAAGCGTATGTGTTAGTACATTTGAATATATTAAGTATGCGGTCATGCAACACATATGAACTTATTAAACATGTATTCAATGTTAGATGACAAAGACACAAATATAGAAAGAAGTATATAGAGAAGAGAGTAATATAACAATATGCCATGAAATCCATGATGCACGCAATGCCATTATGCGTACATATAGAGAGGATGTGACCATAACTGACATCTCAAACCCATGTGAGCTATTACATGAATTTTCCAGATGAAGACATCCTATTGGGTGAGGGAAGATTACTTGCCAAAGGTAATCTACACCACACCTTTATGGCACGGTCATTTCAGTGTTATGGACACCATCCTTACGACCTGTCATTTCAAAAGGATTTTCATATCATATCTATCTTATCACAATTGGCAACCATACCTTACGACCCAGTAATTTCGGTAGAGGGTTACCATATACCTATGCTGGCACATAGTTCAGGAGAAAGGAAGAGGACCTTTGGGGATAGCCCTGACGCCTCCAATCCCATTCAGTGCTAAGTCATAATCCCGCAAGAATACATATTTATATACATACTTTCAAAAAAGGCTCATGTCATTTCAAAACTTTTCAATGCATACTTAGGTTTAAAAACCAAACATCCTTCATTATCATGCACACTTGGGCTCAAAAGCCAAATCACAATTCAATCCATACTTTAATGCATAGGAATAGCTTATTAACATATATTCAATATGGTGTAAACACCTAAATATCATAGACATTTATGTGATCACATTCTTGTCATAATCATATGTGGGCATAACCTGCCGAATCATTTTCATAAACATATGTAAGCTGAACTCACTCATTTTCATAAGCATATGTGGGCTCAACCCACTGAATCATTTTCATAAAAACCTATATTCATGTATGCATGTGCCATAAATGATATGAAAATAGCATGTGCAATAGAGATTCAATCTTAAATAAACAATACAATATGAAATTTAAGTAAATCCATATTTAAATCACAATTTAGATTACCTATGCCTAGATAAAATTTTAAAGCGACAATGTATATTCAAATCATCACAATATCAATGCAATTCAACATATTAGGGCTTAAATCACTTAGAGATCAACAATAAAACATAGCCCATATCTTAATTTAATCAAATAAACAATAATTTAATAGACCCATATTCAAAGTAAGCTTAATTTCATAAATCAATGAGTGAAACAGGTTTGGGATTTTAGTTGTTAAAATTGACCATGAATCAATCCCACATACCTTAGCTACCCAAGAAGAAACAAGAAGAATTTGACGAAGAAGAGACCCCTTCCTTAAGCTCCAAGCTATGTCTTCACTAGTTCACTTGAGGGGAGTTCTTATAAGAGAGCTTGAATAATTCTAAGTGTTGAACTGAATTTGAATTAGAATAGAAGAGTAAAGGTGTTTTGAGAGGTTTAAGATAGGTTAAAAAGTCACAAATGACCCTTTGAAATAGCAAATATTACAAGAATGTCATTCATGAAACGGATGACAAAATGTTGTCAAGGGTCCCGTATGAAGGTCATATAAACAATCGAAAGGCACAGAGTGTGGCCTTCGGTGAAGCTACACTTAGATAAATTATCACTGACGAAGTCCCAAGATGGTGATTCCATACGTTGAAAATTTTCACACCAATGCTTGTAGAGACAACCTCAAGACCCATACAGGGGTCACATGGTCCATAAGAGGTTCATGGGTCACAAGCCTTGGCCAAAATGTTGTTTTCGAGGCCAAGGCTACCCTTTTGGGCCACCACACCGCCAATAAGAGCCATATAGATCGTGTGGCGTTCACGTGGTGGAAACCTTGGTCTTGAACTCCAACTGAAGGCCAACACTCTACACACAAGGCCAAAGGCCACCTCAAGGTTATTCCACACGACCCATGGAGGTGCTCATAAGATGTCACCTTGGTCAAAACTTTATGCAACCAAATTCCATGTACGATTAAGGCCTTACAAAGTTCGAGTCTTTACACATCTCCCCCATAGGAACATTCATCCTTGAATATTCTAGAACAAGGCTCAAAAACCTTGACTTAAGCATGAAACATCTAAACTCAGGGACACACTGCATATTTCATCACTTGAAAGTCATAAAGTATTTAAAACTCATCTCACATCTTTAAATTATTCAATACATCTTTAAATTATCTTCATGCACATGTATAAATGTCATTTCATGAAACTAAAGAGTGAAAGAATTAGTACCACTTGGAAAAGGAAAAACCCTTTCATAAGTTTCTTTGGACCTATTTTGAGCTATTTGGATGGTTGGAACTAGAATCCTGAGTTTTAAAAGTTTATGATTTTTGGCATTTTGGAGGCTTAAGTTATTTAAAAAATGAGTTTTGTGTCATTCTAATTTAGAGTGTTGGATAAGAGATCTGTCGATTTCATTAGCTCCGGAATATTGAAACTGAACTAAAGAAAGTTATGAAACTGTATTCAGAGTTAAAATGAGGTTTTTAGGCCCAATGTTATGAGTTTAGTCAATTTTGAAACCAAAGTTTCTATTTCATCAACATTCGGAGTTCAAAAGCTTGAATCGGCATTCGAAATATTTTAGTAGTTTCAGAAGGTGAAACTTACGCTTGGAATGGTGTCGAAATAATTTTTGGAGTTGCCAAGGGAAGTTTTAGTATTTTAAGTTGTACACTAGTTTTATCGACTCACATTGGTAATTGCAGCGAGGATCTGATGATTTCGTTGAGTCCAAATTGTTGATTTTGGTATGGATACATATTTGTTTAGTGCAATTCTGAGTTTGGATGAGTTTTGAGGGTCCATTCCGAGAAAGGAAATTGGACTCGGGTTGCTGCTTTTAACTGATATCTGGTGCAGGTGGATTTCTTCTCAGCCTTCGCAGAGAAGCCTCTGTGTTTATAGAGGTTGTGCTCTACTGAGCTCCATATTTGAAAACTATATCTCGCGTTTGCAAGGTTCTGACCTATTTGATGTCTGCATTTGTGGGATGGGCTCTACGATCGCGGAGTAGTTTTCATACCTGGGTAGTTTTAAATTCGTAAAACACCATTTTTAATCAATTTTTGAACTTCCGATCATTTTGGGACGATTTTAAAGAAAGATATTTGAAGATTTTTCTTTGGTGAGGATTTCTAACACTAAACTGATCATTGTCTATGAGTTGAGCATTTCTAATACTAAACTCATCATTTTCTATGAGTTTTATCTTTGATTTCATGAAATTGAACACCCAAAATTGGGAATTCTTAGACTATGATTTTCAAACTTTAAATGCTAATTTCCCATTCAATCTACGCTTGATTTTTGTGGGAATTTCACCCATGAACTTTATATTTCATGTAGAACTTGGTTTTAAAGTTATTGTTTGAAATCGGGAACTTTGAATTTTAGCCCTAAATTTGACCATTTTACCCCTTGCCTAATTTATGCCAATATGGGTATCAAAAGTCTCCTCATGATTAGTAGTATCTATTGTTGATAATGACTGGTCGATTCGGAGATTATTCAGAGACTTGAGTTGATTGAAAACTTATACGAGTGTGGTTTCGGCATTGAGGTAGGTTCGACTAACTTCTAAGGACTGGATTTGAGTTTTTGGGCATGATCATATGATAATTGTGAGATATAGATGGATAATTGTCTAATTGAGTTTATATGTTGGAATATGATTGGAAAGTGATTCTGGTTGAGTCGAATTGTGATATAATTTTGTTCTTATTGAATTACTGAGATGAATTATACTGGAATGATAAGGACTTGAGATAAAATGTGACTAAATGAGAATTGTGAGACTAATTAGGATGAGCTAAGTTCGGTATTAATGATATAGTTGCATGATTTGGATGAGTAAGGTCCGGTATTATTGATATACTTGTATTGTTTGGAGTTAGTCCGGTATCAGTGGTATATTTGTAAATTTAGGATGAATTAGGTCTGGTGATATTGATATTCTTGCATTTTTTGAGAGGAGCAAGGTCTGATATTATTGACACTCTTGATTATTGATATAACTATGATGATCTAAAATATGATGACAATTTTGTTATTTGTTGTGACACTTGATATTATTGATGTGTTGTCAAAATACAACACTTTTGATGTTTAAAACTTGGAATTTTGTGTGTTCTCAAAGTGATGTTACTAGATATGATGTGTTTTTATGTTTGTTTTGCAGGGTTATAAGGTTGGCACAATTTTTAAGCTATGTGTGCAGAATTTACTTAAGGTGAGGTTTCACGATACTTTCTACGAGTTGCAGAGAATTCTATGGGTCCTAGATCTAGTTTCATGTACAATTCTAGCAAAGGGTGATTTTTCTTGAGTTAATCTACGAACATGCAGATGAGTCGTAAAATATTTTATGAGTCGTAGACTTGGTATTGTGCCTTGAGGATTAGATAGTGGGGAGTTTCTAAAAAGTCATCAGACGAAATCCCCTACGGGCCATAAAAAATTATATGGGCTATAGAAAGGTAACGTAGAAGTAAACCTCAGATATGAAGAAGCAATCCATGAAAGTCCGACTACGGGCTGTAAAACATTATACGGCTCGTAGAAGCTCCCGTAGAGTCTGCCGACCCAGTTATCCTATTTTATTTTAGTTTTGTATTTTAAAGACTACAAATAGATTTTTCAGAATATTTTTTGTAACACCCCAGGTCTTAGGTGTGCTAGTCCTATGCATATAGAACATGATATGATTAGGTAGAAGTAGCACCAACTTCAAAAGTGCCTAATTTTTAGACTAGAGGGCTATAGTTACATCTAATGCTTAAGATGAGTGAGTGTATATAAGTTCTAAGTCACATTGAGGAGATCACGACCTTAAACGAAGTGGAAGAAAAGTGACGTGCTTGTAGGACTTAGGAAGCTAGCAGGTGAAGTCACTACATGCTTAGCTTAAATTGGCTAGGTATACGGGGAATAATAATTCTTACATGAGTGAACTCGCTTGAGGCCCAAATTAAGAAAAATGAAAAGAACGCGAAGACGAGGCCCAACACCGAATCTGTTCAAGTTTGATAAAGAATAAAACCCAAGTTAAGGATGTAACTTTAGTTCATGGTTTGACATTATAAAGGGACAATATAGACATACCAAGATGAATAGGAAAAGGGCCAAATTACACTTACCACACACTTCACAAATTGGGCCCAAATTATGTGAAAGGAAAAGAGAAAAATGGGCTTCCAAGGCCCATCAAAATTTGAGCTCATTAAGGCCCAAGTGACAGGGCCAAGCTGCTGCATCACCACCTTAATTAAATAAGGCTTAAAATGAAACAGAAAGTCGGCCAAGAGTGACCCTTTAAAAGGGGTTAAAACCAGCCACTTCATGTCATTTTAACAAAGCCAAAAATCATGTTTCCTTCCAAAGTTTCTCCTTGCTATTTCTTTCCCTTCCAAAGCAGCCAAAGAACACCTTTAGGGTTCTTGAAGAGGATCTGATCCTTGAAGGCTAAGCTAAGTATAAATACCCATGGCTTAGTATAATATTTCCATGAAAAACATGAGGTTTATGCTGATTATACTTGTGTTGGAATTCTGGACAGCATGTGTTCCAAAGATTATTGTACACTTTTCTTGTTTATTAAGAGGTTTTTCTCTTATTGGTTGGCTAATTTATGAAGTAATATTTTTTTCTGACAAGGTTTAGTTTTGTAGTGATGTAATAAGGCGTCTGCACCATTTTTATCTTCCGCAAAAATGAGTTCTAGTATGATATCTTAATTGTGCTCTTAGTAGGAACTTGTGGATAGGTAATTGGGAACTGTTGCTGCATGTCCTCCATCTATTTGGGGATTTTTTTGGACTATTTTAGGACTTTTTTATGTGTAAATATGTTGAAGAGAAATTGGTTTGAGTTGAACCACGTTCGGGTTGTTGACTTCGAAATGTAGCGAGAAGACGTAATGTTATGCTTCCTACTTGTGTGTTGTGTAGAATTGTTATGTGTTGTTCTTTGGGAGCTATTGTAAAACTGTTATGGGACTAAAACAAGCTGGATATAACATGCAGATGAGAATGTGTATTAGAAAATATGGCTAGAGGTTGAGAGGTTGAAAGAATATTCTTGGATTGACAATCATAAGCCTGCTGCCCGAGCATTTTTTTTTATTAGATTGGACTGCCAAGACATGTTTTTTAGCTGCTAATACTAGTTTTATCACCTACTCTATTATATATAAGTATTTGGAGGAAATGGAGATTACTTCAATGTAATAACGACTTACTACAATGAGGTATGTAAGGCTACTTGTTTTCGTATTATTCGGCATAAATCTAGGTTCTTCCATGGCACACAAAGACACTTATAAACTCTGACATAACTAATAACCATCTCTCTACTCGTTAATATCTTTATATGCTCCCATACATAGCCATTGTCAATTCTGCATACATACTTGGATACCAAAGATACATGAGTTCCTTTTTACTAAGTAAAGTTCATGTGTTCTTTAATCCCCTACGCATTTCATTAGTTGTGTAACTCTCTTTTCATTGTGGTACTATCTTGCATGATTGTTTACATGTCACATGTTATGTCTATAGTCCTACAACTCTAAAAGTAATGACCACCAAAAGACTCATCTCAAAAGTAGATAAAGGATAACTCGAAGTTGCTTATTAATGGGTGGTACCCCAAGAGTGCAAGAGTCACCTAGTATGGGTCGATCCCATATTATGGGGGTATCTCAGCAGTGAAAGGAAAGCCTAGCATGGTCAATCCCGATATTGATTTACCATTGATTAGCTAGTCATTTATATGATATATAGCACACAGATAATACAGTAAAGAAGGTAATGTAACAAAAAGGACATAAGGTACATGATTTCATAGTATGACTAAAGGTGGTCTCTTATCCTTACCCACCAGTGTATGATTTCATTTGAGTTCCTATTTCATATACAGTACTTCCTGCCTTACATATTCAGTATATTATCTCATATTGACGTCCCTTATGGGGGACTTGCATTTCATGTTGCAGGTACAGGAGCTAGTAGACTTCCCAGTAGGAGTACAGGATATCCAGCTGCTGCTACTGAGCTCTAGGTTGCTATGGGGCTTTGTGTGTCTAGAGATTATATTTTTGTATTGTATAGTTTTTTATAATGCGGGATCTATCCCGATCCTTATATATATTGTTCCTTATCTAGAGGCTTTGTATACTATGTAATGTATAGTGTTGTCATGTATCGTACTTTAGACATTGTGGCTCCAACAGCCTAGTCATATGTATTTCCTTTTGGCTTTTTATTATTGTCTACTTTCTTGAAAGCATGTTGAACATGGAAACCCCTTATAATGTTCATAGAAAGTGCATGCTTATATGTTGGTTCTCCCGAACCTTGTCGGCAACGGGTACCAGTCCGCCTCAATGGGGCTTTGGGCATGACAAAAATGGTATCATAGTGGGTCGTCCTAGGGAGTCTACAAGGACGTGCTTATGTAGTGTTTTGTTTATGGATGTGTTGTGCACCACATTTATTAGCAGAAGGCTATGTGGCATTTAGGAGTTGTTACTTTCTTTTCGTTCTTTAGATCGTGCCATAGAGCCAAGTGTTGTAGGAGGATTGTTTCTAACCTCTAAATTATTTTGTACAACGAGTATGCCGGAAACAAAGAAAAGTAAATGCAAAGGGAAGGAAGTAGAAGTGGTAGTTGGTGTACCCAATCGTGTGAGACAACAATATGAGGCCCAAGATGAGTCTCTATCAAAAACATCTCAGCTCCTAATGAACCATGAAGTAGTGAAAATTCCCTAGAACCACCTACTGATGCTACCGCGTAGGATCTGAGAAATGTAGTCCAACTATTGACTCGTATAGTTGCCTTCCAAGGTCAAAGACAACAAGGCCCAGTTATAGGTGCAGGTGGTGCAAATAACACAGCTATCATGAGGATACGTGATTTCCTTAATTTGGATCATCCATCTTTTATCGGGTCAGATCCTAACGAATATCCACAAGACTTCATCGATCAAATCCAACACACTTTAGATGTTATGCACGTAAGAGGTACAAAAGTTATGGAGCTGGAAACATATAGATCTAAGGGTGTGGCTGTACTATGGTATGAAGCTTGGAAGCAATCTAAGGGTATAAATGCACCTCCAACTACCTGGAAGGAGTTCAAAGAGGCTTTTCTTGACCATTACTTGCCTTTAGAGTTCTGAGAGGACCGTGCAGGTCTATTTCTGAATCTCCACCAAGGGAATATGAGCGTGAGGGAGTATAGCCTTCAATTCAATTCCTTGGTCGGGTATGCTCCTAATGTAGTTGCTACTATGGTAGATAGAGTTCATCGATAGGTGTATAGGTTGGATTTGTATCTTGTCAGAGATTGTACTATTGCTTCTTTGAATAAAGACATAGATATAACGATAATGCAAGCATTTTAACAAAATCTGGAGGATCTGAGGCAATGAAGAATGACATAAGAGTCAATAAGGGGGTAATCCAAGTGGGATAGATCTACGGGGTAGTTTATCTTGTCCCAAGGTGAGTGTAGGCATCAGGTTTCTAATAAACCACCTAGGCCATCATCCTCCTACTCTACGGCTAGTGCTCCACCATAACTTCAAGGTTCTAGAAGTAATCAATTTGGTCAAAGAAATGAAGGCCAAGGTGCATGGATAATAGGATATTCGACAAGCCAGCAAATTCCTCCTAAGCAGCCTTGCAAACAATGTGGGAGGTGTCATTTGGGTACATGTCATGCTAGGGCATATGTTTATTATTGGTGTGGTGTGCCAGGGCATATAATGAGAGACTCTCCGAGGAGTCATATGGGTGATATAGTAGAACTTACTGGGTCAGTTGTTGCATCATCATCGTCAGTTCCTCCATTAGATAGGGGTCAACAAACACTTACAGGTCATGGTAGAGGTGCTATAGGGTCAGCTAGCTCTAGCAAAGCCCATAATCGCACTTACGCTTTTTGGAGTCGGCAAAGTTTGGAAGCTTCACGCGATCTGATCACAGGTACATTGTTCTTCAATTCACATAATGTGTATGCATTAATTGACCCTGGTTCTACACTATCAGATATCACTCCACCAGTTTCTAGGAAGCTTAAGAGAACATCAAAATTATTGATCAAGACATTTGAAGTGTCTATACCAACCGGTGAATCTATAATAGCCAGAAGGGTCTGTTATAACTATGTAGTAACTGTTTGTGACCGTGACACACTAGCTGACGTTGTTGAGCTAGAAATGGTAGAATTTGATGTAATAATGAGTATGGATTGGTTAGCTTCTTTCTATGCCACTGTGGATTGCGGAACTAAGAGAGTGCATTTCCACTTTCCAAATGAGGTGCTCTTGAATGGGAAGGCAATGTTGGGGCACCAAAGGATAAGCTTGTTTCTTATTGTAAGGCAAGGAAGATGATGTCAAAGGGAATATATGTCATCTAGTTAGAGTGAAGAATATGGAGGCAGAGTTACCAGTCCTTCAATTTGTTCCCATAGTGAATGAATTTTTTAATGTGTTTCGTGAAGATCTTCCGAGTTTACCTATAGAATGAGAAGTAGGTTTCGATATTGACTTACTTCCAGGTACTCAACCCATTTCTATCCCTACATATAGAATGGCCCAGCAGAATTACGTGAACTAAAGGAGTAATTAAAAGACCTGCTTGAGAAGGGTTTTATAAGACCTAGTGTGTCCCCTTGGGGTGCACCAGTGTTATTTATACATAAAAAGGATGGCACATTGAGAATGTGTATTGACTACCGGCAATTGAATAGGGTGACAATTAAGAACAAATACCCCCTCCCCAGGATTGATGATTTATTTGATCAGTTACAGGGTGCCAAATGCTTTTCAAAAATTGATTTGGGATCAAGTTATCGCTAAGTGAGGGTGAAGGAGAAAGTTATACCCAAGACAACCTTTAGTACACACTATGGTCACTTTGAAGGAGAAAGTTATACCCAAGACAGCCTTTAGGACACACTATGGTCACTTTGAATTTTTTGTTATGTCATTTGGGTTGACAAATGCACCAACAGTTTTTATGGATTTAATGAACAGGGTATTCAAGCCATTCTTGGATGTATTCGTGATAGTATTTATAGATGATATTTTTGTATATTCAAGATTAGAAGAGGACCATGAAAATCACTTACGACAGGTATTACAAGTTCTTCGTGATTGGCAATTGTACGCCAAGATTTCCAAAAGTGAATTTTGGTTAAAATCATTGGCATTCTTGGGTCATATTGTATTTGATGAAGGAATAAGGGTTGATTCACAAAACATAGAGGCAGTGAAAGATTGGCCAAGGCCAAAAACAACCATGGAAGTTCGAAGCTTCCTAGGGTTGGTAAGTTATTACAAGAGGTTTGTTGAGGGTTTTCCTTCCATTTTTGCACCTCTAACAAAGTTGACACATAAGGTGACCAAGTTTCAATGGAATGATGCATGTGAAAGGAGTTTCCAAGAGTTGAAAATCTGGCTAACTTCTACACCTGCTAGTGCTTCCAGAGGGCACAGAGGGGTATGCGGTGTGTTGTGATGCTTTAAGAGTTGGCTTAGGGTGTGTACTGACACAACATGATAGGGTAATTTCTTATGCCTCGAGGCAACTGCGACGATATGAGAAAAACTACCCAACACGTGACCTTGAGCTAGATGCGGTTATATTTGCTTTGAAACTATGGCGCCATTATTTGTGTGGGGTTCACATCGACATATATACTGATCATAAGAGCCTACAGTACATCTTTAAACAGAAAGACCTAAATATAAGACAAAGGAGATGACTAGAGCTAATAAAGGATTATGACGTTAATACACTAAACCATCCATGGAAAATCAAATGTGGTAGTCGATGCTCTTAGTCGTAAGGCAATCATAAATATTGGTGATCAGACCGTTGTAAGTCAGGGAGTGGCTAAGGATCTACGTCAACTAGCAAATTTGGGAGTTCGCCTCCTTGAAACTCCAAAGGAAGGAGTTGTTGTGCATAATGCTGCAAAGTCTTCATTTGTAATGGAGGTAAGAGAAAAATAGTTCAAAGATCCTGTTCTACGATGACTTAAGGAAAGGTGAGTCAGGGTACGATGAAGGGCTTTGAACTTAAACAAAATGGAGTACTTTATTGCCAAAATAGATTATGTGTTGCTAATATTAATGGACTAAGAAGGAGGATAATGGAATAAGCCCATCATTCAGGATATTCCATCCATCCAGGATCAATAAAGATGTATCATGACTTGAAGGGAATGTTTTGGTAGAGAGGCTTGAAAAAGGACCTTGCAGAATTTGTGGCTCAATGTCCGAATTGCCAACAAGTCAAAGTAGAGCACCAAAAGATGGGAGCTTATATGCAATGTATAGAGCTTCCAACGTGGAAGTGAGATATGATTAATATGGATTTTGTTACTGGGCTACCTCTCTCATTTCAGAAGTTAGACTCCATATGGGTTATAGTTGATAGACTAACGAAGTCAACACACTTCTTGCCAGTTAAGAGTGATTATATAGCTGAAAAGTATACAAAGTTATACCTCAAAGATATAGTTAGGCTACATGGGGTCCAAATCTCCATTATATCTGATCGGAATGCTCAATTTTACTACAATATTTTGGAAGCCCTTCAAAAGGAGCTAAGGTACACAAGTGAATTTAAGTACATCTTTCCACCATGAAATAGATGGTTAAGAATAACGTACCATTCAAACACTTGAAGATATATTGCGGACTTGTGCATTGGACTTCAAATGTAGTTGGGTGGACCATTTTCCACTTATTAAATTTGCCTATAATAATAGCTACCATTCAAGCATCAAAATGACACCTTATGAAACTTTGTATGGAAGGAGATGTAGGTCACCAATCGAATGGTTTGAAGTGGTTTGCTTGGGCCAGATCTAGTCCAACAAGCCATAGAAAAAGTTACGGTAACACGACAGTGGCTAGAAATAGCCAAAAGTCATCACAAATCATATGAGGATGCTAGAAGGAGAGGACTGGAATTCTCAATAGGAGATTGGGTATTCTTAAAGGTGTCCCAAATGAAAGGTGTTATGAGATTTGGTAAGAAAGAAAATTAAGCCCACGTTACATAGGTCCATATAAGATTATTAAAAGATTTGGACAGGTTGCATATGAATTAAAGCTACCCTAGGAGCTTTCAATGGTCCATCTAGTTTTTTGTGTCTCAATGCTTCGAAAATGCATAGGTGACTCATCTTGTATCACTCCATTTGAAGATATGCAGGTCACAGAAGATCTTAACTATGAAGAGGTACCTATTTCTATCTTAGATCATCAAGTTAGAAAGCTAAGGAATAAAGAAATACCTTTAGTAAAGGTACTTTAGAGGAACCAGCAAGTAGAAGAGATGAGGTGGGAGGCTGAGAAAGCGATGAGATCTAAATACCCTTATTTATTTATGGCTAAAGAGACAGTCCAAGATGCAGAGTTGGGGAATTAGTAAGTACATGAGTTTGAATTCTTATTGTGTTGTCAAAAGTTTTTTTCAATGAAGGTTTAAACTTATTTAACT
Organism: Solanum rostratum; assembly: GCA_029948455.1. NCBI lineage: Eukaryota > Viridiplantae > Streptophyta > Magnoliopsida > Solanales > Solanaceae > Solanum > Solanum rostratum. Next base: position 30,920,021 of record CM057050.1, on the reverse strand, counting down.
TATCCAATTATGCTAATATTCGGGGACGAATGTTCCTAGGGAGGAGGTTGTAACACCCCACATCTTAGATATACTAGTCCTATGCATATGAAACATGATATGATTAGTTATAAGGAGCACCAACTTTGTAAGTTCATAACTTTTAGACTAGAGGGATATAGTTACATCTAATGCTTAAGATGAGTGAGTGTATATAAGTTCTAAGTCAAATTGAGGAGATCGCAGCCTTAAACGAAGAGGAAAAAAAGTGAGGTGCTTGTAGGACTTAGAAAGCTAGCAACTGAAGTTACCTATGTGCTTAGCTTAAATTGGCTAGGTATATAGGGTATATTAATTCATACATGAGCGAACTCACTTGAGGCCCAAAATAATGAAAAATGAAAAGGACGCGATGACGAGGCCCAACACTGAATTTGTTCAAGTCCGATAAAGAATAAATCTCAAGTTAAGGATATAATGTTAGCCCATTGTTATGAATTATAAAGGGACAATATAGAGATACCAAGATGAATACGAAAAGGGCCAAAGCACATTTACCACACACTTCATAAATAGGGCCCAAACTAAGTGAAAGGAAAAGAGAAAAATGGGCATCCAAGGTCAATCATATTGGAGCTCATTAAGGCCCAAGTGAAAGAGCATGCTGCTGGATCACTACCTCAATAAGATAAGGCTTAAAATGAAAAAGAAAGTTGGCCAATATTGGCCCTTTAAAAGGGGTTAAAACCAGCCACTTCAAGTCATTTTAATAAAGCCAAAAATCAGGTTTCCTTCCAAATTTTCTCCTTGCTCTCTCTTGCCTTTGCAAAGCAGCCCAAGCACACCTTTAGGGTTCTTGAAGAGAACTAGATCCTTGAAGGCTAAGTTAAGTAGAAATACCTATGGTTTACAATAATATTTCCGTGAAAAACATGAGAATTATGCTGATTATACTTGTGTTGGAATTCGGACAACATGTGTTCCAAAGATAGTTGTATACTTTTCTTGTTTATTAAGAGACTTTTCTCTTCTTGGTTGGATGGATTAGGAATAAATATTTATGTTTTTGACAAGGTTTAGTTCTGTAGTTATGTAAGAAGGCTGCTGCACCATTTTCATCTTCCGCAAAAATGAGTTCTTGTATGATATCTTAATTGTGCTCTTAGTAGGAACTTGTGGATTGGTAATTGGGAATTGTTTTTGCATGTCCTCTATCTACTTGGAGACTATTTTTGGACTGTTTTAGGACTTGTTTTATGCGTAAATATGTTGGAGACTATTTGGTTAAAGTTGAAATAGGTTTTGGGATGGTTGACTTCGAAATTTAGCAAAAAGATGTAATGTAATGTTGCATACTTATGTGTTGTGTAGAATTGTTATGTTTTGTGCTCTGTGAGTTATTGTCACACTATTATGGGACTAAAAGAAGCCGAATATGACATGTATATGATAATATATATTAGAAATTACAGTTAGAGGTGGAGAGGTTGAAAGAATACTCTTGGATTGACAATCACAAGCTTGCTGCCCCAGCATAATGTTTTATGAGATTGGACTTGCAAGACATGTTTATCAGCTGCTAATACTAGTTTTATCACCTACTCTATTGTAGATACATTTTCGAAGGAAAAGAAGATTACTTCAAGGTAATAATGACATAGTACAACGAGGTATTAGCTACTTATTTTCGTATCATTTGGTATGAATCTAGGTTCTTCCTTGGCACACCAAAGCACTTACAAACATCGACACAACTAATAACAGTGTCTCCACTCTTTAACATGTTCATATGCTCCCATACTTAGCCATTTTCAATTCTCCATACATACTAGGGTACCAAAGATACACGAGTTCCTTTTTACTAAGTAAATTCCATGTGTTGTTTAATCTTTTCTATTCATTTCATTAGTTGTGTAACTCTTTTTCAATTGTGGTATTGTCTTGCATGATTGTTTACATGTCGCATGTTATGTTTATAGACCTACAACTCTAAATGTAATGACCACCAAAAATATCATCTCAAAAGTAAATGAAAGATAACTCAAAGTTGTTTATTAATGGATGGTATCCTAGGGTGGAAGAATCACCTAAAATGGGTCGATCCCATATTACGGGGATATCCCAGGGGTGAAAGGAAAGCCTAACATGGGTCGATCCCCATATTGATTTACCACAAATCAGCTGGTCATTTATATGATATACTGCGCACAGATTATATAGTAAAGAAAGGTAAAGTAATAAAGAGGACATAAAGTACATGATTCCACAGTATGACTAAAGGTGGTCTCTTATCCTTACCCACCAGTGTATGATTTCATTTGATTTCCCGCCTTAGATATTCAGTACATGATATCATACTGATGTTCCTTAAGGGGAACCTGCAGGTACGGGAGCTAGTAGATCTTCCTAATAGGAGTACAAGATATCGAGTTGTTGTTACTGAGCTCAAGGTTGCTTCGAGGCTTTTTGTGTATAGAGCTTTTTTTTGTATTGTATAGTTGGCCATGACGCGGGGTTTGTCCCGACTCTTATAGATATTGTTCCTTATCTAAAGGCTTTGTAGACTATGTAAAGTAAAGTGTGATCGTGTATTGTACTTTAGACATTGTGGCTCCAACAGCCTAGTCATATATATTTCCTTTTGGATTTTTATTACTATCTACATTCTTGAAAGCATGATTAATGTGGAAACCCCTTATAATGTTCATAGAAAGTGCATGGTTATATGTTGGTTTTCTTGAGCCTTGTCGGCTACGGGTGCCAATCTGCCTCAATAGGACTTTAGGCATGACATTTTTTATAGGGAACAAAACATAACAGCGTGGTAATAGTAGAGAGCTTGAAAGAAACACTTGTAAAACTTTATTGGCTTTACTTTCAATCTTGTGATTCTTAGTGAAGAGTTTGGATCACTTGTGATTAATTCTCTTGTGTAAGTACTCAATTATGTTTTTCAAATTTATGATTCTTGAATCTACGCTGATCATGAGTAGCTAAATCCAGAACTAGGGTTCTAGGAGCAATGAAGAACTAACAAGGTAAAACCGGATAATTCTTAATTCATGAAAAGTATGCATGCATGAATTAATTAATTCTCTTCGTATTGAATGTTGTCTAACGGTGGCCTACGTTAGAACTCTCCTAGTGTTACAGACTAGATCAAGGTAGTAATGAATAGGAAAAGAGATTAATTAATAGAATTCGATTGATGTTTCTCGCCAAATAAACCAAACTGGGCTAAGGGGAGGTTGTACTGGAACAATATGTAAGGGTTAGTAATGTCACACTTCGGGGATGAACAAAATCACATAGTAAAATTCACCTTTCACATCGGCCAAAAGGTTTGGTGAACTTAACTTACTTTTCTGCATACTACACATCGAAAAAACTTCGATTATCTGGTAATACTGAGTTAGGGAATCATGGGAAACACAATATCGTAGTTACTCTTCACACTGATTTAATACTTGTCTTAGTTTAGGATTACTTTTCATAGTTTTTACCCCCCCCCCCCGGGGAGATAAGAAGGTTAATTAACCCGAATTACCTTGAATTCTCTTAAGTCTACCATATTCTCTGTGGGATCGACTCTAACCTCGGTTAAGTTATATATCTTGGCAACGACCCCTTTAGCCTAAACAAGGAGGTTTATCTTGGACGATATCAAGATTTTGGCACTGTTTCCAAGGGAATATGGCTAGACTTGTTTAATTCGAGTAGTTTGAGAATTAATCCTTATTTTTCTCATTTTACATTTTTTGTTCTTCTTCAGGGTACAGGTGTAGTGTATGCCAAATACGCAAAGTCCAGGAATTCCCTTGACTCTGTTTAACCTAGGGATCCAGAGTAGGCTAAGAAAATAAGAGGCTAATGCAGCTCTAAATCAGAACCAAATGAGAATGAGAATACGAATGATGAAAACCCACCTCCTCTTGAGGATATTGATCCACAGCCACATGACTTCAATGTCAAAGCTTATAGTGGAACCAACATCGGTTGAACCCCATGGCTATGGATGTTACTTGAGACAGTGTGTTATCGCTACTACCAGATGACATAAAGTTCGTAATTTTTAGTGGGTTGCTTTAGATGCTATAGAACTGTGAGTTGTTCGTGGACCTACCATTAGAGGATCCACATAGTTATCTACACAACATTATGTTTCTCTATAAGAGCGTATTGGGAACACAAAAGTTGTCTATTGATATTTTAGGACTTTGTGTCTTCTCATTATCTCTAACAAGAAATGTTGCGCTATGGCTATCTGAGCTCCTACAAAGTTTGATCACCAGTTAGGCTGAGTTGGAAAGGCTTTTTTGGAGAGGTACTTCCCAAGATTGAAGAAGCTCAAGTTGAAATATCAAATCAACAACTTTGATGAACTTCCTGGTGACTCGATCAGTACTATATGGTAGCGATTAGCAAAATGCTTGAGGAGTGTCCCTGATCACAATATTGTTGATGATGCTTTGGTGGAGATCTTCTACATTGCCCTGGATGGGAATAGCAAAGCATATGCTGATACCATCATCATGGACATGTTTTTAGATCTTCCATTTGCAAGTATCGCTGAGTAGCTAGAAATGGTGGTCAAGAGGAACGCGCTTGGGGGCCAAGGAACCGATCCTCCTCCAAGAGCTCTTTAACTGTTGGTACAAATTCGGAGCAAGCAAGGATAAACGAGGAGATAATGCAAATTCTTGATTGAAATATTACTAGCATGGTGGTGATGATAAAGCAAACCCAGGAACTAGTTTATTTAGGAGAACACCGTGGAGGTTACTATGACATGAATAGGGGAAGGGACAGAGATGCACATTGGGGTCGCAGAGATGGCTACAGAAATAGTCCTTATATACCACCACACAACTGTGATACTTGGGCTAGTGGTTCTAGGGTTGAAGAGATGCTTAATCGACTATTTGAGAAGGTTGACACATAGGATGAGACCTTGAGACGGATTAAGTCCGACATCTCAAGAATAAATCAGAAGATCAAATCTCATTCTATTGTTATAAAATAGTTGGAGCAACAGTTTGGTCAAGTATCAATTCAACTCAACTAGCATCAGAGAGGCACATTGCCAAATAGCACATCATAGAACCTAAAGAATGATAAATTGTGTATGGCAGTCACTGCTCGTGGTGGTAGAATTACCATTGATCCTTCCATGATGGTTAATGATGATGACATTTGGACATTTGGTGAAGTCTGAATACCCAAGTTGTCTATGTTGTGCTGCAAAAATAAATTAGGCACTGCTTGGAAGGCAACCTAAGGTAGACACTGGTGCTTAGGTGACCAGGTATGTTCTTTTTGACCCCTGTTCTTTATTTTGCATTTTTTATTTGCGTTAAGGACAATGCACCTCTTTTTCGATGGGGAGTGGGTAGTAATAGGCCTTAGTGAAGTCTGAGTAACCTAAGATTATAACCATCCTAAATTTTGAAACATAGGGGTTTTGTTGCCTGTGTTTTTTTCCCCATGGATATTTAAATTCTATTAAACCAGCATGTTTAGGATGTTTAGGTAGTATTCGTGACATATAGTTCTAATATATATGGCATATCTTTGTTTTTATGCTTTTGTGTAAAAAATTATACCAACTAAAATTTTGAGGTTAGTCTAGATAGAAATCATGCATCTTTAATTGATAATAGTGCTTTTTCTGATAAGTGAGGATAAACTAAAAATGAAAAACATGATCTGAGAGTCTTTGTTAATTGTGTAATCAGTGCTATGTGAGTGTGAGCTTAATTTGGTGAATTCAAATATTTTGCTTTATTTCAAAACTAGCCTCGTTACTTTGACTTAGACTACAAGTTAGTTCGTTAGGAAAGGATCCTACGTCATTGTTCATAATAGTCTGCTTAGACTAAATCACCAACCAAGTGTGTGAAATATCCCTTGATCCCAATATTTGAGCCTTACATGTACCTTTTATTTGTAAAAACCTAAGTTACCTATACTTATTTGATGTACGATCCTGAAATTGGCCTTAATCCTTCCTTGAACATTGTGCTCCTTGACTAAGGCAAAAAGCCTAAGTTGAGAATGGCTACCAAAAGTGGCCCTGGTTCCTAGGTTGGATATTGTGCACCTTGACTCAGGCCAAAAGCCTAAGTTGATGGCGTCGGGTGTAAGGTTAAACAAAACATGAGGGGGAAAACCCTGTGATACAGGGAAAAGTAGATAAAAATGTGTGTTGGGTGTATGAAAAATGAGTATTGGTAAGGCAAAAGTGTAGAAAGGGAGTATGTGGTAAAAACAACAGTGTTGGTAGGCCAAAGTATAGAAAAATGCAATGCCAAAGAGGTCCTTTAGTCAGTATGTTCCTAAAACATCATACCAAAGCCCCCTGAGCCTATGTTACAAGCCAATAAAGTCCTATAGTGATCCTAGTCTAAGTAGCCAAAGGTCATAGTCATGAGTATAGGGGCAAACATATGGTATTGAGCATGGTATTTGAATATCTTTTGTGAGAGTGAGTAATTTTGCATAGTCCCAAGCATTGTATCTGAAAGTATCATTATTAGAGAGATGTGAGACTTCTTTCTGTGAGGGCACTTGCATTGTATTATTGACATTAGACTACCTCAATGATTACAGCTTGTTGATAATTACCTTGCTTGTCATATTGGTACTGTCACATATGTTAAATAGTATTGGTTTGCTTGATAGCTATGTGATGTGTTTTTAAAGTAGTGTGGTATATGTGTTTGAAATTGATGTGATGTATACCATTGGATTGAGGTCTCAGTATTACTTTGCTTATTATATAGATTGAGTCTGTCGCTTGAGGACAAGCAACAAATTTGAGTTCAGGGTGTTGATGTGCTGTCAAAATACAACACTTTTGATGCATAAAACATGGAATTTTGTATGTTCTCAAAGCAATGTTAATAGATTTGATGTGTTTCTATTATTTTTTTGAAGGATTACAGGGTTGGCACAATTGTTAGGCTAAGTGTGTATAATTTACTGAAGCAGAGGTTCACGATACCTTTTATAGGCCGTAGAGAATTCTACGGACCATAGTTCTGGTTTCATGCACAATTCCAGTGAAGGTTGACTTTTCTGAAGTTAAGTCTACGAACATGCAGATGAGCCATTGAAGATTTTTGAGCCTTAAACTTGGTATCATGCCTGAGAATCAAAAAGTGGGGAGTTGCTGAAATGTCATCAGACGAAACCCCCTATGGGACATAGAGCTTTATATGGGCCGTAAAAGGGTGTCAAAGAAGTCAGCCCCAGATTTGAATAAGCAATCCACAAAAGACTAACCATGGGCCTTAAAATGTTATATGGCCCGTAGAATCCCCTGTAAAGTCTGTCGACCCAGTTATCCTACTTCCTTTTGGTTTTGGTATTTTAAAGACTATAAATAGGATTTTAGGTTATATTTTATAGGGAACCAAATAGAATAGTGTGGTAATAGTAGAGAGCTTGAGAGAAATACTTGTAAAACTTTATTTTGTCTTTAATTTTAATATTGTGATTCTTGGTGAAGGGTTTGGATGTCTTGTGCTTAATTCTTTTGTGTAAGTGCTCAATTATGTTACTCAACTTCATGGTTCTTCCATCTACACTGACCATGAGTAGCTAAATCCACAACTAGGGTTGTGGGAATCATGAAGAACTAACAAGGTAAAATCGGATAATTCATAATTCTTTAAAAATGTGCATGCATGTATTAATTAATTCTCTTCATATTGAATTCTTTCTAATGATGGCCAACATTAGAACTTGCCTTGTGTTACTGACTGGACCAAGGTAGTAATAAATAGGAAAAGACATTAATTAACAAGATTCAATTGATGTTTCTCGTCTAATCAACTGAACTAGGCCAAAGGGAGGTTGTACTAGAACAATAGGTAAGAGTTAGTAATGTCACAGTATGGGGATGGACCAAATCACCTAATAAATTTCACCTCTTGCTTGGGCCAAAGGGTTTGGTGAACTTAACTTACCATTCGGCATGCTACACATTGGAAAAGAATTTGGTTATCTGGTAATACTAAGTTAGGGAATCATGGGGAACACAATATCATAGTTACTCTTTATACTTCTTTAATACTTTTCTTAGTTTAGGATTTCTTTTCATAGTTGTTACAACCCCCCCCCCCCTTTTGGGGAGATATGGAAGTTAATCAACCCCAATTACCTTAAATTCTTCTAAGTCTACCATATTACCTGTGGGATCAACTCTAACCTCTGTTAGGTTATATATCTTGACAATGACTGCTATACCTTAAAGAAGGAGATGTAGCTTGGGTGACATCAATTAATCCTTGAGTAAATATGATTATTATGAGTTTCATACATCAGTACTCTTGTTGTAATTCTATTCTACATGGTTTCATATATATTTAGGGTGCACTATTGATTTACATCTATTGCATGTTGTGCGTATCATCTCTTGACCTGGGTAGGAGGCAAGGGCATTATAATTCAGATTGGTACCATCCCCTTGACCCGGGCAAGAGGCAAGGGCAAGATTCATACTTCATATACCTTTACCATGGGAATGGGGTAAGGACTTGGAATTATGACACCCTTGACTACGAGCAGGTAGCAAAATTATGGCATTCTAATATTATCTTGACCATAGACAGGTGGAAAGGCTGTGACACGCTTGGTATTTAAATTGATGAGTTGTGCATCATATTCATATTATGGTTATGAGGGTTAATGGTAGAGTTTGTGTGCCTAAAGTTGGGGATTGGATGAGACTGATATTAGAGGAGGCCCACTGTGCTAGATATTCCATCCATCCGAGTGTAGCTAAGATGTATCATGACCTTAAACAACATTGTTGGTTGTTTGGTATGAGGAAAGACATAGCCGTGTTCGTGGCCAAGTGTTTAAATTATCCATAGGTGAAGTATGAGCATCAAAACCCCAGTGGATTGATGCAAAGGATGCCCATTCTAGAGTGGAAGTGGGAGAGAGTAAGTATGGATTTTGTTAGAGGTTTTCCCATAGCCTAGGGCAACTTTGATTCAGTTTGGGTGGTCATTGATCAATTGAGCTAGTCGACACTCATTTTATCAGTAAGGACTAGTATAGTATGGAGCAGCTAGCTAGGCTACATATCCGAAACATTGTCAGATTGCATGGTATGCCAGTGTCTATAGTATCAAACAGAGGTTCTACATTTAGTTCTCACTTTTGGGGGGCTCTACAGCGCGGTTTAGGTACTAGAGTGGATTTGAGTTCAGCTTTTCACCCCATACTAATGGTCAATCAGAGCGCACCACTCATGAGGTGGGAGGACATTCTTAGGGCTTGTGTTATTGATTTTGGGGCCCAGTTGGATCAGCACTTACCATTGGTAGAATTTGCATATAACAACAATTATCATTCCAGCATCTAGATGGCACCATTTAAGGCCTTGTATGGCCGGAGGTGTAGACCAGCGAACAAATAGTTTGATTCAGGTTCAGCCAAGGTGTTGGATGTAGATTTTCTTCAGGATTTCATGGAGTTGGTTCGACTGATTCAGAGTAGAATTTTGACAGCTTAGAGTCACCAGAAGAGTTATGCTAATAAGAGTGGTTAGACCTCTTGAGTTCTTTGTTGGTGGCAGTGTATGGTTGAACGTTTAACATATGAAGGGTGTGATGACATTTAGGAAGAAAGCTTAGTCCATGATTCATTTTCCCTTTTGGGATTTTAAAGAGAGTTGGTGAAGTAGCCTCTGATTTTACTTTACCACTGAGACTATCTTCTGTTCATCATGTTCTTCATGTTTCTATGCTCTGCCAATAAATTTTAGTCGAGTCCCATGTGATTTCTTATGACTCTGTTGAGTTGGGTCCAGATTTTTCCTTTGAAGAGGAGCCTGCAGCTACGTTGCAGAGGAAGGTGAGCAGACTGAGATCTAAAGATATACTTTCTGTGAAGGTTCACCAGCACGACCGTTCGATTGATGAGGCTACTTGGGAGTTGGAGTTTAGCTTGTGGACCAGTATCCTCACCCTTTGAGGCTTTAGGTACTTTCTTTTTCCTATGTTTGAGGATAAAAATTATTATCAATGGTGAATGATGTGATGACCTGGTTGGTCATTTTTTGCCTTAACTATGAAAATTACTGTTTCATTCTTTCGTAAGTTGTTTTGGGTCTATTTTGAACTATTTGAATGGTTAGAACTAGAATCCTGAGTTTTAGAAGTTGAAAAATATGAATTTTGGACTTTTGGAGGCTTAAGCTATAGAAAAAGTGAGTTTGTGTGTCGTTTTGAGTTTGAGTGTCGGATGAAAGATCTATTAATTCCATCACCTTCAAAACGTCAAAGCAGAACTATAGGAAGTTACAAAACTGATTTTGGAGTTAAATGAGGGTTTTAATCCCCATGTTGTGATTTTAGTCATTTTTGGAACTAAAGTTTGACTTTGGTCAACATTTGGAGTTCTAAAGCTCGAATCAAAATTCCAACAGTTCCAGTAGTTTCAGATGGTGAAACTTACACTAGAAATGATCTTGAAATAACTTTTGGACTTGTCGAGGGCAATTTTGGTATTTGAGTTTAAAACTACTTTGTAGACTCGCATTGGTAATTGTGGCGAGGTGTCCATGAAACTGATTTTTGATGATTCTGTTAAGTTTGGATTGTTATTTTGGTGTGGATACATATTTGGCTTTTGAAAATTCTGAGTTCGGATGAGTTTCGGGAGTCCTTTCCAAGTAGGAAAATTAGACTTGGGTTGCTGGTTTTTACTGATAAGTGGTGCAGGTGGATTCCTTCTCTGACTTCATGGGGAAGCCTCCGCATTCGAAGATGGTATGGTCCATCGAGCTTTGCATTCTCGGATAGTCTGCCACGTTCGCGGAGATGTGACCTATTTGGTCTCTGCATTCACGGGATGGGCTCCACGATCGCGGAGTAGTTTTCATACCTTGACTATTTTAAACTTATAAAACAACATTTTTAATCCATTTTTGAACTCCCAAGCTTTTTGGGGTGATTTTTAAAAAAGGTTTTCGAAGATTTTTGTTGGATAAGCATTTCTAACATTGAACCTATCATTTTTTATGAGTTTTATCTTAACTTTATCTTTGATTTCATGAAATTGAACACCCAAAATTTGGAATTCTTTGACTATGTTTTTCAAATTTCAATAACTAATTCCTCATTCGATTTAAGCTTCATTTTTATAGGATTTACACCCTTGAACATCGTTTTTCATATAGCACTTTATTTTAAAGTTATTTTTCAGAATCAAGAACTTAAATTTTAGCCCTAAACTGGATCATTTTTCCCCTGAGCCTAATTTGAACCAATATGGGCATCAAAATGCTCCTCTTGATGAGTAGTATTTATTGGTTATAGTGATTGATCGATTTGGGGATTATTTTGAGACTTGAGTTTATTTAAAGCTATTTTGAGTGTAGTTTTGGCATTGAGATAGGTCCTGCTAACCTTTTGGGACTGGACTTGTGTTATTAAGAATGGTCATGTGATAATTTGAGATTTAGATGGATAATTGTGTAATTGAGTTGATGTATTTGAATATGATCGGAAAGTGATTCTGGTTAAGCTGAATTGTGATATAATTTTGATCCTGTTAATGAACTGAGATGAATTCTGATAGAATGATGAGGACTTGAGATAAATTATGACTAAATGAGACTTGTGAGACTAATTGTGATGAGTTAGGTCTTGTATTATTGATATGCTTGCATAATTGGGACGAGTAAGTACTGGTATTATTGATCCTTGTATTATTGGGACGAGTTAGGTCCGGTATCATTGATATATTTGCATATTTAGGATGAGTTGGGTTCGGTAATATTGATATTTTTGCATACTTGGGGACAAGTAAGGTCTGATATTATTAAGAAACTTGATTATTGATATAACTCTGATGATCTATAATATGATGACAGTTTGGGTATTAGTTGTGATACTTAATTGAGTACATATGATTATTTCGAGTTTGATGCATCGGTATAGCTGTTGTAATGCTATTCTACATGTTCACATGCATATATTACTGACATTGTTAATTTACATCTACGGTGTGTTGCTTATATCATCCCTTGACCCGAGTAGGAGGTAAGGGCATTATGACTCATATTGGTACTACCCACTTGACCCGGGCAGGTGGAAAGGGTTGATATTCATACTTTATATACCTTGATCATGGGCAGGTGGCAAGGTCATGGAATTATTATATCCCTTGACCATGGGTAGGTGGCAAGGTTGTGGCATTTTGATAGTACCTTTACCAGGGATAGGTGGCAAGGTTATAATACACTTTGTATTTGGACTGATAAGTTATGCATCATATTCATATTATGGATATATGGTATTTACGGGCTCTTGAGGATATCTTGCTCATTATTATTGTATATTTAAGTGTGTACTAACCTTTTTGGATGTAGGGATAGGGTTCTTCGTTATGATATGCTTGTTTTGTGATATGTTTGTTTTCATTTCTCTTACCTAGTTGATTAAACCTACTGGGTATATTTCGTTGTACTAACCCCTACTTTGTTTCATCCCTTCATATCGAGTACAGGAACCCACAGGTAGCTGATTCACTCTTTTCGACTTCCCTTCATCCATCCTGATCTTACCGGTGAGGCTCAGACTTTGAGTTGCCGTGGATTCTTGGGATTTCCTTCACTTTTCTTTTAGACTTGCATCAGGTTTTAAGAGACAACCTTGTATTTCATTTGAGACGTGTGCATTTACACTTATGTTTAACTTTAGGTGGTCTTGTACTCCTATCTCTAGATTTTTGGAGATTTATTATTTTATGTTGAGATGGATTCTGCTTTATTTCCTTTTCTTTTTATCGCAATCCATTTTGGGTCATGATAATCCAAAGAAGACAGAAGCTGTGAAAAATTGGCCTAGACAATTGTCCCCATCTGATATTAGAAGCTTTCTGGGCTTGGTTGGATACTGTATAAGGTTTGTTGAGGGATTTTCCTGCATTGCTTTAAGTTTTGACAAAGTTGACCTAAAAGTAGGCAAAATTCTAATGGTCTCATGAATGTGAAAGAGTTTTCAAATGTTGTAGGATCGTCTTAATTTGCCTCTTGTTTTGACATTGCCCGAAGGTTTGGATGGTTATGTTGTGTATTGTGATGACTCACATATAGGCTTGGGTTGTGTGTTGATGCAACATGGAATGGTTATTGCGTATGCTTCAGGGCAATTGAAAGTGCACGAAAAAAACTATCTTATGTATGATCTTGAGCAGTTGGTTGTTATATTTCCATTGAAAATTTTGTGGCATAATCTTTATGGGGTACATGTTGACATATTCACAAACTATAATTGTTTGACGTATGAGTTTAGCCAAAGGGATTTATATCTGAGGCAACGAAGCTGGTTGGACCTTTTGAAGGATTATGACATGAGCTTGATGTATCACTCTGACAAGGCTAATGTTATAGATGACACATTGATTAGAGTGTCTATGGGCAGTGTGACACATGTTCAGGGTGGAAATAAAGAGTTGGTTAGAGAATTGCATCATTTGGCTTATTTGGGTGTAATGTTGAATAGTTTGAGTAATGGTGGCATGTCGATGCCAAATGGGGTAATTTCATCTTTAATGGAAGTAATTAAGGAAAAACAAGTCATGGATCCTACTTTGGCTAAGTTAAGATATTTGGTGGCTGATAAAAAGATAGAGGTCTTTTCACCGGGGGAGATGGAGTATTATGCTACACGGGGCAACTATGTGTACCCAATGTGGATGGAATGAAGGAAAAGATAATTGAAGAAGCTCATAGTTCCAAGCATTCTATTCATCTGGGATCCACAAAAATAAATAGAGATCTGAGGGAAATATATTGGTGGAATGGAATAAAGAAAGACATAGCAGGGTGTATGATGGAATGTCCAAATTATCAACAGGTTAAGGTAGAATATCAAAGACATGATGGTTTGATCCAAGACATTGAAATACCAACTTGGAAACAAGACATAGTGAATATGGACTTCATTATGGGTTTGCCAAAGACTAAAATACAATTAGACACAATATAGGTGGTTGTGTATAGAATGATGAAAGCACCCCACTTTTTGCCGATAAGGACTTCTTATGGTTCTAAGGATTATGCTAAGGTGGCACATAATTATGGGACCATGGTATCTACCAAAGCCCTCTCAGTGCTATGTCATATCCCACAGAATACATAAATCATGCATATGCATATGCATAGCTTTCAACATAGTTCATACTATATTAAAAATTATACGTTCATAGGTTATATATAGTCATCATAATCTTTGATAAAACATCAACTAATAAGAATAATCCATCTACTCGCTTTCATCAGTCTTATGTTTACAATATAAGTAAAGAGCTTGGATATGCGATGATCATGAATTGTGAGTGTGTGTTTCCAGTATGAATGCGGAGCAATTTTGCCAATCTGTGTTTTGGATTTTGTTGAAAGACATGTTTTGGAACATCTAGAACCTACCCGATTTGTTTTGAGGAGTGACTTTCTATAGTTTGTATTAGGAAAGGACCTTAGGCCTTCATTGATTTCTTTTGAGTCGACTTTGACCATATAAGTCTCCAATGACATTGAGCCCTTTTTAAGTTGTGATCCTTTCTTTGGCAACCATGTAGTCCTGATATGTATTTTGAAAGATAATCCCTTCTTGTTTCTCACCATTCTTTCCTTGAGCTTATCTTTGCGAAACTAGTGGCCAAAGGCTAAAGTTGGGTGTGTTGTAAAAGAGGGGTTTCTCCCATTTTAAAAGTTGAGGAAAGAAAAGAGAAGGAAAGAAAAAGAAATGAGAGTCCTTGCATGATAAGAAAACAAAAAAGAGGGAAAATAATTAAAAAATGATGAAAGATAAAGAATTTTCTTGAAAAAGAGGATCCCCAAAAATTGTTGAAGAATAGGGAAACCTAGGATTGAGATTCAAAAGAAACAAAAGCCAACGGGAAAGGAAAAATATTGATGATCAAAGGAATCATGAGCAAAATGAGTGTGTGTAAAGTTCAAGCAGGGATAAGCCACTATTACCCATATGGTACCCTACCCATCCTTAAGCCTACATTACAACCCTAATAAATTCCTTTGGGATCCTAGTGCAGATGAAATCAAGTGAACTTCGATTAAGAATAAGGGAAAGTTTATGGGTTGAAGCTTACATATGATTTCTCATTTGTGAGAGTGACTATTGAATAGATCCTTGTAGTTAATGTCCTAACCTTGTGTGTTTAGGATCATATTGTTTTGGGGCAAATGGTCATGTTTTTGGGCAATAATTACCAGCCACATGATCAATTGTGAGCATAGCTATGACTTCGTTACTCTTTATTCATCTCTTGATGCTTCAAATCGCATAAGTGGTTTTTTGATGTTTTGAGGACCGGTGGAAAAGGGGGATTGTACGTGTTGCTCCTTGTGGCTCTATTTGCTATCTTTGAGCTTTGGAATGGTTGGTAATGGATTTACTTGAGGGAAAGCAAAATTTCAAGTGGAGGGTGATGATAAGTCCATATGTTGGACTTATTTGGAGCTTAAAAAGTGAAGAAATGTCGTCCTCAATATGCTATTATACCTCATCTATATATTAACCTTTGTGTTTTATGCCAGGAATGAGGATAAAAGTGCATCGATAGACATTATGCAAGGAATAAGGATTAAAGTGCATAGGTAGACAAGACTTAACAACATAAGGAACAAAAGCGAAAATGCTAGAAATGTGGTCAAAAGCGATGTCATAGATCCATTCGACCGATTGCCGAAATATAACCATGACTGCTAAATATTCTAGTCTTCAAATTCGCAACTTCATGACAAAAAAGAAACGCTGGTAGAGCTTCGCCAGATCACAAAACATGATTGGTGATGTATAAAATTATCTCCCAAAGTTCTAAATACTAGAGATTCGAAGTGATGCATTAAAGGGTTGTCAAGTGCATGTTCGGCGTATCGCCGAAGTGCTCAGCGATGACCGACCTTGACCGCCGAATGGTGCAACTATGTGTTAAGTCAGGAAAAATGCACGAGTATAAATAGAAGTTGTACATCTTCCTACACATATTTTGAGATGCTAAAACTCTAATTATCTAGAGAGAGAGAGTATAGAGAACCTTCTTTGAAGGCCAAGTACAAGGGTTTTGATTTTTAAGCTTTGGGAAATGAATTCTAGAGATTAGGAAGAGAAATTCTAACTTATTTCCTTATAATTCTTCTTACTCACATCAACGGCTACTAAAATTGGTACATATTTCTGAATTTTAAGCATATGTGTCTAAAGACCCAATGTTGTGGTGTGTATTTGATATGGATTCTTGAATTACTAGCTGGGTCTATTACATTTTCAATGTTTTTATGATATATGAGTGAATTCATACTAATTTCCATGTATAACTTATAATCTTGAGGTTGCAAACTCTGGTTCAACATTAGATCATTAATTACTACATTATTTTGAATGATCGTAGCGGATAATGAGTGTAATAGCTGGAAATCTTTTGGGATTTCAATTGAATACCACAAAACTGGGTTGAATGTCTAAAGTATTAGAGTGTTTGCGAATAATTTCTTAGGCCAATTGTGATGTATAACTTATAATCTTAAGGTTGTAAACTCTGGGTTAACTTTAGATCTTCACTTATTGCATCACTTTGAGTGATTTTAGTAGGTAATGAGTGTGATAGCCGGAAAGCTTTCGAGGTTTCATATGAATGCCATAAAATTGGGTACAATAGCTAAAGTAGTAGAGGGTTTGCTAATAATTGTTTTGTCCAAGTGTGTCCTTGAGTGATCCACATATGAAGTTGTAACAAGTTTATGTTTCTCACCTTTGTTGTCCTTATTGAAGTATTGGGTACTATCAATTCAAGTTACTCTCGTATTGTTAACTCAAATATTCAAATATTTAGGCTCGGCTAATTAGCTCTCATCCCATATCCATACCCCACC
This sequence comes from Solanum rostratum, assembly GCA_029948455.1. Taxonomy (NCBI): domain Eukaryota; kingdom Viridiplantae; phylum Streptophyta; class Magnoliopsida; order Solanales; family Solanaceae; genus Solanum; species Solanum rostratum. The sequence continues at coordinate 30,903,127 of CM057050.1, read as the reverse complement.
GACACTATCCTCTGCTGGTTGTGTCAAATGTAATCTCATAATTATTTGTAGTTGAATGCTAGTTTTATTTTACTCATGACACCCCATTTCAATACTACAATTGCCAAGTTCAAATTAGTACTTCATTACTCAAACAATCATACCATTCCCTGTGGGATTAGATCGCAACTCTTCCTTGGGTTATTATGCTGATAATGATCGTCCACATTTTCTAAAAGTCAGGTGTTCTTGATCGTCATCACACCGCATTACTAAAGTGTATTTATGTCCTTACAGAATACAAATACCTTGACGAGGAAAAAAAAGGAGAAATCAGTTTCGTGACTTTTTCCCTTAATAAGAACCATGTGTGACAAATATAGTAATATAAGAAACTATGGCTCCAAGAATGGGTAACAATGAATATAAAACTTCACCTTATTAGTTCTTTCTAATTTCTTTTTTGAAGTATTTTCTACTTCATCCACAACATCATCATCCATTTTTTTCGCAGTCTCATAAGAATCACGAGACTGAGTCTTTATCACTACATGCCAACCTTTGTTGGCATTATCATTAGCATGAAACACTTGATATGCTTGGTCTGCCAAAACAAAATGCTCGTTTGTTTTCAAATATCTACTCATATTCATAATTACAAAGTCATATTCATCTCTTTTACCTCTTTTTATTTTATCATACACAATCAAACCAGTTACACCAGAAAAAAATCAATCTTCTATTTGAAACAAATTGCAATTCAATCACATCTATTAAGATTCCATAATAATCAAGGTTCTCACTATCTTTATCATTCTCGTCAACCACAACAATGCCCCAATTTTTGAGTCCTTAACATTTGATAGTGATCTTTTGTATGTCACCTATATCCATTAATAATATAATCATTAGTATGTGTTGAATATTTTGTAGGACCATATGAAAGGGAGAGAAGATTTTCTATGACCCAACTATTGTCTTCTTTATTCAATTGTGCAACCTAAAATCAATATAACATTTAATATTTTCGAATAAGTAGTAAATAATTAAAATGAAAAATATGATCTTTATGTATTACCCCCCAATCTTTAAACCATTCAATAAATTCTCTGTCACATTCAGTATCTGACAAGTGTTGAAAGTATCTATATGAGTTTGTGCGAACTCTCTACAAATTTGAGGTTATTTATAAATGACATATATAAATGATATCATCTTAAAGTAAATTATAAAAATATGATGATAGACAAAATGTCATGACCCAAACCTAGTAGGTACAACACGGCGAATGGAGACCCGAAGGAACCCCAAATAAACTTCTTAAGCATACATGGCACATCCTTGGTTGTGGAAGCAAAATTAAAAGAAATAGCACAAAAATCCAGGGGGAAGCGGGACTTTGGACGCACACTGTGGGTATGTTTTAGGGAAGAGGTTAGCATGGATCACATATCAAATAAAGTCTAAGGGGTGGGTAAGTATGACTTACATTATGGGGGCAATTGAGACTTAGGAATTCTATCTCAACAACAACATACAACAAGCATGAGCAGGCGATAAGGATTAAGGGAGTTTTTCATAATACATAAGTATAATAAGAGTTAAGCTCATAGCATGCATATCCAAATATCAAACCACATCTTTAAAGCGAAAGGAACGGGGACGGAGACATCTCTTAGGCTTACCTAAAAATATCATATCCATAAATAGACAAGTCTTACTAAAGCATGAAAGTAAAATGGCTATTGTCGTCGAAATAGAGGACTCATCAAAAGTGATCTTCAACCGAATTGTCTAGCCACGTGGAGGAGGAGGATAGATAGGAGCTCTACTCCCTACATGGTTAGATCATGTAGGCAAAAAGTATTTGTTAGTACTTGAAATGTACTAAGTATGGGGGTACAATGCAACAAAGAACATAAGCCATAATTAAACAATACGCATGATCATAAACAACTGATATTAGCTCAATATGCCATGAATGCTCAATGCCTTAATCAAAATATCCATGTGGAATTGTCAAGTCACATAACATATCATACATAGATGGTAAGTCACCATAACCTACATGTAAGACCAAGTGAGCTACTACTTAAAATTTTGACGTTCACTCCACAACAGACTAGGAGTGGTCTATTTTGCCAGGGTAAACCAAACACTCACCTTACAGGAATTCCCCCATTTCGAAAGGTGCTTCATGAACACCTTATAGAAACACTACCCTTTTCGGTTAACATATGAAAAGAGTAGCTCGTCAAAACCAAAGCTTCATAATACTAAAAGATAGGGCTTCATGACTTTCATAACTTCCTCAATATTTTCATATCTCATAGCATGCCTAATGTCCCTTTCAAAATTCATATCATTCATAGTTTGCACAACATGACATAAGGCCCTCAACATCATAGAAACTTGATATACATCTATGATTAAATCATGGTGGGTACATGTACTCAAGTTTAAAACTATGCAATTCAAGAGTAAATGATATGAGAGGAGTAGAATAAAATTACTTGAGCGTTATTCGAAATAACCTACCAAAAGCATCATAAGACTTAGCTAGGGTATCATCAAACCCTCAAAAAATTTCATCAATTTCACATGGCATTTCAATGCAATATAATGTACAAAGGTAGAATACCATAAATCTCTTAATAATGCTATCATATAAAATAGTCCATAAATTTTCATTAATCTTCATAACTTGGAAATAGAATAAGGGGAAGAATGAACGATCTTTAAGGAGAAAGGACTCCACAAATTAAAACCCACAAACCTTGGTGTGTTTTGGTGTAGAAAAATCTTATTTGGAAGTGGAGAATCGAAAACCCTAGCTTGGCCTCTTCTCTTGAAAGCTTTGAACGACTTGGGACTGTTTTGGATGGGTTTAAGAATTAGAATATTTGAGAATGAGGAAGAATAGAGTGGATTAGGATGTATATGGCTGAAAAAGTGCCTTTTGAAGGTCAAAATGATGTAGCATAGGCATACAATAATAGGAAAATTCAAACTTGCCCCATTTGAATATTCATCAAACAGGACAATGAGACCCTAATTATTACCCATGGTCCACTCTGTGGGTCGTGGAACAGATGTTCCATCTCGTGAAAGTTTGAATCCTTAGAAACTATCTCTGATCCTCAACACAAGACAAGACTTACGGCTTATAAGTCGATATACGGGTTATCTGGTATCTTATATGCCCAACTACAGAAATCAACATTTTCACCAAGTCTGGCCATCATTCCAAGAGCACAAGACATGGCCCGTAGGACCACTTGCGACCCGTAGATCCTTTCAGAAAACCCACTAATACTTGTAAATTTCCAGATTTCATTTTTAGGCACTCTTACATCCTCCAAACATGTAGGGCGTTACAATATCTCTCGTTTGGGAACATTCATCCCAAAATGTGCTAAACGTTGGCTCTAAGGAATAATTATATGTATCCCATGCAATAATGCAACATATACATCACGTAAAAAAATTTCAAATCATGCTTCAAATAGCATTTACAATGCAATGTTAAAATCACATAACCAAGCATAGTTGACATAAAAATGACTTGAAAGAAAGGCAAAATCTCTAAAGCAGGAAAGCTTGTAGTACCTCAAGCTTGATTAGAATGGCAGAGATAGGGGTATCACTCCTTCATATCGGCTTCGGCTTCCCAAGTAGCACTCTTCACTGGTTGGTTCCTCCAACCGACTTTGATGGATGCTACGTCTTCATTTTTCTAGATTTTCACTTGCCTATCAAAGATTTTCACCAGAACATCCTTGTAAGTCACATTCTCTTCAACATTTACCAACTCCAAGGGAACAATGGAATCAGGGTCTCCAACAAATTTCCTCAACATAGAGACATGGAAGACCAGATGAATTATGCTCATTTCTATGGGCAATTCTATCTCGTATGCAACTTTACCAACATGTCTAAAGATCCGGCAAATCCCTACATCCCTAGGGCTTAACATTCCTTTCTTTCTAAATCGTACAACACCCATCATCGGAACAACCAATATGTACACCCAATCATCAACTTTAAAAACAAGGTCTCTTCTTCTAGTATCGATATAGGACTTTTGCTGACTTTGAGCTGTGTTCAATCGTTCCCTTATTATCCTCATGTTCTCTAATGCTTCCATAACAAAATTTGTACATAACAAAGACATCTCTCCCACTTCAATCACCCAACTGGGAATCTACAGCCTTTACCATACAAGCTTTAAAAGGAGTAATTCGAATGCTAGAGTGATAGTTATTGTTATAAGCAAACTCTATAAGTGGAAGATGTTCATCCTAACTATCCTTAAATTCAAAGACACATTCCCTGAGCATATCCTCAAGGGTTTGAATGGTCCTTTCAGCTTGACTATATTTTTGTGGATGAAAATGTCTTGCTAAGCTTGACTTTAGTAGCAAGGCCTCTTTGGAAAGCCCTCCAAAAGTGAAAAGTAATTTGAGCACCACGATAAAAAATAATAGCCAATGGGACCCCATGCAATCTAACCAACTCAAGAATGTACAGGTTGGCATAATATTTGGCACCATAAGTCAGCTTAATCGGTAGGAAATGAGCTGACTTGGTCATTCTATAAAAATAACTTAAATAGAATCAAAATTCCTCCTAGTCTTTGGTAAACCAATTACAAAATCCATGTTGGTTTCCTCCAACTCCCAAGTAGAAATTTCAATATATTGGACTAGGCCACCCAGCATTTGATGTTTGGGAATTATGGCAACAAGCTACAAACTTTGCAATATCTATTTTCATGCCACCGTACCCATACACTTTCCTCAAATCTCTATACATCTTTGTGGAACCATGGAGAATGGAATAAGATGAATCATAAGCCTCATTCAAGATCAAGTCTCTTAAGCCATCGACATTGCACACACATAACCTACCTTGGTAACTAAGGACTCCATCTCCCCTTGGGAGAAAACCTCCAATGTGCCATCCTTCACCAATGACTACAATTCCCCCAAAGTGTGGTCAAGGTTTTGTTTGTATTTGACCTTTTCCACCAAGGAAGACTCAGAACCATCTACAAGTACCTCCATTTTCGGCCTCATCAAACCTAACTCCCGATCTAGCCAACTGGTGAACTTCTCTTTCCAATTCTTTCTTACCATCTTCAATATAAGTTGTACTCTCCAGGGAAACTCTACTTAGAGCATCGGCCAGAACAATGGCCTTGCCCCAATGATAATGCACATTCATGTCATAATCTTAAGGAGTTCCAACCACCTCCTTTGCCTTAATTTTAGATCTCTTTGGGTGAACATGTGCTGGAGACTCTTATGGTCGGTGAACACATCTACATGAACCCCATATAAATAATGACACCATATTATAAAGGCAAATACCACGACCACTAGATCAAGATCATGGGTTGGATAGTTAAAGTGATGCACCTTTAGTTGCCTAGAAGTATAGGAAATGACGTTTCCATTTTTGATCAACACACACCCCAAACCAACTCTTGAAGCATCAAAATACACCACAACACCTTCTAAGTATTTCGGTAAGGACAAAATAGGAGCGCATGCAAGCTAATCTTTCAAAGTCTTGAAACTTCTTTCACATTCATTGGTGCACGAAAATTTGACCTTTATTTGTGTCAACGTTTTCTAGGGAGAAGAAATTGAAGAGAAACCCTCAACATATATTCAGTAGAACCCTGCTAAACCCAAGAAACTCCTATTATCTGTTGGAGTCAAAGCTTTAGACCAATTTCTTACAACCACCATCTTTACTGGATCCACTTTAATCCCTTTACCCAACACAACTTGCCCTAGAAATGCAACTTCCTTAAAAAAATTCATTTGTCAAACGTAGAAAACAATTTTCTATCAATCAATGCTTGTAACACCAACCTCAAATGTCTCACATTCTCTTCTTCACTCTGGGAGTAGATCAAAATATCGTTTGTGAATACCACCATAAATATCTCGAGGTAGGGTTTAAAGACACTATTCATAAGATCTATAAAAATTTCCAGAGTATTGGTTAAGCCGAAGGACATCACCACGAACTCAAAATATCATATCTTGTTTGGAAGGGCGTTTTGGCAATATCACACATACTTACCCTTAATTGATGATACCCAAATAGAAGGTCGATCTTTGAGAAGTGACTAGCCCTTTATAGTTGATCAAGTATGTCATCTATCATTGGAAAGGAATACTTTTTCTTTAGAATGACATTGAGTTATAGATAGTCAATGCACATTTAAGTGAGCCATCTATCTTCCTTACAAACAACACTGGCCCATCGAAAGGTTACTTGCAAGGCCTTATGAAACCCTTCTCCATCAAATCTTTTAATTTTTTCTTCAACACCCCTAGGGCCATGCGGTAAAGGGGAATAGAAATGGGTTGAATATCGAGGAGGAGGTCTATACCAAAATCTATCTCCCTTTCGAGAGGGACATCGGGAAGCTCATCCGAAAAAACATCAAAAATATCATTAACCGCCGAAACTGACTCAATAGGAAGGACTTTAGACTAAACATCCCTAATCCTTATAAGATGGTGTATACAACCCTTAGAAATCGATTCCCTAATCTTGCGAGTTCTACAATCAATAGAAGCATGATATGCATGTAACCATTCCATCCCAAAAATAATATCAAAATCTACCATGTCAACTTCAAAAAATCACAAGGCAAGACTTTATGCAATATAGACATGGGACAACCCCTATAGAATGTTTTAGCAACAATAGACTCACCAACGGGGGTAGACACTTTAAAGGGGTTACACAATAACTAGGGACACACATGAAGTCCATTAATAGTAAAAAGAATAATGAATGTGAGAGTGGCACCCGATCAAATTGTAGATCTTTAACATACTGGTAACAACATCGGGCACGTCATCCACCCTTTGCCTCCCTTTAAGAGCATAGATGTTATTGTGATGTGGAGCACCCTTTTGTTGGCCACCTTGTACCCTTTGATCACCACACCTTGCCCTTGGGGACAACTATCTCTACCCTTGTTGGGACAATCCACAATCTTGTGGCCCGTCTTGCCATACCCAAAGCAATCACCTGCATTTTTGTAGCACCTACCACCATGATTTTTACCACATCTTCCATACCTTGAAACAATTTGAACACAATTACCACCTTGAGCTCTAGGGTTGGTCGCCCTATCATCAGCTAACCTTTGGCCTTGAGCATTAGAGGGCCCTTTCCCTTGGAATTTGTGTCCTTATTGGAATCGGCCACTTTTGGCATCTTGAAACCCACCATCACAACGAGCCCTCTTGAACTCATAACTCCTCCTCTTCCTAAGCTTCTTTCTTTCAAGTTTCTCGGCATATGTAATCAGCCTAGTCAAATGCATATCTCCTATGAGCATGGAAGTGTAGCTTTCTTCATTGATCAAGTTAGACACTCCCGACACATGATTGTGCACCATTGCCCTAGGATTGGCGACCAATTGAGGAGGATACTTTGAGAGATTGTTGAATTTTAGAAAATACTCCCTAACACTCATAGAACCTTGCTTGAGGTTCAGAAACTCTATCGTCTTTACCTTCCTTAGCACCATGGAAAAGAGATGGTTGAAGAAGGCAGCCTTGAACTCTTCCCAAGAAAGAAGATCTCCATTCACTCTATCCCTTTTCCATTGAAAAAACCATAATTGAGCAATGCGCTTTAGTTGATAGGCCCCAAGTTATTCTTTCTCCTCCAAGTTTACCCCCACAATATCAAGAACTTTTTGCACCTCATGGGTGAATTCTTAGGGGTCTTCTTCAACTTTGGAGCCATAAAACTCCGGAGGATTTATCCTTGTGAAATCCCTCACCCTTGAGGTGGGGGTAGAAGCATAAGGAGCTTATTGGTTGTCCATGACCCTTGTCAATAAGATGATGACACTACGGTATTCGGCATGAGTGACCCTTATTTTCCTTGAGGGACTTGTGGAGCTGGAGGGGATGGTTAACCCTCGGGTGTGGGAGCTCTTTGAGCCGCTCATCTTTGAGGCATGATCTAGAAGAGCAAAATACAATCCATTAGAATAAGGGAAACCTTACCTTAAGTCTAAAGCATGACATAAAATATAAAGAAGTGAATTATTCCTAAAATGACTTATAGCCACTCATTCATAGTTGTGTTGCACTTCTAAACCATACACAAGACTCTACTTGATGTGGTGCGTTGGATTTTTGAGGACCATTTACAAACTAAGTGCTCTAATACCAAGCTATGTCATGACCCAAGCCTAGGGACTAGGTGTGATACGATGAATAGAGAGCTTGGAGGAACCCCAAATAAGCCTCTTAAGCATACGTGGCACATCCTTGGTTGTGAAAATAAAATTAAAACAAATAACACATAAATCTACGGGAAGTGGGACTTTGGACTCATGCTACAGATATGTTGCAGGGAAGAAGATTAGCATGGATTACATAGCAAATAAAGTATAAGGGGAGAGTATGTATGAGTCAAGCTATGGGGGCAACTAGGGACTTAGGACTTCCATCTGAAGAAAAACATACAACAAGCATAAGTAGGGGATAAGGACTAAGGGAGTCTTCCATTATACATAAATATAAGAAGAGTTGAGCTCATAACATACATTCCCAAATATCAAAAAACACCTCTAAAGTGAATGGAACAGGGGCCAAGATATCTCCTGATCTCACCCTAAAAAGATAATATACATAAATAGACAAGTAATACTAAAGCATTAAAGTAAAATGGTTATTGTCCTCGAAGTAGAAGACTCACCTAAAGTTATGTTACATAAAATTGTCTATCCACGTGAAGGAGGAGGATGGATAGAATCTCTGATACCTATATGGTTAGATCATGTACAGAAAAAGTATGTGTTAGTACTTGAATGTACTAAGTATACAAGGTGAAAGGCAACAAAGAATATAAGACATATTTAAACAATATGCATAATCATAAACAATAGATATAGGCTCAATATGTTATGGATGCTCAATGACTTAGTATAAATATGCATGAGGAATCATAAAGTCATATAACATATCATACATATATGGGAATGGACTATAACTCACATCTAAGACCAAGAGAGCTACTCCTTGGTATTCCCGTGTTCACTCCACACCGAACTAGGAGTGGTCTACTTTGCTAAGGTAAATCAAACTCTCACCATACCAGGACTCCCCCATTTCAGAAAGTGCTTTATGAATACATTATGGGAACATTACCCTTTTCAATTTCCATATAATAAGAACCTTATCGAAACACCACCCTTTTCGGTATTCAATTAACATGTATCATATGAGAACACCACCCTTTTTTGTCAATTATGTAACACAAGTTATATGGATCCATTAGCTAACTCACAAACCTATGGTGACAACATAGTTATGGGATAATGGTTATCTACAAAGGTCCTCTCAATGTTAGGTCACAATCCCAAGGAATACTCAAGTCATACTTATAGTCATAAATGCAAAGCATCGTAATATCATAATAATATCATAGAGTAGATCATCAAAACCAAACCTTCAAAATACTAAAGATATGGCTTCATAACTTCCGCAATATTTTCATATCCCATAGCATGCATAATAACTTTTTCATAATTCATGTTATTCATAGTTTGCATAACTTGCCAAAAGGCCCTCAACACCATAAAATCTAGACATATATCTTTAATCAATTTACGGTGGTACATGTAATTAAGTTTGAAACGATGCAATTCAAGAGTAAATGACATGAGAGGATTGGAATAAAATTGCTTGAGCATTATTCTAAATAACCCACCAAAAGAATCATAAGACTTGGCTACGTATCATAAAACCTTTATAAAAATTCATCAATTTCACATGTAATTTCAATGCAATATAATGTACAAAGATAGAATACCATAAATTTTTTCACAATGTCATCATATGAAACAGTCCATAAATTTCCATTACTTGAAAATAGAATAAGGGGAAGAATGATAGAGCTTTGTAGAGGAACGGACTCCATAAATCAAAACCAACATTACCTTGGCGTGTTTTGGTATAGAAAAATCTGATTTAGAAGTGGAGGATCCAAAACCCTTGCTCTGCCAGTTCTCTTGAAACCTTTGAAAGAGTTGAGATGCATTAGAGGGGTTTGGAACATATAATATTTGAGAATGAGAAAGAACAGAGTTGAGAAAGGTTTTATAGGACTGAAAAGGGGTCTTTTGTGGGTTAAAACAATGTAGCATACACATACCAGGTCAATATTGCCCCCTTTTAAATATATACCAGACAGGACCATGAGACTCTGATTACGGGTCATGGTCCAGTGTACAGATCGTGGAAAAGAGGTTTCATTTAATAATATTTTGAATCCTCAAAAACTATCTCTGATCCTCAAACCACGACAAGACTTATGGCTCATAAGTCAATGCACGGTCCATTTGGTATCTTGTATACCCAACTTCAGCAATAAATATTTTCACCAAGTTTGGCTATTATTTCACGAGCACAAGATATGACCTGTGGGACCACTTACGACTCGTAGACCTTTTTTGTAAAACCTACTAATACTTGAAAAATTTCCAGATTAGATTTCTTAGGAACTTTTACATCCTCCTAACAGGTAGGGCCTTAAAAAACTCTCTATACTCAAGATATGGTATGACTTCTTCACAATTCTTTAGGATGTATATGTGCTTGCTTCAATTCATTTGCTTCAAGCTCACATGGATCTTTCGCTCCAAGATATTTTTAGATTGACAAAATATGGATAAACCTCCATTTGAAGCTTTTAAACCCTTATCATAACTTTGTTTAGGCAGCTGAATTTTGTATCAATTGTATGAGAATACCTTTAACATAAGGTCATACGTTCATTTATAATGTAGCCCTCTGTAATAGAACGTTCTACACATGCCCTACTACCAATGAGAGATTTCAAAAAATATAGCCATCATTCAATCAAATACATCCACTAATAATGAATACGTCCATTAATCTCAGCTTCACTAGCTAATTGAATAGGCAAGTGCACCTTGACATCAAAAAAATAAAGGAGGGAAGACCTTTCCAACTTGCAAAGTAATATGGGAATTAGTGCATCAAAATGCTTCAAGTCATCAATACTCAACTCTTTTAATGTAAGCACGACAAAAAATAAAGATAACTAAATAAGAGTTTCACACACTCATGAAGTGCAAGAGGGAGTATATTGTGACACCTCCCACACAACTCACTAATATCCTTACGATGTATTTCTTAAGTATTATAAAATTCATGCATTATTTGGAAAATCCGACTTTGTATTCATTTTCAGGAGGCAAAATTGTAAAGGAAATGAGCCACCTTTACTTTTTAAGTTACCCGCATCAAAAAAATATTTTTCAGATTATTTTTCCCTAAATCAGAAGAGTGCACGACCAATCTGTGTCACACATTTGTTCCCGCATATTACCAAAGTGGTCTAAACTCATTCTTAGGAAAAAACAGGAGAAATTGAACTATACTAAAAATTATGTTGTGGGGGGAAGTAGGGTGCAACACTGCTCTTCTCCCGCCATGTGTAAATTATTCCTAACTTCTCCAAGTTCAAGTGAGGGAAATTCGGTCATAACTCAATACCCTTATAGATGGAATTCCTCTTTTATTCAACCATTTTTAGCCCTAATTTCTCAATTTAACACTCTCAAAATCCTCTCCTATCCTCAAAAAAATCTCTCATCTAATTCCAAAATTCTAAAGAACTCTCATTGAAGATCAAGAATACAAGTGAATCATTCAAGCTTCCTGAAGTTCTCTTTATTGATTTCAAGATTTAAGGTATGTGGGTCTTCCATCCATGGGTTGTTCGATCCATGGAGCCCTCAAAAATATTTTCATTAAATTACTTGATTTGAAGGAGTAATTTTATATGGGTACTTTCTATTATTACTCCTATGTAGGAAATATGTTGGAAATTTATTAGATATTGGTCTATTGATACGTGATCTTTTTTAAGGAATGACATTATGATATTTTTATGACATTAAAGAATTGTATGCTACGATATCGTGAAAAACATGAAAAAATTATAGACTTTTGAATAGTTTTCATGATACCTAGTTTGAGGGTTTTACTACAGTGTTGGCGAGACGCTTTTGATGATTCTTAAATGATTTTATTTACTACTCTAATGTTCTGTACTCTTTAATGTCATGATTTTAAGTTTATATGCAAGTACCAACCATGTTTTGATTAAAATTATGTGATAAACTTCTATGTTGATGAATGTTTTATTGCAAGAAATTCAAATTATGAATGTTGCAAATGTTAAAGGACTATTAAGCATGCTATGAATTCATAAGAATATTATGATAGTTATGGATGATGTGAAGCCCTTCTACGATGCTATGATGTGATGAACTTGATGAGCTACTCTTATGATACTACCATGAGTTATAAAATTATGTAAGCTATGATTATGTATATGAATTGAGTATTTCGTAGGGTTTTTCACCTAGCACTGAGATAACCTTGGTTGGTACCCATTGTCCCTAAACTATATTCCACCATAGGTTTGTGATATTCAATACCTAAATGGGCTTACACGAAAAAATATTTCTATACCATAAATTAAGGATATTTCTTAACACATACCAAAAAGGCCATGTTGTAAGGTAAGTATATTTTGTGATACCTACTGAAAAGGCGATGCCGTAAGATAAGGATATTTTGTGACACCTACTGAAAAGGCTATGCCATAAGGTAAGGACATTTCGTAACAATCTTCAGAAAGGTGATATCGTGAGGTGAGTGGATGGTTTACCTTGGAAAACTGAAGCACTCTTTTTTCAATGTGGAGTGAACATTGAGATTCCAAGTAATGACTCACTTTTTTCTTATATGTCGGTTATGGTTCTTCCCACATTTGTAGGATCTTTTATGTCATTTGGCTATCTTCATGCATGTTTTGACTAAGGCACCGAGCATTCATATCATATTGAGCCTATATGAATTGATTATGATTATGCATCTTGATTTTTATGGATTATATTTCCTTGTTGCATTGCACCCCGTATACTAAGTACATTCCGACTACTAATACAGTCTTTTTGCCTAAATGATATAACCATGTAGGGATTGGAGCACTTATTTATCCTCCTTCATGTAGCTAGTCGGCTTGATTGAGTATCGCTATTGGTGGTCTTTATTTTCATGGACAACAACATTTCCTTTCATTCTTTGTTAAGACTTGTTTATTTTTGTATATTTTCTTTTGAGGGTGAGTCCGGGAGATGTCTTAGCCTCCATTCCATTCATACGAGAGGCTTTGTTGGATGATTTGAAGTGTATGGCTATTATAAAGCTTATGTAATTATAGAGGTCTTCTTTTAGTCCTTGTATCTTTATGTGTTGTTGAATATCATGGTATAATATAAAAGTCTTAAGTCCCTATTTCCCCATAGCATGAGTCATACTTACTCTCCACTTAGTCTTTGCTTGCAATTTGATTGATGGAACTTCCTATTCCCTTGCAATCCTCATAACTTGAGTCCAAATCCCTAATTCCCTTATAAATATTTTCTTGATGTTAAATATATTTTGCAACCAAGGATGTCCTTACTTATTCTTATAGACTTGTTTGGGGTTCCTTCCGGTTCCCTATTCACAGTGTCACACCTAGGCCCTAAGCTAGGGTGATGAAAAGCTTTGTGTCATAGAACTAGGTTTATAAATGATCTTTGTAAATCCAACACACTTTGTTGAGTAGAGTCTTGTTCATGGTTATGAAGCATGCCACAACTATGTATAGGAGGCTATGAGGTGTTTAGGAAATGATTCACTTCTTCATAATCTATGTCATGCTTTAGAACTTAATTTATGGATTTCTTTCTCTAATGCTTTCCTTTTGTGCTTCTAGATCATGCCACCAAAAAGAATGGAACAAAGAGCTCCTACTCTCGAAGGTGATCCAGCCCTACCAACTCCATAAAAAAAAGCTAGGGTCACTCATACCGAGCACCAGAATGTTGCTACCATGTTGGCCTAAGACATGACCAAAAAAGATACTCATGCTCCTACTCTAGCCTCAAGAGTGAGAGGCTTTACAAGGATGAATCTATAGAGTTTCATTGCTCCAAAGTGGAGGAAGACCCCCGAGAATTCATTCATGAAGTGTATAAATTTCTTTCTATTATGGGGTGAGAGCGAAACTTATAGTCTATCAACTCAAAGGCCATGCTCAAATTTGGTTTGCTCAATGGAAGATGAAGAGAGAGAGAGATAAGCCTATTCTATGGGAAGAACTCAAAGCTGCCTTTTTCAATCGTTTCTTTCCTATTAAACTATGGGAGGCAAAGCTGATATAGTTTATGAATCTTAAATAAGGTTCTATAAGTGTGAGGGAGTATTCCCTAAAATTAAAAAATCTCTTTAAATATCCTCCTCACTTTGTTGCCGACTCTAAGGCAAGGATGAACAAGTTTGTGTTAGGGATATCCGACATGATAAATGTCGAATATTGTACTGTTGTGCTTATTGGTGATATTATCTTGTCTCGGCTCATGACATATGCCGACTAACTTGAAAGAGAAAATATTAGAAACAGGAAGAATGGGAAGTCCAAGAGGGCTCGTTATGATGGTGGATTCAAGGTGCTTGAGGTGGTCGCTTTCGGAAAGGTCATAAATTTCAAGGACAGGGTCAACAAATGATCAAAACCAAAGGTTTGTAATGATAGGGTGCCCAACTCTAAAGCTCAAGGTGGAAATGGTGAAATGAATCTTTTAAGGTGGAAGGAATCATAGCAGTTGATGTTGGTGGAACTTGGTGCATGCTTTGGGTATGACCAGATGGGCCACAAGTTTGTTGATTGTAGTTCCATGCTTTGGGTCTGGCAAGATGGCCACAAGTTTGTATTGTCCACATACTCAAATGAGCAGTAATATGGTCGTCCTCAAGTACAAGGTGCCTATGGTGATCAAAGGGAACAAGATTGTCAACAAGGAAGTGCTCCATGTCACAACTGCTTTTATGCTCTTTAAGGAAAGCAAGGGGTCAATGAGGTGCTTCATGTTGTTACCGGTATGTTAAAGGTTTATGATTATAAGTGTATGATTTATTGGATCGGAATGCCACTCTACCTTTCACTACCCCATTTAATATTAATAGGCTTGAATGTGTCTTGAATTGTTACAAGAACCCTTGGAGGTGTCTACCCTTGTTTGTGAGTCGATTGTTGCTAAATGTGTCTATAAGGATTGTCCCGTGTCTATATTCAATAAAGTCTTCACCTGTTATTTTGTTAAGCTTGAAATGGTAGACTTTGATGGGATGGATGAACCAATACGTCATTATGTAATTGATCATTCTGTTCTAATACTTTATCCAAGACTTATCAGCATTTATCAAATTTGTTCCTACCTAAAGGAACGCTGGATCCAATGACAAAGACATTATTGAAATAAATATAGATTTTCCTAGATGGAATGAATAATTAGACTCATGTAATAGAAGAAATATTTCCCATTCCTTAGCTAGAAAGATAAGTAGCCATGAAAGAAGGATTAAGTCGAACAGAATTGACTGGTGGTAGAGTCGTGGAAATGCTTGTTTCTTCCATAATTTTTACCGTAGCTTGACATGTTGTCAAAATATATCATTTTTTATGCTTAAAACTTTAAATTTTGTGTGTTCTCAATTCGATGTTAGTGGATTTGATGTGTTTTTATATTTATTTTTCAAGAGTACAGGGTTGGCACAATTCTTTGGCAAAGTGTGTAGAATTTATAGAAGTAGAGGTTGCACGAGACTCTTTACAGGCTGTAAAGCTAGTTCTGTGTACAATTCTAGTGAAGGGTGATTTTTTGAAGTTAAGTTTATGAACATACAAACGAGTCATAGAAGTTTATACGAGTCGTAGACTTGACGTCGTGCCTTGAGGATCAGAAACTAGGGAGTTGCTAAAAAGTCATCAGACGAAACTGCCCATGGGCCGTAGAACATTATACAGGCCATAAAAGGGTGTCCTAGAAATCAGCCCCAGATGGGAAAAAGCAATCCACGAAAGCCCGACTATAGGCCATAAAATGTTATACGGTCCACAGAACTGCCCATAGAGTCTACCGACCCAGTTATCCTATTCCATTTTTGTTTTGGATTTTAACCACTATAAATAGAGCTTTTAGGTTATGTTTTATTAAGAATAAGAGGGAATAGTAGAGGGACTTGATGGGACATTAGAGAACTTGAGGTAAACACTTGTAAAAACTTGATTTTGTCTTTAATTTTAAATCTTGTTATTCTTGGTGAAGTGTTTGGATTCCTTGTGCTTAATTATCTTGTGTAAGTGCTCAATTATGTTATTCAAATTCATAAATCTTGCATTTGCACTGACCATGAGTATCTAAATCCACAACTAGGGTTGTTGGAACCATGAAGAACTAACAAGGTAAAATCAGATAATTCGTAATTCTTGAAAAGTGTACATGCATGTATGAATTAATACCCTTCGTATTGAATGCTTTGTAATGGTGGCTAACGTCAGAACTTGCCTAGTGTTACTGATTAAAACAAGGTAGTAATAAATAGGAGAAGACATTAATTTGATTGATTTTTCTCATCTAATCAACCGAACTAGGCCAAGGGAAGGTTGTACTGGAACAATAGGTAAGGGTTAGTAATGTCACACCGCAGAGATAGACCAAATCACGTAGTGAAATTTGCCACTCGCCTGGGCCAAAGGGTTTAGTGAACTTTACTTATCCTTCTGCATACTACACGCTAGAAAAGAATTTGATTATCTAGTACTACTGAGTTAGGAAATTATGGGGAACACAATACCCTAGTTACTCTTCATATGGATTTCACACTGGTCTTAGTCTAGAATTACTTTTAATAATTGTTGTAAAACCCCCCTCTTTGGGGAGATAAAGTAGTTAATTAACCCAAATTACTGTGAATTCGTCTAAATCTACCATATCCCCTATGGGATTCAACCCTAACCTTTATTAGGTTATATGCCTTGACAATGAATACTTTAGCCTCAAAAAGGAGGTGTAGCTTGTCAACATCAAAATTTTGGCGCCGTTGCCGGGGAATATGGCTAATTATCTAATTCAAGTAGTTTGGAAATTAATCCTTATTTCTCTCACTTTACATTTCTTGTTGTTTTTGTTCTATTTCTGGGTATAGGTGTAGTGTATGCCTAATACACAAAGTTGAGGCATTCCCTTGACTTTGTTTGACCCGGAGATCAAAAGAAGACTACGAAGGATGGCCCAAGATATTGCAAATTACGCGGCAAATACAGCTCTGAACTGGAATGAGAATGAAAATGCAAGTAATGAAAACCCATCTCCTCTTGAGGACATTTATGCACAGCCACAAGACTTCACTGTCGAAGCTTATCAGTGGAACCAATATTGGTTGCACCCTATGGCTATGGATGTGACTAGAGCCATTGTGTTACTGCCACTATTGGCTAATACAAAGTCCATGGTTACGAGTGGGTTTCTTGAGATGTTGCAGAACCATTGGTTGTTTACAGGCCTAACATTAAATGATTTGCATAGTCATATATACTATGTTGCATTTGTCTATCACAGTGTAATGGGAACACAGAATCTGTCTATGGATGTTGTGGACTTGGTGTCTTCCCATTATCTCTGACAGGCAATGCATCTCTACAGCTATCCGAGCTCTCACATACTTCAATCCCTAGTTGGGCTGAGTTGTACAAGGCCTTTTTGGAAATCTACTTCCCGAGATCAAAGAAGCTAATGTTGAAAGATCAAATGAACAACTTTGAGCAACTTCCTATGACTCGATCAGGACTATACGGGAATGATTCACAAATTTCTCAAGGAGTATCCCTTGCCACAAAAGTGTTGATGATGCCTTGGTAGAGATCTTCTATCATGCCCGGGATGAGAATAGTCAAGCATGTGTTGATACCATCATGAGTGGCATGTTTTTAGATCAACCATTTGCAAGGATTGTTGAGAAGCTGGAAAAGATGGTCAAGACAAATCGTGCATTGGGGAAAAGAGACAAGTCATCTACCAAAAGTTTGTGCATTGTCAGTATTGGTTTGTATCAAGCTAAAATAAATGATGAGATAATGCAAGAGCTTACCCGGATCCATAACAATATGGAGGTTATGGTGAAGCAGAATTAGGGGCGAGTTAATGCAATTATACATCAACCTCTACGAGCACCCATGTACGAGGATCCCTACTATGAGGAGAACACTTGCTTCATTGTTGATCAGACGGGGGATTTCTGGACCATTGCCCAAGGGTCCAATCAAGATTATTATCTCCAAGGTCAAGGAAACCAAGGTCGGAACTGTAACAAAGATGGCACGTTCAGAGATAACCGTGGAGGTCACTATAACATGAATTGGGGCCAAGACAGGGATGCAAATAGAGGTCATAGAGATGGCTACAGAAATGGTCTTTATGTGCTACCACATGATTCTGATACCGGGGCTAGTAGTTGCAGAGTTGAGGAGATGTTTGACTGCCTATTGAAGAAAGCCAAGACACTGGATGAGATCTTGAGGGGGATGAAATGTGACATCTCCAGCATAAATCAAAAAAATCAAGTCTCATTCTCCCCCTATCAAACATCTTGAGTACAAGTTTTGTCAAGTCTCAACTTAAACCAGCATCAGAGAGGTACACTGCCTAGCAACACAATTCAAAACCCAAAGAATGAAGGGCAGTGCATGGCGATAACTACTCGTGGTGGTAAGAACACCATTGATCCTCCATGTTGGTAGATGATGATGATTTCCGAGAGGAGGTAGTTAAGCTCAAGGATGTTAATACCAGAGATGATCTTGTCAAGGATGGGATGAGTGATATTGCAGAGGCACCATAAAAGCTGAAGCCCAATCCTAGACCTCCTTCTAACCTTCCGCCAAAGAATTAAAAAAAAAGAGGAGGACAGCAAGTTCAAGAACTTTCTCTTCATGCTGAAACAACTCTCCATCAATATCTCTCTCATTGAGGCATTATAGATGATGCCAAGGTATGCGAAGTTTATGAAGACATGCTTACAAAGAGGCGTATTGTGGGTCAAAAGCTTTCCCAAGACCTTCAATATTGCAGTGCAATTGCTACAAGATCCTTGGTATAAAAGGAAGAAGATCCCAATGCTTTCACCATACCCTGCACTATTGGAGAGGTGGAGTTCACAAGGGCATTGTGTGATCTTGGTGCCAGCATAAATCTAATTCCCCTTGCAGTCTTTAAAAAGCTAGGACTTAGGGACCCTACTCCAACGAGCATACGATTATTGATGGTTGATCGTATGGTGAAGAAGCCTATGGGGATACTCTATGATGTACTCGTCAAAGTTGAAAAATTCATATTCCCCACAGACTTTATGATCCTAGATTGCAAAGACGATTTTAAAGTCCCAATCATCTTGGGAAGACTCTTCCTAGCCATTGGTCGAGCACTAGTGCATATGGAAGCTGGCCAACTTAGGTTTACATTGAATGATGATGAAGTTGTCTTCAATATCTGTCAATCAATGAAGAGGCCAAACGACCTAAAGAAAGAAGTTGGGCACTTGGTGATGCCTGAGTAACCAAGTTTTCCAAGTCGTGCCGCGACAATAAATCAGGCGCTACTTGGAATTGTGTTTTGGTTTTAGCTTTTGGACTTGTAGGTAGTTAATGTTTTCGTATTTTGGTTGTAATTATGGACATTAGACTGGGTGCATATAGGGTAACAGTGTTTTATGTAAAGAATGTGTAGGTACATGACTGAGTCAGCTATCCTTAGCTGAAAAGGCATCAAGAAGTGCTTCCTCGACTAGTTCTATAGGCCGTATGACAATTTATGATCCATACACTATCTCATAGAACACTTCAAGTGAGAAAAACATTGAGCACTCCAGTCCATGAGCCAACTTTATGGCCCGTAGATAAAACTACGGGCCGTAAATAGGGCTCGTGGACCCCAAGTAAGTTTTCCTATTAATTGACTAACTATTGAGGTCTCTACGACCAACTCTATGAGTTGTATCCAATTCTATAACGTGTGGACTGGTCCGTGAAACACAGTCCCAAAAACTAGGATTTTGACATTCTATGTACCATAATTTACGGGCCATAAAATTCTCTACGACTCGTAATCGGGGTTATGTAGAGTTTGGACCCATTAGTTTTGACCGACCTGGTCAACATATAAAAAATAAGGTCAAATGATTTAGACTGCACTCTTCCCCAAAATTACAAGTCAAACCCCACGACCCCTTCCCTTACTCCTACGACCACTGACCATCGACGACTGACCATATACCATTTTGCGTCCAACTTTCTAGACACCCTAGGTTGACCTCTTCGATTTCTCCTTCAATTTCTACATCTTAATCATTCAATGTGGTAAGTTCTCAATCTTAAAAACCCTTTTGATTACAAAAAAAATTTATGATTTGGTTGAAATTCATTGATGGGTATGGTAATTTGATGAATGAACCCGTGTATGTCATTCTTGTGTTCAAAAATTGAATTATGGAAAAGCGGTGCCGATGTATGAATATGTGTAAATGTTAGAAAGTGGTGTGAATAGCCATGTCTTTTTGTTTGAATGATGTGTTTGAAATCCATGTAGTCACATATCATTTGAATTGAATTGACTATGTGCATGGAAATTCGGTGTGTGATTGCATGCCTGTGTAGAATTTGATGCTAAATCATTCAAACGCGGTTGGTTGGCTTGGGAAAACATGTAAAACAATATCTGATGGGGTGTATGATAGGACTTGCATGGGGGTTTTAGGTGTTTGACTTAAGTCATGTGGGGGTGTGTGCGTATTGCTTTGATGCTAAAATTGTTGTTGAAAATGTCGCATGGGGTCTGTGTTGATAGGCTTAGGAACATAGATCATTAGGTTATTCAATCTACAAGGGTCTTCTACGGTTCGTTGAAACTTCCACAAGCCATAGTTTCCCCTCATGTGAAAATCCAAAAACGTGAATTTTCTGAGAACCTATCAGACCTTCCACGAGTCATAGATTATTCTACAACTCGTAAACAAGTGTCATAGATCTTGGCCTTTACACTGGAACACTTCCATAACTTAGCCTATGACTCGTAGATTTGCATATGAGTCGTACCTAGTCTAGTAGATGCAATTCCATTAAACAAAATTTGTGAGTACTGCTTCTACGGAGGCTTTCTATAGCTCGTAGTTTCTACTACGACTTGTAAAATTGCCTTCATAGACCCTTTTGTGACCAAGTCTGATTTGATTCTACTTTTCATTCTTTGACTTGTAGGGCTAACCATGTGTGTTGAATGTCCATGCTTCAAGTACTATGGCTCAAAAACCAATACGTGATGAAATCTGACCCATGCAGAGGAGGCTCAGTGATGAGACCTTGGGGGAGCAAGACGCCTCCGAGGCTAGTGGATCAATTAAGGAGCTTAGCGTTCGACCTGGCCCGGAGGTTGATAGACCACACACACCGGCAGCCACAAGACTAGCTATTATTATTCACACTCCCTAGTATAGCGAGGGAGGCAACAACAATAGCAGCTCCATTTAGATGACTCCATCCAAAGAGTAGTGAGATTCAGAGTCAGGATCCAGTGATGAGTCAGAGATAGAGTCCTCTACCGCACCACCTTAGGTATCACTATAACCACCAGGTGCTCTATATAGCTGGTGGTGCGTTGAGGGCATGCGGGACATATAAATAGAGGAAATGCAGAGGAATGAGCGGGAAAACAAGCCCACTCTATTTTTGTGGAGCCTCAAATCATCACTTCTAGACTAGATAATGTCCCAGATCTCCAAGACACTATCAGCAGATATGAGATCTAGTGGTTGGCCCAAGCAATGGGGAAGTACTCCTTGACCATGGTTTAGGAGTTCTACACATCCTGTGCTACCACATTACTCAGGACTCTTCCCGAGGGGAAGAAGCCCCTCGCTCAGCCCAGGCTGACACACACTAGGGTGAGGGGCCGATAGGTGGACGTTTAAGAGACTACCATTTATCGTATGATGTTTGGGCCCGAGTTCCCTGCCCTTGAGCCCAAGTACGAGTGGGATAGATCAAGGACAAGGGTTTGATGAGAGACAGAGCCGCAGAGCTAGCTTGATTAGATGGATGACGATACAGATTGTCGAGCAGGGTCCGGATCCTGCTAGATATACACTTCTTCTGAGGCCATTGTAAAGGCCTCCCTTAGCTTCCTCGCCAAATTTTGGTGGGCCATTGTGAGGTCACGGATCCAGTCAACCCTTGCAGATAATACCTCGACATCGAGTCATGCTATTCTAGTTGCTAGAATCTTGGCTGGCTATGAGATCAATGGGGCCAGCCTCATCTTAGATCAGATCAATGAGGCAGCCTTAAAGAGGTCCACCTTCATCCCCTTTCCTTGCACGATCAACAGACTTTGTCTAGAATAGGGGATAATTTGGTGTCACTTTAGTGAGCATCACACTAGCCAGCTCAGATACAGGTTACGTAGGAGGAGGAGTTAAGGTAGGCTCGAGCGCTTGAGAGAGTGAATGATGCTTTCCCCTCTAGATATGCTTCTACCCTTGAGGTGGCCACTGGGTAGGTTGAGAGTTCCCAAACGCAGCCATACACTGGCGATTAGGTGCTCAAGTATGTTCTTTTTTTACCCTTGTCTATATTTTACATTTTTCCTGTGCATTAAGAACAATGCACCTCTTTATCAATAGGGTATTGGTAGTTATAAGCCTCAGTGAAATCAGAGTAGCCTTGGCCAATAACTATCCAAAATTTTGAAATCCTAGGGGTTTTCTTGATTGTGCTCTTTTTCCGCATGGATATTTAATTTCTGTTGAATCGGTATGTTTAGGATCTGTGATAGCATTGGTGGCATATAGTAATAATATGTATGGCATATATGTGTTTTTGTACTTTTTGTGAAAAATGATGTCCACCAAAGTTTTATTAGTTAGTCTAGATAGCAACCATGCATGTTTGATTGATGACAGTGTTTGTTTTGATAAGCGAGGATAAAACTGAGAAGAAAAGCATGATATGAGAGCCTGTGTTGATAGCGTAATCAGTGCCATATGAGTGTGAGCTTACTTTGCTAATTTCGTATATTGTGCTACAATTCAGAACTTGCCCTGTTACTC
The DNA here is from genome assembly GCA_029948455.1 of Solanum rostratum. Taxonomy (NCBI): domain Eukaryota; kingdom Viridiplantae; phylum Streptophyta; class Magnoliopsida; order Solanales; family Solanaceae; genus Solanum; species Solanum rostratum. The sequence continues at coordinate 30,880,076 of CM057050.1, read as the reverse complement.
TGACATAGACTGTAGGTTTGCTGGTTAGGAAAGGATCTTAAGTCATTGTTTATAATAGTCCAATTAGCCTAAATGACCAACCAAATATGTGGAATATCCCTTGATTCTAATGTTTGAGCCTTACATGTACCTCTTCTTTGTAAAAACCTAAGTTATCGAGCCTTATTAGATGTAAAATCCTGAAATCGGCCCTGATCCTTCCTTGAACATTGTGCACTTTGACTAAGGCAAAAAGCCTAAGTTGAGGGTGGCTACCAAAAGTGACCCTGGTTCCTAGGTTGGATATTGTGCACCTCGACTCAGTCCAAAAGCCTAAGTTGAAGGTGTTTTGGGTAAGGGTAAAGACAGAATGAGAGGGAAAATTAGTATTACATGGAGAAGGAGATAAAAATGTGTGTAGGGTGCAAGCAAAATGAGTGATGCCTAATAAATCAACTAACTGAGAAAAATGATGTGAAAAAAACAAGGCAAAAAGCTCAAAATAAGAAAAAGCGCGTGAAAAGCTTGAAATAGGAGAAAATGAGAATGAGATGGAAAATAACAGTGTTGGTAGGGAAAAAGTGTAGAAAATACAGTTTCAATGAGGGCCTTTAGTTACTATGTTCCAAAAACATCATACCAAAAAGCCCCCTAAGTGTATGTTACAAGTCCATAAAGTCCTAAAGTGATCCTAGTCCAAGTAATCAAAGGTCTTAGTCATGAATATAGGGGAAAGCATGTGGTATGGAGCATGGTATTTAAATATCTTTTGTGAGAGTGAATGATTTTTCATAGTCCCAAGATTATACCTAGAAATATCATTATGATAGAGTATGGGACTTCTTTCTGTGAGGGCACTTACATTGCATTGTTAACATTAGACTAACTCAACGATTCTGGCTTATTTATAATTGTCTTACTTGTCATAGTTGCACTGTCACATGCTTTGATTTGTGTTGGTGTGTTGGATAGCTCTCTAAGGTGTTTTTAAAAGTGGTGTGAGTGTATGTTCTTAAGATTGATATGTTGTATGTTATTATATTGAGGTCTGTGTGTTATTAGGCTGCTTATGTAGATTGTGTCCATCGCTTGAGGATAAGCAACACTATTAAGCTCAAGGTGTTGATGTGCTATCAAAATACAAAACTTTTGATGCTTAAAAATTGGAATTTTTTGTGTTCTCAATGCGATGTTAGTGGATTTGGTGTGTTTTTATGTTTGTTTTGTACGGTTTACAGGGTTGATACAATTTTTAGGCAAAATGTGCAGAATTTGCTGAAGTAGAGGTTCCATGAGACCTTTTACATGACGTAAAGTTGGTTTTATGTACAATTTCAATGAAGGGTGATTTTATGAACATGTAGACGAGCCATAGAAGTTTAAATGTGTCGTAGACTTGGTGGCGTGTCTTGAGGATCTAAAAGTAGGGAGTTGCTGAAAGGACATCAGACGACACCACTTATAGGTCGTAGACTTTATACGGGTCATAAAAAGGTGTTGTAGATCTCAACCCCAGATGTGAAGTAGCAATCTACAAAAGCCTGACAACGAGCCATAAAATGTTATACGGCCCGTAGAGTGTGCCAGCCCAGTTATCCTATTCTATTTTGGTTTGGTATTTTAAATGCTATAAATTGGATTTTTAGGTTATTTTTCATAGAGAACAAGAGGGAATAGTAGATGGACGTGATAGAACATCAGAGAACTTGAGGGAAACACTTGTAAAAACTTGATTTTGTCATTGAATTTCAATGTTCTAATTCTTGGTGAAGAGTTTGGATTCCTTGTGCTTAATTCTCTTGTGTAAGTGGTCAATCATGTTATTCAAATTCATAAGTCTTACATTTATACTGATCATGAGTATCTAAATCCACAACTAGGGTTATGGGAACCATGAAGGACTAAAAAGTGAAAATCAGATACTTCATAATTCTTGAAAAGTGTGCATGCATATATTAATAAATTCTCTTCATATTGAATGCTTTCTAATGGTGGCCAATGTTAGAACTCGTCGAGTGTTACTGACTGGATAGAAATTCATAGCAAAAGAGATTAATTAATAGGATTAATTGATGTTTCTCTGCTAATCAACCAAACAGCGCCAAGGGGAGGTTGTACTAGAACAATAGATAATGGTTAGTAATGTCACACGGTGGGGATGGACCAAATCACGTAGTGAAATTCTCCTCTCTCCTAGGCCAAAGGGTTTGGTGAAATTAACTTACCATTTTGCATGCTACACACTGGAAAAAATATTGATTATCCCATACTACTAAGTTAGGGAATCATAGCAAACATAATATCCTAGTAACTCCTCATACTAATTTACCACTTATCTTATTACAGAATTACTTTTCATAGTTTTCATAACCCCCCCCCCCTCTTTTGGGAGATAAAGTGGTTATTAACTTGAATTACCATGAATTTTTCTAAGTCTACCATATTCCCTGTGGAATTCAACCCTAACCTTGGTTAGTTTATATATCTTGACAACGACCGGTTTAGCCTCAAAAAGGAGGTGTAGCTTGGACAACATCATAGCTCCATGGTTGGTTACATGCATATCATGCTTCCATTGATTATAGAACCCATAAATTTGGATATTTCAAAATGAGGAATAATTTTAATGCTTGTCTTTCCCTCCTATCGAATGATCTCGATGGGGCGGGAAAGCGATATAACTCAGCGGTAGAGTTACTAGTATCAGAATCTAGTTGGACAACAAAAAAATGTCTTCCCAAACAAAGCAGCCTTCAGCAGGAGTTGCACTACAATGCCTTAGTTCTGGGAAATTTTAATTCTTTTTATGTACAGAAATATCCTCCTTCGCTATTTGGTAAAAGATGCCTCTTCTTTACATTTATTATGATTTTTTCACATCCTTGTATAACGCTCAAGGCTCACAGCTGAGCAACACGAGCGAATAAGACTAAGTCCTCTTGAATGAAACCCAGCTTCGATCCGGCCCATTCCTCGAAAGGAGTTTTTACGGGATCTCTATCTGCAAAAATTTTCATTATAGGTTCCAATTTCCTAATGATCCCATCCTTGAGTGGGATGGTAATTATTCAGTGGTTAAGGCTAGGATCATCTTTTTTCTTAAGGTCCAGGAATCGATTTCAAAGAGTTGCATTTATCATCTTATAAGGGTTAAGGATGTTGAGTCTTAAATTCCTCCTATTGAGTTGGTTTCGGTGGTTAATAAGTTTCTTGACATCATTCCTGATGAAATCCTAGGTATTACTCCTGAAAGAGAAATAGACTTTGGTATAGACCTCCTCCCCGATACACAATCCATCACTATTCCTACCCAACGTATGGACTCGGTGGCATTGGAAGAATTAAAGGAACAATTGAAAGATTTATTGGAGAACCATTTTATTAGGCCTAGCAAGTCAGCTTGGGTGCCTCATTATTCGATCATTAGTTCTTTCATCCTTATGCCATGTCATCAAAGAAGATGTATGGGTAGACATTAACAAACTCTGAAGTCTGGACTTTAAAGGAAAATAGTGCAAAATCATTGAGGCTATCTTTCTACCATTTTTATTCTTTATCTCCTCACTATGTGTATCTCTTTTCCATTGGTGAAAACCACAAATTTTACAAGAATAAAGTAAACTATCCTCCTTTAAATATAATATACAATCATTAGAACAAGCATTAATTTTGTTGTAAGAAAGCCCAAGATCTCGAACAATGTTATTCCCTCATAATATGAATACGACAAATTGGATTCATCAAGTAACAACTCCTCTTTTAATATTTTCAATAGCATGGTAAATGACTTATTACTTCAACAACCCATACTTTTGATATGAAGTATTTTAATCAAAATGAAAGTTTTGAAGCCTTTGAGATTTTGTATAGCAGTTGTCAAAACCCTTTAATAGGCTGTAAAACTTTTTTGTTTCATCATTTGGTTCCTCCTTAAGTAAATAAGCATTACCCATGTGGGTTTCTTTATTAACATTAGGAAATAAATCTCTCAACAGCTCTTGTACTTCATCTTCTGTGATGACTTCTTGGTCATTTTTTGCTTTATCTGTGAAAATAATTGTTTTACCCTTCTGTGAGATGCTTTGGACCTATTTTGAACTATTTAATGGTTGGATTTTGAATCCTCAGTTTTAAAAGTTGAAAATACGAATCTTGGGATTTTATGAGGCTTACGTTATTGAACAAGTGAGTTTCTTTATATTATTATGTGTTTCGAAAGTCAGACTAGGGATCTGTCAATTCCATTAGCTCCAAAATGTCAAACATGACTATAGAAAGTTGTAGAACTGAATTTGGAGTTAAAAGGAGGTATTAAGGACCAAAGTTGTGATTTTAGTCATTTTCGAAACAAAAGTTAGACTTTGGTCAACATTCAGAGTTCAAAAGCTCAGATCAGAACTTCAATAATTCCACTAGTTCTGAATGCTGAAACTAACGCTATAAATGATCTCAAAATAATTTTTGGAGTTGCCGAGTGAAGTTTTGAAATTTTGAGTTTTAAACTAGTTTTATCAGCTTGTATTTGTAAATGTGGTGAGAAGGCCATGAAACTGATTTCTAATGATTCCGTGGAGTCTAGATCATTGTTTCTAGTATGGATACATATTTGATTTGTGAAATTCTGAATTCGGATAAGTTTTGGGAGTCTGTTCCAAGTAGGGAAATTGGATTAGCATTGCGAGTTTGCTAATATTTGGTGCAGGTAGATTGTCTTCACCGCCTTCATAGAGAAGCCTTCACATTCATAGAGGATGTGGCATACTGAGCTTCACCTTCGCGGATTATCTCCCACATTTGCAAAGTTGCGGTCTGTTAGTCTCAGCGTTAGCGAGATGGGCTATGCGATTGCGATGTAATTTTTATACCTTGATAGTTTAAAACTGGTAAAACACCAATTTTAGTCCATTTTTGAACTTCCAAGCTTTTTGGGCTGATTTTGAAGAAAGATTTTCGAAGGTTCTTGCTGGGTAAGTGTTTCTAACACTAAACTAATCATATTCTATGAGTTTTAACTTGATTTTATCCTTAATTTCATGAAATATAACACCTAAAATTGGTGATCTTTAGACTATGATTTCTAAACTTTAACTATTGATTTCTTATTTAATTTAAGCTTGACTATAATAGAATTTTCACCAATTAACTCTATTTTTCGAGTAGAACTTGTTTTTTAAATCATTTTCAGATTTGTGACTTTCGAATTTTAACCCTAATTTTGACCATTTTTCCCCTAAGCCTAAATTATGCAAATATGGGAATCAAAATGCTTCTCTTGAGCAGTAACTATTGTTTATAGTGGTTCATCAAATTGGAGGCTTGATTTGAGGATTTGAGTTGATTTAAAGCTTGTTCAAGCGCAATTTCGGCATCGAGGTAGGTTCGGCTAACCTTTCTAGGACTAAATTTTAGTTACTGATTTTGATATATGATTATTGTGATATTTAGATGGGTAAATGTGAAATTTAGTTGATGTTTTGAAATAATGATGGAGAAGTAATTCCCGTTTAGCCAAATTGTGATATAATTTTTTATCCTATTGATGATCCGAGATGTATTATGATGAAAAGATGAGGACTTAGGATATAATATGACTAAGTGAGACTTGCGAGACCAATTAGGACGAGAATTGGGACGAGTTAGATTCGTTACCATTGTTACATTTGTATGACTGGGATAAGCTAGGTTTGGTATCATTGTTACATTTGTATGTTCGAGAAGAGTTAAGGTTGGTATTATTGTCATACTTGTGTACTTGGGATGAATTAATTTCGGTAACATTGGTATTCTTGCATACTTAGGATGAGTAAGGTCCGATAATATTAACACTCTTGGTTATTGATATGATAATCCAAAATATGATGATGATTTGGGCATTAGTTGTGGCACTTGATATTACTCCTTAAGTACATATGATTATTTTGAGTTTCATGCATTGATATATCTATGGAAATCTTATTCTACATGTTTATATGCATACCTGGGTTGCATTCTTGATTTACATATATTATTTGTAGCTTGTAGCATCTCTTGACCTGGGCAGGAGGCAAGGGCATCCGAATTCACATTGGTACCAACCCTTTACCTGGGCAGGAGGCAAAGGTGAGACCCATACTTCATATACATTGACTATGGTCAGGTGGCAAGGACTTGTCATCATACTATTACTTGACCACGGACATGTGGCAAGGCTGTGACACCTTTGATATTTGAATTGATAAATTGTGAGTTATATTTCATATTGTTGCTTTATGGTATCATGGATTCTTGAGGATATTTTAGGTCATTTTTGTTGTAGATATTGTTAGCTTATGCTAACCTTTTTGTATGCAGGGATAGGGTTTTTCTTCGTTATTACATGCTTGTTTTGATTTCTCTCACCCAGTCAGTTGAACCTGCTAGGTACATTTCAGTGTACTCACCTCTACTCTATTTTATCCCTATAGATCGAGCATAAGGACCCATACAAGGTAGATGATTTACTATTTTGGACTTTTCTACATCCATCCTGATCTTACCAGTGAGGCTCAGACTTTGAGTCATCGTGGATCCTTGAGATTTTCTTTTATTTTCTTTTCAGACTTGTATCAAATTCCATGAGGCAGCTTTATATTTTATTTGAGACTTTTATATTTATACTTCTGTATAGCTTAGACGCTCTTATACTCATGGCTCCAGATTTTGGGTGATTTTGTTTTGCTATACTTGAGATGGACTTTCGCTTTATTCCATTTTCTTTTAGTTGTGATTTATTTTAGATCATGACATGTTTGGTATTAGAGCTCTAGGTTCATTGGGATCATGTGTCAAGAATAGGGTGTCTAGTAGAGTCTCGTGGATCAATGTGTATATGTCCGCACCCAACTTCGAGGGGCTATAAGATGCTTAAAAGGAAATTTTTTTACGTATTGCTTCAATTCGTGCATTTCTTCATATCACCTATTTGAAAGTTTCTAATCTACTATTTCTGTGTAGATGTTGGTTACTTGGTCTTGTCGCTCAGTGGGGGAGCCCGAGTCAGCTGGTATGACTCTTACTCAAGGTTGAGGCAGGTCTCATGATAGGGCCGAGGGATTTCTAGAGGGGTAGCTCCATCCAAGAGATAGACCCAATCGACTTCTCCAGAGTCTACTATGGTGCATGAGGGGCCAACGAATTCCATTCCACCTCCTTCAAATCTATTCCCTACACTGATAGTTCAGGAGCTACCTATGCGGTTATTGGATAGATTAGAAGGAGCTCCTCCTGCCACAACTACTGTTGAGATATCGATTTCTACCACGGTTAATCTCTTGAGTGCTCCACCTGAGCTGACTATGATTCATGTGGGTTCTTAATCAGCTCTAGCAGACCTTCCAGAGATTTTTATTGCTCCACTTAAGACAACTAGACCGAGTTAGGGTACTCAATTTCAAAGTTTGGTTGTCGCTCTATCTATTACACATCTCTTGTTTATGGTGACACCATATTCTGCCAGCCCAACTATGTCAATAGCAGAGCAAAAGAGCTTTGAGAGGTTTGTACGATTGACTCTACCACATTTTAATGGCACTCCTAGTGAGAGATCTTATGATTTTCTGTTAGAGTGTCAGGACTACTTGTGTAACCTGGCTATTCTTGAGTCGCATTGGGTTGCCTACACTTCATACCAGTTCACCAGCCTTGCCAAGGAGTGATGGAGGTCAATTCTAGCTCATCAGCCTGTTGGATCTCTAGCTATGACTTGGGGGAAGTTCACAAGGATGTTTTTGCAGAGGTTCATGCCATATAGCCTTCGGGATAGTCGTAGAGATGTGTTCGCTCAACTACAATAGGGCCTTATGTCATTTTCAAGTTATGAGGCCAGATTCTATGCCTTATCCAAATATGTTCTATCCAGTATTCCTACTAATTACGAGAAGATTCGACTATTTGCCAATGGCTTTGCAAGGTATCATCAGGAGGCTACAATTTTCTTAGTGTTGGCTGGAGGTACTTTTTAAAGCGCTGTGGATCATGCTCATATGATAGAGTATATCAGACATGAGATGTAGGATGGCGAGAAGTGATTCCATCAGCATAATGAGTTTAGTAGACACCCACCATGTGATATAGGGTTTCAGAGGCAGGTTCGTCAGGGTCGGGCAGTTCATGCAGCTCTTCCAGCATCTGATAGTGTTGACAGATATAGGCCAACATAGACAAGCCATGATAGGTACCTTGCTTTAGCTAGACATGGTGGTTCTTCATCACAGTTATCTTAGGGGAGAGAACCTAAGGCTTGTTATATTTTTTATGAGTTTGGGCACTTCACCAACCATTGTCCACATTGAGTGTTTCCTACTCAGATTTCAGGATCTCAAGCAGTAGCTAGAGACACCTTTTAAGGCACGACGGGTGGTGTTAGAAGAGGTTGTGGTACAGGGAGAGGTGGTGCCCATGGAAGCCCACAACCTAGTGGTGGTCGTAGAGTTTATTATGTTGTTCCTGACAGGGCTAAGGTAGAGGCTTCTGATTAGTTATCACAAGTATGGTTCCAGTATGCCATTGTTCAGCTTCAGTTTTACTTAATCCAGGTTCTACTTATTCATATGTGTCGGCCTATTTTGCTTTTGATATTGATATTATGTGTGAGCCTCTTGCCGAGCCTATATCCACTTCAGTAGGTGAACCTTTAGTGGTAAATCAGGTTTATCGGGGTGTGTTATGAGTTTCAAGGGAGAAATACTGTTGTTGACCTGATATTGTTGGATATGGTAGATTTTGATGTGGTATTGGGTATGGACTAGTTGTCGCCTTATCATGATATTCTTGACTGTCATGCAAAGACGGTGACCTTGTCTTACCCTAATTTACCTAAGTTGATGTAGACTGAGCACCTAGTACCTATCCTAATGGTGCTATTTCTTATATGTATGCTTGTCGTTTATGGGGAAGGGGTGTTTGGCATATTTAGCTCTTGTTGGGGTTGTTTCTCAAGAGTCTCCATCATTGGAGACTACCAGGATTGCTAGAGAGTTTATGGATGCATTTCTGACTGATTTGCATTGTGTTTTTTTGGGATCATGATATTGACTTTGCTATTGATATGGAGCCGGGCACTAAGCCTATATCTATTGCTCCTTATCGAATGGCCCAAGCAAAATTGAAGGAGTTAAAGGAACAATTTGAAGATTTGTTGAAGGAAGGGTTTATTTGTTCAAGTGTATCTCCCTGGGGTTCTCCTATATTTTTCGTGAAGAAGAAAGATGGAACTTTGCATATATGTATTGTTTACCGTCAGCTTAAAAAGTGACCATCAAGAACAAATATCCCTTGCCTCGCATTGATAATCTTTTTGACTAGTTCCAAGGTACTTTGGTATTCTCCAAGATTTACTTGAGGTCTGGTTATCATCTGTTGAGAGTTCGGGAGTCTGATATCCCAAAGACAACTTTCCGAACCCATTATAGGCATTATGATTTCGTTCTTATGTCATTCGGGTTGACTAATGCCCCGACTACTTTTATGGAGTTGATAAATCAAGTGTTCAGGCCCTATTTAGACATCTTTGTGATTGTGTTCATGGTTGATATCTTGGTTTACTCCAAGAGTGAGGCAGATCATGTTCAGTACTTGAGGACTGTACTTCAGAGATTGAGTGAAGAGAAGTTATATGCTAAGTTCTCAAAGTGCGAGTTTTGGCGTGAGTCTATTGCATTTCTTGGCCATGTTGTGTCAAAAGAGGGTATCATGGCCAAATCGCCCAAGGTAGCAATTGTTCATAAGTGGGTTTTGCCTCCTTTTGAGTTTGAGCTTCAGAGTTTCCTTAGTGTAGAGGGGTATTATAGACATTTTGTTTAGGGTTTCTCATCCATAGCAGCCCCGTTGACTAGATTTACTCAAAAGGCTGTAGCATTCCAATGGTTGGATGATTATGAGTCGAGCTTCTAAAAGGCTCAAAGATTTTTTAACTTCAACACCTATTCTTGCTTTACCCGAGGAAGAAGTTCCATTTGTGGTATATTGTGATGCTTTAGGTATGGGTTTGGGTAGTGTATTGATGCAAACGCAGAAAGTGATAGCCTATGCTTCTAAACAGCTGAAGGTGCAAGAGAAAAACTACCCTACCTATGACTTGGAGTTAGTTGTTATAGTGTTTGTGTTGAAGTTATGGCGACGTTATCTATATGGGGTGCATTATGAGATCTTTATCGATCACCAGAGTTTTAAATACATCTTTTCTCAGCCAAATCCAAATATGAGACAAAGTAGGTTGTTAGAGTTTCTTAAAGACTATGATATCACTATTCTATATTACCTCAGGAAGGCCAATATGGTGATAGATACTTTAAGCAAGAAGGCTACTAGCATGGGGAGCTTGGCATTCTTAAGGGCTGAGGAGAGACCCTTAGTTCTAGAGATTCAGTCGCTTGCTAAGCAGATTGTCCGTATGGATAATTCTCCTCCCCAGATTATTTTGGCCTTTGTTGGGGCTAGATCCTCCTTTTTTTATCAAATATGTTCTCACTAGTTTGAGGATCCCAAATTATGCATAATTCATGAAAAAGTGTTGAGTGGTGAGGCCAAGGTGGCTATTATTGGTTCTGAAGGTCAATGGTAGGGTTGTGTGCCTAAAGTTGGGAATTGGGTGAGATTTATATTGGAGAAGACATACTATACTAGATATTTCATTCATCTGGGTGTGGCTAAGATGTATCATGATCTTAAAAAACATTACTGGTTGTTTGGCATGAGGAAAAACATAGCCGAGTTAGTGGAAAGGTTTTTGAATTATCAACAGGTGAAATATGAGCATCAAAAGCCCGATAGATCGATGCAAAGGATGTCCGTTCCAGAGAGGAAGTGAGAGAGAGTGACTATGGATTTTGTTACAGATTACCCATGGCCTTAGGAAAGTATGACTTAGTTTGGGTGGTCGTTGATCACTTGAAAAAGTCAGCAAACTTTTTATGGTGAGGACTAGCTATAGTGTGAAGCAGTTAGCTAGGTTGTGTATCTGGGACATTGTCAATTTGCATAGTGTGCAACTGTCTATGGTATCAGAAAGAGGGTCTGTGTTAACTTTTCATTGTGGCGGGCTCTATAGCATGGTTTGAGTACTAGAGTGAATTTTGAGTTCAGCTTTTCACCCTCAGACTAATGGTCAATCAGAGCATCATTCATGTGCTAGAGGACATGCTTAGGCCTATGATATTTGTTTGGGGGCCTGTTAGACCACCACATACCATAGAGTTTGCATATAACAATAGTTATCATTTCAGCATCTAGATTGCACCGACTGCCTAGAGTCGCCAAAAGAGTAATGCTGATAAGAGGGTTAGGCCTCTTGAATTCTTCGTTAGTGACAATGTTCGGCTAAAAGTTTCACCCATGAAGGGTGTGATGAGATTCGGGAAGAGTGGCAAGCGTAGTCCCCGATTCATTGGTCCTTTTAAGATTTTGAGGAGTGTTGGTGAGGTAGCCTATAAGTTAGCTTTACCATTTAGATTATCTTTTGTACATCTTTTTTTCATGTTTCTATGCTCCGTCGATACATTCAAAATGAGTCACAATGTGTTTTCTTATGACTCTGAGTTCAATCCAAATTTGTCCTTTGAAGAGAAACCTATAGCTACAGTGGACAAGCAGGTCCGATGATTGAGATCCAAAGATATACCTTCTGTAAAGGTTCAGTGGCAGCACCGTTCTATTGATGAGACAACTTTGGAGTTGGAGTCTAACATGCAGGCTAAATATCTCAGCCTTTTTTGGGCTTCAGTTACTCCACTTTTTCTTATGTTCGAGGATGAATATTATTTTTAATAGTGAATTATTTAATAAATGGGTTGGTTATTTTTGGCTTAATCTGTGAAAATTATTGTTTTACTCTTTTATAAGTTGTTTTGGGCCTATTTTGAACTATTTGAATGGATGGAATTAGAATCCTGAATTTGAAAAGTTGAAAAATATGCATCTTGGGATTTTTGGAGGCTTAAGTTGTTGAAAAAGTCAGTTTTTGTGTTATATTGAGTTTTAGAAGTCAGATTGGGGATCTGTCGATTCCATTAGCTTCGAAATGTCAAAACAGAGCTATAGAAAGTTGCAAAACTGAATTTTGAGTTAAAATGAGGTTTTTAACCCTAAATTTGTGATTTTAGTCATTTTTAGAACCAATTTTTGACTATCGCCAACATTCGGAGTTTCGAAGCTCGAAACAAAATTCAAATAGTTCCACTAGTTCCAGAAGGTGAAGCTAATGATAGAAATGGTCTCGAAATATTTTTTGGAATTATCGAGAGCAATTTTGGTATTTTGAGTTTTAAAGTAGTTTTATCGACTTGTATTGGTAAATGTGGTGCGGAGGCCATAAAACTGATTTCTGATGATTTTGTTGCGTCTGAGTTGTTTTTGCTTGTATGTATACATATTAGGTTTGTGAAATTCTAAGTTTGGATGAGTTTTCGGGTCCATCCTTAGTAGGGAAATTAGACTTGGCATTGATGGTTTGCTGATATCTAGTGCAGGTGGATTTTTTTCACCACCTTTACGGAGAAGCCTCCGTATTCGTGAGGGTGTGTTTTGCTGAGCTCCGCCTTCTCGGACTGTCTCCCGCGTTTGCAGAGTCGCTATCTGTTGGACTCTGCATTCGCGGGAGGGGCTTCGCAATCGCGGAGTAGTTTTTATACCTGGACAGTTTTAAACTCGTAAAACATCATTTTTAATCCATTTTCGAATTTCTAAGCTTTGTGGGGAGATTTTGAAGAAGTTTTTTCGAAGATTCTTGGTGGGTAAGTGTTTTTTAACACTAAACTAATCAATTTCTATGAGTTTTATCTTGACTTCATGAAATTTAACACCCAAAATTAAGGATTTTTAGACTATGATTTCTAATCTTTAACAATTGATTTCTCATTCAATTTAAGCTTTATTTTAATGGGATTTTCTCCATGAACTCTATTTTTTGAGTAGAAGTTGATTTCGTAATCAATTTCCAGATTTTAGATTTTGAATTTTAACCCTAATTTTTATCAATTTGTCCCTAAGCCTAAATTATGCCAATATGGGTATCAAAATGCTTCTCTTGATAAGTAGTAACTTTTGCTGATAATGGTTGATCGAATTGGAGGCTCGATTTGAGGGTTTGAGTTGATTAAAAGCTTGTCCAAGTGCGATTTCGGCATCAAGGTAGGTTTAGCTACTCTTTCTGGGACTGGATTTGAGTTATTGATCTTGACATGGGATAAATGTAAGATTTGGATGGGTAAATGTGTAAATGAAATGATGTGTTGAAATAATGATGGAAAAGTGATTTCGATTGAGTTGAACTATGGCATAATTTTTATCCTATTTATGATCTAAGATGTATTATGATGAATTGAAGAGGACTCGAGATAGAATGTGACTAAATGAGACTTGTGAGACCAATTGGGACGAGTAATGTCCAGTATTATTGACATACTTGAACTATTAGGGCAAGTTAGGCCCAATATAATTGTTACATTTGTATGTTTGGGATGAGTTAGGTCCAGTATCATTGTCATACTTGTATATTCTGGATGAGTTAGGTCCGGTAACAGGGATATTCTTGCATACTTGAGATATGTAACGTCCGATATTATTGACAATCTTGATTGTTGATATATTTATGGTAATCCAAAATATAATGATGGTTTGGGCACTAGCTGTGGCACCTCATATTACTCCTTGAGAACATATTATTATGAGTTTCATGCATTGATATATTTGTAGTGATGTTATTGTACATGTTTATATGCTTACATGAGTTGCATTCTTGATTTACATCTATTGTGTGTGGCATGTAACATCTCTTAACCCGTATAGGAGGCAAGGACATTATGATTTACCTTTATACCACCCTCTTGACCCATGCAGGAGATAAGGGTGAGCTTCATACTTCATATACCTTGACCACATGGCAAGGACTTGGCATCATACTATTACTTGACCACGGTCAGGTGGCAAGGTTGTGGCATTCTGATATTGCTTGACTAGGAGCAGGTGGCAAGGTTGTCGCATTCTGATATTACTTGACCACGGGCAAGTAGCAAGGCTGTGACACCCTTGGTATTTGAATTGATGAGTTGTGCATTACTTTTCACATTGTTGCTATATGGCATCATGGATTCTTGAGGATATCTTTGCTCATTGTTGTTGTACATATTGTTATCTAATGTTAGCCTTTTTTTATACAGGGATATAGTTCTTTGTTACTAAATGCTTGTTTCAATTTCTCTCACCTAGTCAATTGAACCTACTGGGTACATTTTATTGTACTCACCCCTACTCTGTTTCATCCCTGCAGATCGAAGCAGGACCCTCACAGGGTAGCTGATTCAATCTTTTGGACTTTTCTACATCTATCCTGATCTTATCAGTGAGGCTCAAACTATCAATCATCATGTATCCTTGGAATTTTCTTTTTTTTTCTTTTAAGACTTGCATTAGATTCCATGAGGCAGCTTCGTATTTCATTTCAGATTTGTGTATTTGCACTTCTGGATTGTTGATGCTCTTGTATTCATGACTCTAGATTTTGGGTGATTTTGTTATATTATACTTGAGATAGATTTCCGCTTTATTTCCTTTTCTTTTAGTTGCAATCCATTTTGGGTCGTGACATCTTCAATCTCACAATCTTCAATTTCATCATAATTTTCATCTTCAGAGTCTGACGCTAGCTTACCTAAATGTTCTCCATGGTTGATACCAAAAAGTATAATTTTGAATAATTCCATATACATTCAAATGTGTATCAATCGTCTCACGAGTTCCTAATGTTGTATTACTACATTTGTAATTAGGACACCGAATTTCAGATTCTCCTAATCTTCGAAAAGCATAATCCAAGAAGTTTTTCATCTCGTCTAAATTGGCTTGGTCGATCCAATTATCAAGAGAAAATTATATCCACTGGTTACTAGGTTCCATAATATATATAACCCTGAAGAATAAATAAAAAATTAGATTAAAAATGTCAAGGAAAATAAAAATCTTAAGATGCATGAAACTTGTAATTTAGTAATTGGTAAAGTTTTTGAATCAACTAAAATCGACTTTTTAATTACATCGACAAAAAGTGATATAGAATATATCTAAAAAAGGTTATATCGGAAATGCATCAACTGATTTGATATGATGTTATGAACAAAATAGTTTATAATACAAGCAATGACAATAATATTTTTGTGTGCAGGAACATGGTAAGAAAGGCAAATTGAATAATGGTACAGTAAGTTTTTGAATCAAGTGAAATCAACTATTCAATTTTGATATAGAATACATCGATTATATCGGAAATGCATCAACTGATATGATGAGATGTTATGAACAAAATAGTTTATAATACAAACAATGAAAATAATATTTTTGTGTGCAGGAATTTGGCAAGGCATTTTGAATAAATTGTCAAACAAAAATCCTAAACAAACTGCTAAACCAAAAGTTCTCACGAAAAGCCAATATAAAGTCAAACAAGTGGCATCCCTTTCTTACACATAATATATCAATTTGCGGTTTAATTTGATTGGTCCATGAAATAAAGCCTGCTTCGACAAAGTACACGCATACCGTGTTTCTGTGGGCTACTAGTACAATCAAAATCACAGGGGAAAAAGGAAACTCGTAAGAAGTTTTGAATATGATATAAAAGATTTTGCAAGTCAATATCCTGGATGAGTTTGTAACCTTCTCTGAGCCCGTACAAATCTACCAGTCAAATTTTAGAAGACAATGAAATTTCAAGAACATGTTAACATTTCAATGTGACGGTTCATTTTAAAACTTTTCTTGAGAAACCATTGTGATAGCCAAAGTGCAGTACTAGAGAACACCAGTGTTACCACCTAAAGAATGCATCTTGAGATCCCGATGCACTTTGGAAAGCCGACATGCCAAATCTAGATTAGAGCATCTCTTGTTCTATATGCGTGAAGGTCTGAACAACTAAAGAAACAAAGATCCCCGGAAACTGCTCTATGTTGGAGAAGACAGACATGATTCCAAAGGACTGGAAGACCATTTCAACAGAATTAACAGTCTACTTTTACTTCATTTCCATTGTTTTCTCAAGTCTTTGTGCTTTTACATTCATCTACTTCTCAAAGGAACTTATATCAATATACTTAAATGCTAATTTGCTCGGACTCTCCAAAAACATTGCCGCACATGTCGGATCCTTAAAAAATACGCTACTATTGAAGGACCGAACACATGACGTTTTTGAAGAGCCCAAGCAACATTGCATAAATGTTGTTGTATTCTTATTGGAACTTATCTCAATATACTTGTTGGCATAGCATATATCTTTTTGCGTCTTATTCTGCTATGAATAAATCAGAACTTCTTCGTTTTCTTCTTTTTTAGTTGGGAGGATAGACGAGATTATAAAGTTCAAACATCATGACGTAGAGCTCATAGCTTTAGAATGAGAAGTGCAAGGGAGCAATTATTGAATTAGCATTTAAGCTGATTAAATTTAAAAAAAAAAAAAAAAAGACTTACAATTACAATATTCTGGATTTTGAACCACATTTGTACCATATAGTGTCTGTCAATTATTACAATCATTTAACGAGAAGAAATTTTAAAGAAACAGCATGTATAAAATTCTATGATGAGGAGAAACATACATGGAAAACACGGTATCAATATGGAAAGATATAAGAATAACATTTTCTGTTGCTTCAGGAACATAATTTGGGGAGATCCTTTATGTGATTGAGATTTCAATAAACAAGAGTTTTCCCATTGAAAAGTCTACCAACCATAAGATTAGCACCAGATTTAGCATGAAAAAGATCTGATTCTACATCAACTTCCTAAATGAGCTATTTCTTTAATATTTTCTATGGCTTGCAAGACCTATTGCAAGGCATGATCAAGTGCAGGTGAAGCAACAGAATGTGGACCGAATTGAGTTAAGGTTATACATGTTGGATGACTTCATGTTCAGAGAAACCCCTCTTACCAACCTGTTGAGCCCCAAGTTGTTTAGCAGATTGAGGAACTGATGTTCATACACAAACCAACTCCCATAAGCCGCTACCACAATCAAGGCCAAAATCACATACTTTGAAATCTTAGCTACCAGAACCACATTTTGGTTATCCCGATTACACCTCTGCCTCATTTTCTTCCTATACCTATTACACCTTATATCTGCCTGCTCAATAAGAATAAGATTTTTTACCCATTCTAAATACCTATCATTACTTCTTGTAAAACCTAACTATATTGGACTTTTTCATATTTTTCAGGCCATATATTACTCTAACTATAACATAGAAGAGTGGTTCAACTCTATTGGGCAAGGGCATTTTAACAATGACAATAATGAGTTCTCAACCAAGCATAAACCACCAGCACCAACTCAAATACCAACCAATTCTGTAGTTGTCCATCCAATCATCACAGTAGTAACAATAACAACAACCAGCAGCAATGGTACTGTCATGATTTTGTAATTTTAGTACTAAAAACAACCACAACAACAACCAACAGCAACTATTCTATAGTGGTGACAGTTTTTGCAGCGACAACCAGTACTACAACAACGATGAGCGCATTAATTACAACAAGGATGGAGATGACAATGAGGAAACGTACAATAATGATGTTGTTTCTATTTTTTTACTACAACAACAATAATGAGCAACAGCAGGGTTTCAATGAATAAGATTGAGTGCCAAAAGCTACAACACTGACACAACAAATTATGAAAGTAAATTACAACAACAACAATCAGGAATAGAGATACTTCACAAATTACAAAAATAACTACAACCACAACAATCAAGGACAGAAGATTAACTTGTGAAAGTGGAGGCATACTTGAGTTTCGAATAAGATAGAAAATAGAGATAGAGTTTTGATCGTTGCTAGGAAGACTTGTCCTTTCTCTATTTTGAGAAAGCAGTGGTATAACTCATGATAACAGAAAATAAACAAAAAATCAAAACTACAGAAGAAAAGAAGAATAACTCCTGAAAGTTCAAGCTAGAAAACAGATATAGAGTTTTGATCACTGCTTGGAAGACTTGTGCATTCCCTATTTTGCGAAAACACAGATTAAATGAGACAGTGAGAGATAGGTTGAGGGTTATTAAATTCTATGCAGACTTGTTCTTTCTCTGATTTAAGGAAGCACAGATAAAAGGATAAGAGTTACGAGCTTTGATTGTTGATCGCCGCTATGGTTACATCGACATATGCTGAGAAAAAGATTGAGTTTTTCGTTTTTGTTAGTTAGAATTTTGATTTTGGCACTAAGTTTTGGTGAAAGTTTAATTTTATTTTATTAATATATATAATATTGCCTCTTTTTCCGTCCATCAAGATCCATAAATTATAATTTGGGATCCGCTATTAATTTCTTTAGAAACTAAATTTAGTATCTTTACAATAACATATAGAATCAAGCACCAGAATAAAATCTCATTTCGGTTATTTCGGTGCATGTACTTTTAAAGATAAGATTATAAACCCGTCCTAAGTGTTGCACTTAGATAATCTTGTCTTGTAGTGCACGTTGTCAGAATTCCCTTTTGGGCATGTTTACAAAGAATGTTGACTAATGTTGACTATTGATCTATTCCAGTAGCTAAATTATATTTGTAAAACTCAATATAACTATACTGAACATGCTCTTAGCCTGATTTGGTCATTCCGAAGCTGATGGAATCGTCAGAATTCCTCTCCGAGGCCATTTACTAGGCCTTTACCTGAAAATTTATTTTACAATTAAAATCTTTCATTTGAGTCGAAAAGTTGTATAAATCTCAACCGAGTCACCCAACAACCACAACAACAATACCAATAAGTCGAAATTGGTCCGAGATCTATGCACATTCTCAAACCGATAAAGTACTGGCAGAAAGACATAAATGACAGGTAGGGTCATTATACTAAGGTAGGACTATACATGTCATATCATAAGCTAAGTATATCTACGAGAAACCAATTTTGGGAACATCATCATTACTATAGTGGCACATAGGGACAATGAGATTTAATTCTACGGGTCATGCCTAAACTAATGGGTGAGCCATAATCCCAAGGTCCTCTTAGTGCTTAGTCAGCATCCCACATAATATATAATATATACATGAAGACATACTTGTCATAAATCATACTTATACCGCACCATTATAAGCTTGATCAGAATGTCATTGTTCATAATATTATGCATATAATAGCTCATTTCATACTAGGGTCCTACATCGCCTTTTTGAATCCCAAATCTCCTCTACTTATACCACATCATCATAAGCTTGATCAGAATGTAATTATTTATAACATTATGCATAGGAGTAGCTCATTTTGTACTAGCGTCCTAAATTGCCTTTTTGAATCCCAAATCTCCTCATAAGTCCCCAAGTGAACCTCAAGGTCCTAAATCTCTTACTAGGATCCTAGGTCACCTCTCCAAAGCCTAAATCTCCTCGTAGGGACCCCAGGTCAACCTTAAGGTCCTAAATTTCGTATTCATAGTATATTATGTCCTAGGTCTCCTTTCCATGTCTTACGTCTCTCCATAGGGACCCCAGGTCAATCTCAAGATCCTAAATACCCTATTCATATTCATAAGCTTGCTTGAAAACCTTGTACATGCATGACCATGTAATGAAGTAAATAGAAATAGCATGGGTTCATACATATCAGGTTCAAAATCATTAAAATGAAGTTCATGCATAATTATTGAATCGAATGTCATTTGAGTAATAATTGAAGTAAGCCATGCATATATTTCAGTAATTAACATAGCATGCTTGTGAAATCTCATGAGAATTATGTAATTCATTTAAATCAATACTAATTCATGCATATTATATCATATGAAAATAATTCATGTCATAATCTTAACATTTTAAATTAAAGTAATGAAAATCATAATTTGATCTTAATTGTAAATATATGAAGAAATGAGAAAATATGTTGGGTTTCATGGGTTAAAGGTACTTATGGAGGAACCACATATACATTAAGGAGAATTGAAGGATAAGAATTAATTTCTCTTGAAATATGAGGGTTCTTGAATGAATTCTACACTTGAGCCCGAAAGAAGACTTGAGAGTGAAGTTTGATAAGAGAATTATGAATTTAGGAGAATGAGAGTGCATGGAGGACTTAGATTAGTTATAATAGCATGGAAGGGGAAAAACCAATGGTAAGGGTTGTGGAGTGCATCCTCCACTTCGCAGCCTTCGAAAATCTCTAAGGTCCATTCCATGACCCCTTTTATGGGCAGTGGTGTGTACGCACTATATTTGAAGGGTATCTTGGTGGTCACCCTAAGCTAACATTTCTAGAAAATGCATTTTTAGTCCTCGAATACATCTTCCGAATTCCAGGACCTTACAGTAGGATCTTGTACAAGTCATAGCTGGGGTCCTTCAAATTGGCAGCAGATATTTTTTCTACAACATTTCTTCTTATTTTGACTTTCTTATTTTGACTTTCTAATTTTTGAGGTATTATATCATATTATATTGCTGCACCCTGCAAATTTTAATATGAGTTTTCATCAGTCATTTTTTTTTGCGCAGAGCAGCTTTAAGCTTTGGAGACTATTGTTATTTCCGGCATTCTTAGTTATCAGTTTCTACCCAGTTTAACTAGGCTAGTATATATATTATATTTGAAGATAGTATGTACTTATATTTTATTTTTAAAAGTTGTGTACTCCTATTTTTGTAGTTGCTCAATTATTTATTGATGCCAAGTCATGTGGATTATTTCTTTTATTATGTTTTTGTTGATTCCTCTCTTTTCTCATTATTGTCATCTTTCGCATGATAGTCAATTTCGTCGAGTTCCGGGCTAAAGGTTAAGCTTACGTACTAGTGTATGCTTTTAACAGTAATGATGACCTAGCAATTTGGGTCATGACACTCTGGTTCTTGGTTGAGAGGAACTTTCATAGAATTGGTCTTGAATTTTGGGGGTTATTCGTGTTAAAGGAGGGTTTAGGCCAATAGAATCTTTTAATTCACACTTTGACTAGTCCAAAAAGACATAACATAAGGATTAAAGAATGGGAAAAAAATCAAAAAATCCTGATTGAGAAACTATCAAAGCCATCTACGAGGACCATCTACTATCTGTAGATTAATCTACAAGTCGAAGATCCCTCTTGTATAAATCAGCCTTGATTTATTCAATCTTTAAAATTTTATCCACGAAAACAAAGTACGATCCATAGATTCAACCACGAGCTATGAATAAAGTTCATAAAATTACGCTAGCTACATAATTTTTGAAGATTGATTCATGAGACCATTGTCTCGAGCCGACTTTTTAGGGTTTGATGGCGCCTATTAAATCTCGCCTATAGGAAAGCCAACCCAACCCAAGGTACTTTTCCTGAATCACAAAACATGGCAATACTAGCAAAGTACCAATAACACAACTACAACCTACCCAGAACCTAAAAGTAATTTGCACTGAACTACTCTAGACTCAAGCACACACTCATATATACATATAGCAATAATAATATACATAGCCAGGAGAACTCCTACAGAGCAAGTCACAACTACAGAGTACAAGTCTAACATTTGAATGCAATGGACAACCCTCAAAAGCAGAAGGAGCTTGCAAAATGTTCAGAGCTGCTGATGCTCACCATTGTCTCCTGGCTCATCTGTGAACTTCTAACTTAACGACTACGCCTAGTACTTGTACCTACATCATGGGAAGAATCAAAATAGGGTTGAGTACCAGTAACAGGCACCCAACAAGTATCATCTATCGGCTGAGTGAAATACAGTAAATATAGAATGCCCAAATGTAATAATAGTAGTAAAGCTAGCAAATCTTAACCAAGGTCAAGAAATAAGCATATATAGAGAATCATAGAATCTCCTAACCCACATAGCATGCAATGATATCGACTGATGAACCCAAGATCCAGTGTCAACTACTCTTGCGGGTCTTCAAAGACCCAATTGTGTAGAACTAGGAGAACCAACAGACTGGAAATAGGAGGGACCAATTGAGATAGATCAAATTGTGTACAACGCAACTAAACAACGAAGCCCATACAAAACCATATCACAACTATCACCGGACTAAGGTAAAATGTTGTACGTGGGTGTAAGGCCCTAGTATCTATGTCCGTATGCCAACTGGGCCTCTATAAGCCCAGAAGGTACAATCACGCACAAATAAAGGGTGTATAGGTGTATGGATACTAGGATCAACAACTAGTGGCAAAGATCTCAACCACCCAACTATATTTGAAGTAGTAACCCAACTTTGATAGCAAGAGAGAAACATAGAACCTAAACCTCACACCAGCAATACATTAAGCTAGACATTAGGGTGGCAATACCTTGGGCTGGACATAAGGGCTTATAGTACCTCGAGTTGGACATCTAGGCATGATAAGCTCAGACGATACCTTTGGCTAGATATCAGGGCATGTAATACCCCAGGTTAGATGTCGAGGCGTGATGAACTCAGACAATACTTTAGGTCGTATATCAAGGCATGTAGTACCCTAGGCTGCACATTAGGGCATGATGACAAATTGTACCCTCAACAACAGTCAGGAGTATAACACATAATCATTTCCCAAATTATAACATATTTCTCGATATTCGACAATAAAAAAGGAACACAAGCAATCAGATAGTTATACGTATCAACAAAAGTAGTATATGATCGTGCCTAAGTGTCAATAGGTTCCTCCTAGATTAAGAAACTACAACTATGTAGAATAACTATAGACAATTCAATTGATAAGTGCAATCGACATGTTGAACAACAGTAGATAACCTAACTGGCCCCCCATGGTGTAGCATGTATCTCCTAGGTAGAACTATAACCTAAATACCAAGTAACCCAATACAATGATCAATAGTTCCACTGATAAGTATATCTTGGGATCTTAACAATAATATTAAAGAGAGATAACAATTGTAACAAATCCCCAGGATAGAATGGCAAGCACCCCAGTTGATAAATGCAACATATATCCCAACCAACAATAGACAACAAAACTAAACCCCAAGTATACCATTCATCTTACAATAAGGATCACAATTCAGTCACCATAGAATTAAGAATATGGTGCATCGATAGAATCAGAACAATAAATTCATAGTCATAAAGTCACAAGGTACAACCTAGAGTATAACTGACAACCAGCCTCTCAAATACTACATAACATTAGTACTAGACTACCCACATAGGTATACACGTATCAAAGTAGACATACGTATCAATCGAAAGCCATAAATTTCCCTAATAGGGTCATATCCCTATATCTAGCCCACTATAGGTTCAATGGTATCATATTTTATATCAGGAGTCACAAGGTCTAATCAGAAGCACACACATAATATTTCCCAAAATAAAGCATGTTTCCCCTATTATTAGTAAGTATAACAAGTGTACAATGGTGAACAACGGTACATGGAAGCATATATGTCCCAGAGCATTATAGAATCATGCCTAACAAAGGGAAAGTAAACCACAATCTAGGTAGCCACAAGTACTCAGAATGATTATAGATAGTCACATCCATATCAAAGGTATTTAGACTAGCAGGGGTATCAAATGATAGATATATACCAAAACCAGTCCACAATGCAACTCATAGTAAACTATCCACCTTACAAGCCATCATATTTCAGTAGTATCAGGCTACGCAGACATACAAATTAGAGTCAAGCATAGTATACATACCTGTCGCATGACATCAACCCATATCTAGTCTTTACCAGGCTTTCCCGTAGTCTAACAATGCTAGAAATTAGCTAATACAGTAGCTACAACTAATACGGTCCCAATAAAACAATTACCATCCCACATCATCATATATAACACACATTTATTACAACCAACCATAATAACTCATACTCAAATCCAATGAGGTTATATACAACACACTCGCACATTTTAGCTCAAACATCCACACATTTCAGCTCAGTGTTAGGGTTAAAGAAACCTAGCCTACCTGAAAGGTTGTTCCTCGCAATCCTGATCATTTTCCTTAGGCTTCTTCCTTTTTAATCACCTCCAAATAATGCTACGCTATCAAAACACGAATCACAAGGTCAACATGACTAATTTGGTTGTAACATCTCAAAAAATGGGTGAAATATCAACTAAAATAAGGAAATAGGGCCTACACTTGAAATACAAAATCAACCCCTGTGAAATGATCCTTAGGTCACTTTGAGTCAATAGCCAGAAAGTGAGCTTAAATTAGATCCCAGAAGAAGAAGAAATTGCTCAAAAATGAAATTCCATTTCTTATCAGAAAAATATTTATAAGAAATATTTTTATAAATATTTCTTTATAAAATATTTCTTAAATAAGACTAGTAACGTGTGTAACTGCACCACACTTTATAAAATATTTCTTAAATAAGACTAGTAACGTGTGTAACTGCACCACACGTTACTAGTCTAATTTGGCCGCTTCGGGGCTGATGGAACCGTCAAAATATCGCTCAAAGGCCGTTTACTAGGATTCTACCAAAAAACTCATTTTATGGTTATAACTTCCTGGTTAGCTCAAAAACCAACATAAATCCAAAGTTATCTAACCAATGACCATCCTAATAGTACCAAGAGATTACCAACGGCCAGAGGTCACTATACATATGGTCAAATCAATAAAATAACTACAAAACCATAGAAATGACTATAGGGTCATTATAACACCCCCCACTAATTGGACTTTTGTCCATAAAAGTAAAGATAATGGTGCACTTGTAGACTCCAATATAAACCATATAAGGATTCTGACCCTCACAATGACTAGCTAATACAATGATTATAAGCATGTAATTCTCTTAGTTTTAACTAACAAGAAGTACAACAATTCGTCTATATGTAATTAGGAAAATAATGTAGCAATATCTACAATTATCAATCTCTCATCCCACTGGCTCAGTAAGCTAGCACATAACACGAAATCAACAGGCTTTCCTCTACATACTAATGCAATAAACCCTACACATACCATCCACCAATAGACATTCCTGAACCTTCCTCCATACCCTGCCACACATATGTCACTTTCCAGTAATAGTCCTCAGTAGTTATTATCATTTAGTCACATATGGTATTCAATGTGTAATGAAGGTAAAACACTCCTAGTTACCACCCCACTGGCCTCAACTAGGTAATCAAATCTACAATGAGTTAATAGTACATGGTTCATACCTAGTCTCCACAATCTGACCTAGCACATGTTGCCTTAACTGAAAATGAGCTCGAAGATCTAACATTTAATAGATTACACACTGTCATGTAGAGCTTAACAATTCAACCAGAACAAGTAGGGTTATCCACATAATTACCTAACAACTACAATTGGTACATATATGTCAACAAATCCATGCTACACAGGAATATCGATCATCCTAACAAACATAATCAATAACTCGTACTGTCCATAACACATCCAGGTGAAATCTCTAGAATATCCTCTGCCCAAAATCTCAATTAATGGAAATCCAACCTCCCTGATAGTATAGTCAACCACCCTCACATTGAAAATAATCTAGAAATCCACAAGAACATATCTAGGGCTCACAACTATAGGGGCCATGTGATGTGCTGCCAAAATACGACACTTTTGATACTTTAAACTTAGAATTTTGTGTGCTCTCAAAGCGAAGTTAGTAGATTTGATGTGTCGTTGTGTTGAATTTACATGACTTCAGGAAATGAGATGTTTTTGGGCCAATTATGTAGTTTGTAGACTTTTGAGGGTTCACGAGGCCTTTTATGAGTCATGGTTCATTTCACGAGCCGTAGATGGGTTTCATGAATTAGATCCAGTGAAAGGATAATTTTTAGAATTTAAGAGATACGTGTTACCAGACGATTCGTAGACCACTTGACGGCCCGTATAGTTTTCGTGTTCTGAAGATCAGAAAATATGCATAACTGTTGAACTGTTACCAGGCGAAGGCTCCCACGAGTCATAAGTCAAGTGATAGGTCGTATACTAGTTCGTTCTCGAAGGATCAGAGATTTTGAAGAAGTGATGAAGAGTTACCAGAGAAACCTCTTAAAGTTCTTAAGTTAGAAAATGGCCCGTAGGAAGGGTTTGAATGTTGAGAATATATTTTAAGCAGTGCAGTCTACTAAAACCAGTTAGGGGTTGTGATTTCATCTACAGCCCCTAACCATGTTCGTCTAATTTCCCGATTCCAATTTTCCTATTTCATTTAGGATTTAGTTTCCACTTATTATAAATAGGTTCTTAGGTTTTTCGAGAGAGAGTAATTAGAATGTCAAGAAATTGTTACTTGATATTATTACTTTGTTCTTGTGGATTACTTTTGACATTAGAAAATTGTGAATTCATAAAGATTATGGATTTTATGTTCTTCAATTCATCATTGTAAGTGTTTAATTATACTATTACCGAACATGATTCCATCATCTACAAGCTAAATCCACAAAGAGGGTTGTAGGAACCAAAAAGAACTAACGAAGTAAAAACTAGATAATTTGTAATCCTTGAAAAGTGTGCATGCATTCATTTTGATTTTTGTAATGGTGAACAACGTTAAAACTAGCCTAATTCTTACTTATTAGATCAAGAGGTAATGAATAGGAAAAGATATAAAATAACAGGATTCAATATGATTACACTCATCTTATAAACCTGAATGAATCAAGGGATGCTTGTATTGGGACAACGTAAGGTTTAGTAATAAAACACCTCAGATATGGATCAAATCACAGAGTGAAATTATCCTAATGCCTGGATCAAAGGGTTAGGTGAATATAACTTACAAGTTCTGCATAATTCATACTGTAAAAAGTGTACGATTATTTGTCTGTACTAATTTAGGAATTCATGGGGAATACAAAACCCAACTAACTTCTCTCAATGATTTCACAACACTTATACTTGACTGTTTGATTTTAGTTTAGGTTTATATAATGCGTTTTATCTACCCCCCCCCCAGGAAAAAAGTTGATTAAATCATTCTAATTGTCTTCAATTACTTAAAGTCTAGACCTTATTCCTCGTGGGATCGAACCTAACCTTTGTTAGGTTCTATATTTTAACAATGACTGCTTATACATTGATTAGGAGGTGTAGTTTGGGTGTGATCAAATTTTGGCTTTGTTGCCGAGAAATATGACTTTTAGATTAGTTTAATTAGAGTGATATATGAGTTCATCCTTATTTTTCTTATTTTACATTTTTGTTATTTTTGTTTCTTTTTAGTATGCAGGTGGAGTGTATGCCCAATACTCATAGTCGAGGCATCCCCTTGACTCGATTTGATCCAAAGATCGAGAAACATTACGAAGAATAACCCAGAACAACGTAAATAATACTGCAAACCTTGCACATAATTTGAATAACTATGATCCACCACCACTTGAGGATGTGAATCCACCACCACAAGGTTAACAAGCCGCTGCTATTGCATGGAATCCATACAGACAAGACCCTATGAAATCGAATATCACCGAAGCTATTGTGGTACCTCCTCTATTGGAGGATACTAAGTTTGTCATATTGAGTTGGTTACTTCAGATGTTGCAGAATAGATGGTTATTCGCGGGCTTACCATCAGAGGATCCACATAACTATCTATACTGTGTTGTTTTCATCTGCAAGAGCATGATGGGAAATCAAAGTATGTCTATGAATGCCATTATGCTCCATGTTTTGCTGTTATCTCTCACAGGTGAAGCGACAGTATTATTAGCTGAGCTTTCACTGAGCTTTATCACTACCTTGGCAAAAATGCAGAAAGCCTTTTTAGAAAAGTATTATGTCAAATCAATGAAGCGAAAGATAAAGGATCTGATAAATAAGTTCGAGCAATTGCATGGTGAGTCAATTAGTACAATATGAGAGCAATTCAAAACGTTCTTTAGAAGTGTTCCAGACCATAAGATTGTTGATGATTACTTAGTGGGGATCTTCTATCGGGCATTAGATAATAATTGCAAAGCAGTTGTTGACACCATAACGGGAGGCTCATTCTTGGAATGCACTTTTTCGATTATTGCTAAGCAACTAGAGAGGGTAGCAAAGATAAATCATGCATGGGACACAAGGGACAAGTCGACGGTTCAAAGCTCATTGGTAGTAAGTACCAATCTAGAGCAGGCCAAGATCAATGAAGATGTGATGCAAGAGTTGTCCAAAATTAGTACTAATATGAGTTTGTTGATGAAGCAGACTCACGAGCTAGTGAATGCAGTTAGTCATCAGCCGCCACAAGCACCAATGTATGAAGAGCCATATTATGAGGAGGGTAGTTACTTTATGACTGATTAGATGGGGGGTTTCATTACCAACACCAAAGGATCCAATCAGGCTATTGGCGCCAAGGTCAAGGGAATAAAGGTTGAAACTATAACAAGGACAACAATCGAGGTGGTTATTACGTAAAAAATATGGGAAGAGATAGAGATGGTGATTTGGGTCGCAAATATGGGTACAAAAATGATTTGTATGTGTAGCTGCAAAATCGTGATTCTGGGGCTGGTAGTCGAGGATTGAGGAGATATTCGATAAATTATTACAAAAAGGATGACGTCTAAAATGAGACTTCGAATGGGATGAAAGCTGATTTTTGAGGTATCAATCAGAAGATTGAGTCTCATTATGTTTCATTTAAATAGCTAGAGAAACAATTCGGTCAGATGTTTAATAGTTGAACAAATGTCAGAAAGGTACATTACCGAGTAACGTAATGTCGAATCTAATGAATGATGGATAGTGCATGGTGGTGACCACATCAGGTGGCAAGTGGATAATCGACCCACCAATGCCAGTAGATGATAATGTGGTTCGTAAGGAGATGATAGAAAGCAAGGATGTAGAGACAAGGGATGAAAAACCAAAGATTGGGGTGAGCAATAAAATGGTGACACCAAGAAAGTCAAAACCCATACCTAGGCCTCCACTACCTTTCCCTTAGAGACTCAATAAGAAGGAGGAGGAGGGAAAGTTTCAGGACTTCATCTCCATGTTGAAGCAACAATCTATTAATCTCCCTCGTGTTGATGCATTGGAGTAAATGCCCAGGTATACCAAGTTCATGAAGGATCTTGTGACTAAGAAGAGGATTGTAAGCCAAGATGAAGAGGATTGTAAGCCAAGATCTTGCTCATAATCTTCACCATTGCGGAACTATTTCTATAAGTTCCTTGGTGTAGGAAAAGGAGGATCCCAGAGCATTCATCATACCTTGAACCATCGAAGTCTTCAACTTTGGAAAGGAATTACGTAATTTAGGAGCCAACATCAACTTAATGCCTCATGCAATGTTCAAGCAGTTAGGCTTGGAAGCCCCCACATCGACTACAATGTGGTTATTGATGGTACGTAGGGCTGGGAAAAAACCTGAGGGGATACTCTATGATATGTTAGTCTGAGTCGAGAACTTCATATTTCCTGTAGACTTTGTGATACTTAATTGTAAAGTTGACTTCGACATCCTAATGATCTTGGGAAGACCCTTCCTGGCCATTGGGCAAGCACTAGTAGACATGGAGTTGGGTCAATTAAAGTTTAGATTAAATGACAAAGAAGTTGCCTTCAATGTTTGCCTATCCATGAAGAGACCTGATGATCTGAAAGTGGTCTTTTTTATTAAGAGTATTGATGAGGTGCAACTAGAGGTACCAATCGAGGAATAACTAGATGTCGACTCTTAAGGTGTTGCTGGTGAACTTTGAGGGTTACGAGATTCCAGACTATGATAAGATGGATGAAGCACTTGGAGCATATGGTTATCACAAGCACCAACTCAAACTTGAGTTAGATTTGAAGAATTGCGAGTCCTTACTGACTCCACCATCCATTGAGGAGCCACCAGTGTTGGAATTGAAGGCTCTTCTAGCCCATCTAAGGTATCTTTTTTAGGTCCTAACATTATTTTGCATGTTATTATTTCTGCATATCTTAATGATGAACAGGTGGAAGCATTAGTTTCAGTACTCAAGTGATTCAAAAAGGCTATTCGATGGATGATTACATACATCATTGGCATCATACTTAGCATATACACTAATAAGATTCGATTAGTAAAGGACTATAAGGCAAGTATTGAGCACCAAAGATGTCTCAACCCATCGATGCAAGAGGTTGTGCTCAAAGAAATCATTATGTGATTGGACGTAGGTGTGATATATCTTATTGATGACAGTGAATGGGTGAGTCCAGTCCAATTTGTTCCAAATACGGAATGTGTCACATTGGTCCCAAATGCAATAAGTTGATTCCCATGAGGCTAGTCATTGTTTGGAGGGTTTGCATGGATTATCGCAAACTCAATACATCGACAGAGAAAGATCACTTCTCTATGTCATTCATGGACCAGATGCTCGATTTCTTGGCGAGTAAAGGTTGGTACTATTTTCTTGATGGGTATTTGGGTTACAATCAGATGTCTATAGCTCAAGAAGACTAAGATGACACAACCTTTACATTGTCCTTATGTCGCCTTTGCTTCAAGAGAATGCCATTTGGGTTTTGTAATGCGCCGACAACATTCAAGAGATGCATGATGTCCATCTTTTTAGATATCGTGGAGGACATTATTATGGTTTTATTTCTATTCGAGGATTGTTTGATGCATTTGCATGATGTGCTTTGGTGATGCGAATAACGTCATCTTGTGTTGAATCGGAAAAAATGACACTTCATGGTAAAGTAAGGTATTGTGTTGGGGAACTTCTCCATTAAAGGTATTGAGATTGATAGAGCCAAAGTTGAGGTTATTGAGAAGCTTCCTCCATCTATCTCTGTTAAAGGTGTAAGAAGTTTCTTCGGACATGTAGGTTTTTACAAACACTTTCTAAAGGACTTCTCAAAGATTGCACACCCTTTGTGCAAGATACATGAGAAGGATGTTATGTTCGTGTTTGATAATGCATGTTGGAAAGCATTTGAGGTGTTGAAGCAGAGGTTGATATTGGTGCCTATCATAGTTTCTCTAGATTGGAATCAACCCTTTGAGATAATGTGTGATTACAGTTGGTGTGGTGTTGGGACAACGCAGAGAGAAGATTCTATATCCCATTTACTATGCCAATAAAGCCTAAATGCAACACTGAAAAACTAAACTGTAACTGAGCAGGAGTTACTTGTTGTGGTCTTTGCGTTGGAGAAGTATAGATCATATCTTTTGGGGACCAAAGTCATTGTACGTATTGACCACTAAGCATTGAGGTATTTGATGGTAAAGAAGGATGTAAAACCAAGATTAATTCGATGGGTACTTCTTCTTCAAGAGTTTGATTTTTGAGGCGGCTGATAGAAAGGGGAAAGAGAATTAGGTTGTAGACTACCTATCCAAACTTAAGGAGGAGGCCATGGAAAAGTTCAAGAATGGGCGGAGATTGATGATATGTTCCCTAATGAGAGTGTGCTGGCAGCATCTCATGGTTTGATACCGTGGTATGGAGATTTTGCAAACTATTTAGTTAGTGAAGTTGTGCCACCGGACTTGACTTCTCACCAATGTCGTACACTTATGTATGATGTGAGCATTATTTTTTGGGATGATCCATACTTGTTTCTTGTTTGTGCAGATGGGATTTTTCATCATTGTGTTCCTAAGGTAGAAATTATGAGCATTTTGGAGGCTCGTCATTCATCCTCTGTCAGTGGGCATCATAGTAGAATTCAGACAACACACAGTATCTTGCAGTGTGGCTACTACTGGCCAAACATCTACCAAGATTCCCATGACTATGCTAAGGCTTGTGACAGGTTCCAAAGAGAAGGTGATGTTTCCCGCAAACATGAGCTCCATCTAAACCCCATTATGGTGATCGAGTTATTTGATATGTGGTGGATAGACTTCATGCAGTCGTTCTCAACCCTTCTAGGAACAAGCATATTCTGGTTGTTATACACTATGTCTGAAAATTAGTAGAGGTGATTGCGCTTCCCAATAATAAGGGTAAACGTTTAACAACATTCCTTAGAAGATACATCTCCTCTTGATTTGGCACTCCTCGGCCAATCATCAGCGATGAAGATTCCTATTTTTGCAATAGCTTGTTCAAGGCTCTTGTTGAGAAGTATGGTCTAAAACATAGAGTGGCAATGCCTTACCATCCATAGACGAGTGGCCAAATCAAGATGTCCTACAGGGAGATTAAATATATTCTATCCAAGATTGTGAATGCAAATTTGGATAGATTGGTCGCAAAAGTTTGATGATGCATTATGGGCATACCAAACATCATTTAAGACTCACATAGGTATGTCTCTTACTAACTTGTTTATTTTTAAATCTTGTCACTTACCTATAGATCTTGAGCACAAGGAAATGTGGGTACTCAAGAAGCTGAATCAGAACTGGAATGATGCAGCACACTCAAGGCTGAGCCAACTTAATGAACTTGAGATATGAGAGTTAAGCCCTGTACAAGCAAAGGATGAAGTTGTAGCATGATCGTCACATTGAGCATCAACAGTTTGCACTAGGAGACTTGGTTTTTCTTTATAACTCGAGGTTGAAGTTATATCTTAGAAAGCTCAAGTCCAAATGGGTGGGACCTTTCAAAGTTACATATGTTTTCCACCATTGGGCTTTTGAGTTGGAAAAGAAGAATGACATAAGGTTAAAAGTAAATGGCCAATGGATCAAACCGTACTTTGGAAATGCTGAGGAATTGCTGACAGTGAAAGCATGGGCACATGGTGAAGTCTAAGTAACAAAATTGTCTAAGTCATGCCGCGATAATAAATTAGGCTCTACTTAGGAGGCAACCCAAGATATTTGTTGTAATCCTTATGTATTTTTTTATGTTGATTTTGTACTTATAGGTAGTTTAATTTTCATGTTTTAGTTGTAATTTTGGACTCATAGACCGGAAGATTATAGGGTAACAATTTGTTTTGGTTAGAATGTGCAGGAACAGGGTTAAGGCAACAAACTAGTACAAAAAGGGGAGAAACGTTGGTTCTACGAATAGTTCCAGGGGCCATGGTTTACACCACAACTCGTGTACTGACTTGTAGAACCTTTTTTAGTAAGTAAAATATTATGCACTCCAATCCACAAAATGGTCCGTAGATTGCAATACGGGTTGTAATTGTGTTTGTGGATCCAAATAAGATTCTGGAATTTTCCTAAGTGTTGGAGACACTTATGGATAGAACCAATGGACCGTAGGTCATCATATGATCCTCAGGAGGATTTGTAATGTCAAACCCTTAAAAATTGGATTCTACAACCATGAAACCAGGTCTTACAGGCCCTAGAAAGTGTTACGACCCATAATCAGGGTTTTGTGGAATTAGAATCTCACTTACACCCGATTCCATCAATAAAATAAAAGAGGGATAGTTTCAAATTACCACTCACTTACCCAAAATTTTCCACTCGCACCAAACTCTTACCCTTCTTTTCCAAGTCCGATCACTACCAAACTCCCCCTTTATATTTTTTGGTGCATTTGTGATCAAATTTCAGTGATGGAATCACTGTTCCACCACACCTAGAACTTGAATTTCGTGGACTTTTCACTGTTCTCTCTACTCCTCGCTCCATAATCCGATATGTACTCCTTGATTATTTTTATTTTCTTACCAAAAAGTTGTGTTATTAATCTGAGAAATGAGTGAGGATAAAAATTGCAATTTTCATGCCCTAATATTCGGTGTTGCCTATGAGTGCGGTGTATCACATGTTTATCATTGTTTGAGTAACAATAGTGACATTACATTGAGTAGATTGATAGGCTTACCATTGTTTGATGTTATATAATCCTTGTCGTTTGAGTTATATTGAATTATCCTGATAGAATTGATAAAGGGAGTGCATGAATTTAATATTGGGATGGTCAAGTTGATCCAATGGTTGTAGTCGTGACGTTTTACATGTATTTGAGGGAATCGATGATTGAGGGATAGGACATGAATCATCGGTGTTCCAGTTTTGATTTAGTAGGTGGTAATTTATATGAATGAATATTGGTTTAATTTGGAAGGCATGTTGCATGTGTTGAACTTAGTTTGAATGACGTTGCTTCGATGCTGTGTTATTTTATACACCCTATTAATGAAACATAGTCATTGTGCTTGAGTAATCATGTAATCTTTCCTTGTCTTGGTCTTAGTTGAATTTTTAGTGAATGCTAACAAATGGAATTGAATGGTACTCTTAGAAAACTCAAGTTGCTATGTTTCAATAGCATGAGGGTCTTCTACGGCCCGTGGATTAGTCCAAGGACCATAGTTGCCCCTCGTTAGTAGAGATTAGCAAGTTAGTTTTTCTGAGATGTTACCGGACAGACCTGGTTACAAGTCGTAGTTTATACTACGATTCACATATAGGGTTCGTAGACTCCATGCCTGCTAGCAGGGATTTTTGATGTTGAACCTATAACCTAGTCTACGACTCATCGTTAATGCTACAGATTATGATTGAGCTTATATGTATACTTCCAGTAGCCAAATTTACTGTGCCCTGTTTCCTAAAAAGGCCTTCTAATACCCGTAGTTTACTCTATGACCCGTAGGTGAGCTTTCGCAGGACTCATGTATGCTCTTCTATTGCTGCTTTCAGGTACTATGGCTCCTTGTTCCAAGAAAGATGAGATATTGGCCTTGTAGTGCTGACTGCATGATGAGCCTATAGATACTAAGGGCAGTCCTCAGGCCAGTGTATCCATAGAGGTTCTCAATGCCCAACCAGACAAGGGCGTTGAGTGACAACACACTAGGGAGGCAGCTAGACTGATAGTGCCATTCCAAACACGTGTCATAGTTTCTCATCCTCCTTAGTGGAGATGCCCAGAAAAGAAACTCAATCCATATGACAGACTCCAGTGAGGGGTCTCGATTAGGGTCAGAAATGGAGGTGACTCCAATTCTATAGAGGAGTTTGGATCTGAGTCCGCAAAGTCTACCTCAGCACCAACACCTCTAGTTGGCTTGATGATTCAGTGGTGTGTCCGGGGCATGCAAAACATATACAGGAAGGATGTTCTATAGGACGACAGGGGTCGAAAATTCTGTAATATTTTTAGGAGCCTAGGATTGTTACATCAAGATTTGGCAATTCTCCTATGCTCCGAGACACCATAACCTGACATCACTTGGATTTGTTAGCAGCCCTATCTGGGAAGTACTCTCCGATACAGGTTCTAGAGTTCTATGCATTGTCTGCTGCTCCCATCATTGCGGCGACCCTGTAGAAGTGGAAGCTCCTTTCACAGCCCCGAATTACACAGATTATGGCACATGAAGTCCCCGTTGATCTATTTCAGGCCACTATCCAGAGATTCTTTAGGCCACCTCTGTGATAATAGTAGAGTGTGATTACAGGTTGGGCAGAGTAGGGACTGAGGGTTGGTGAGAGATATGGCCTGGAAGCCCATTCTGATAAGGTTGATCTCGCGATCACTTAGCTGAGTAAGGGAAAGGCCCTAACTTGATATATAGTTCAATAGAGATATTGAAGGCTTCACTCTGCTTACCGGTAAGTTTAGGTAGGCTATTATGTGTATGAGGATCCGACCTACCCAGACGGATAATACTTTGACGCCAAATTGCATTATTCTAGTTTCCAGTATCATTCTTATATATGACATAGATTTCTCTCTTTGTAAAGCAGATAAGATACACTAGCGGACACTAAAGAGATCTACTTCTATTCCATTCCCGTGCCTGATTCAAAGATTTTGCATAGAGGTAGGGTGGAGATCCTTCATAATGTGGACATAATTATTGATGTTCAGAGGACTCAAGATGCCAGCCTGATCAAGGTTCATGAGAACCCTTTGGCTATTTGGCGAGCACTGCATCCACATGTTTGACTACCAAAGATGTTCGCCAAGGCACCAAAGCCAAGCCTTCTTCCTGTAATACTGTTGCTCCAAAGATCAAGGGGCCCCCACAGATGGATACTGAGAGGGAGACGGGGCCTGCTACTATTTCTACTACTATACTAGGGGTCATTCCTACACGCCCTCCCTCTCCAAGCTTGGTATACGTGTCTGTAGAGTTGATTGTGACTCTGGTACAACAACGGGTTGGCATTGAGTCCTAGCTACCTTAATTTCTATAGAAAATATGGCGTTGGGTTCACAAGGTCATAGCATAGTTCGAGGAGCGCACACAGGTGCATTTCATGGAAGTCATTTAGGAGAGACTTGCAGCATTTCATGTCTATGTTGATGTATTCAATATGTGAGTGGAGTAGAGCCTCAGATCGACCTGGACTCCCGCTATGATAGCCATCCGGGCGGAGATCCAACAGCTTGACACTAAGATAAGGGTAGTGTCATCCACATCTTTAGTGATTCCCATTACTGCCAATACTCAAGGTGGTGGACCTATTTTCTGATGAGGAACCAATCCGCATTTCTAGGAAAAAGGCATTGTGATGATGATGACAACCATGATGTCATCATATTATATGTTGTGAGGAGGGAGCATGAGCAGTTCAAGGCTGCTAGACAGACTTCTATTATGAATGAGATGGGCTAGCAGGCATGAGAGTTAGAGATAGTGAGGGGTACTAGACCCTCTAGACATGTTGCAATTATTAAGGAGACCATCCAACACGCTGAGGGGGGGGGGGGGGGGAAGGGTGATGCACAAACAGACATCGGTACTTTGGTTCCTAGGTATGGCCCTTTTTGGCCCCCAATATGATATTTTGGTTTATTTTGTTGCATTAAAGACAATGCAAATGTTTTTCGATAAGGTGTAGGTAGTTATAAGCCTCAGCGAAGTCTGAGTAACGGAGGACTATATCTATCTCATATTTTGAGTCCGCGGGATTTTTTTCGCTTGTGTTCTTTCCCTAAGGACATTTATTTTCTTTTGAGCCGGCATGTTTAGGATGTATAAGTAGCACTAGTAGCATATTGTATTGATATGTGTGTCATATGTTAGTTTTTGTTGAAAAAATGATACCCACCTTTTTATGATTGATGATGTGTTGTTAGGTAGTTTTGATGATAGCCATGATTGATTCGGTGATTGATAGTATTTGTATTGAAAAGTTAGGACTTAATTGTTATAAAAAAACATGATATGAGAGTCCAAGTTGACAATGTATTCAGTGCCAATTGTGTGTGAGGTTTACCGCATGATTCTTATACTGTGTTTCAATTCTGAACTACTCAGTTGCTCTGATTGAAACTATAGGTTAGTTGGTTAGAAAAGTACCATAGTACACCATTGTTCATATTGGTACACCTAGCCTAAGAATACCCAACCAAATGATTTATGTATCCTTTGGTCCTAATGTTTGAGCCTTATATATACCTTTCCTTTGTAGACACCCAAGTAACCAAACTTTTTTGTTTGTGTAACCCTGAAATCAGCCTTGGTCCCTCCTTGAATATTGTGCATCTCATCTCAGGCTAAAATCCTAAGTTCAGGGTGGCTACCAAAAGTGGTTCTGATTCTTAAGTTGGATATTGTGCACCTCAACTAAGACCAAAAGCCCAAGTTAAGATTGGTTGTTACAAGGAAATCACACCAAATGGGGAAGGAAGCATAGTGATGTAATAAAAAAGGAAAAAAAATCTGAAGTGGGTGCGAGAAAAATAAATAAATGCCAAAGTTGTGAGCAACAAATCAAATGAATTGAGAAAAACAAAAGGCAATGAACAGAAGATGGAGGAGGAAAGAGGCACTGGTGAACCGTCATAATTAGTGAACAAGTGTAAGCTTCGCTGCCTGACAGTATAGAGTACTGACCACACTGAGGGACTCGAATAAGGCACTTGAAAATGTTTAAAATAGGAAAAATAGATCTATGAGTTCAAAATACCAGTTGATAGGAAAAAAGTGCAAAATAGCATAGACTCAAGGAGGGTAATTAGTCACTACGTTCCAAACATATCATACCAAAGTCCCCCGAGCCTACGTTACAAGCTAAGAAAGCTCTATAGTGATCCTAAGTCAACTAGTCTGATGTCATGATCATGATTATAGGGGAAAGCCTATGGCATTGTAAACATTGTTTGAATATCTATTGTGAGCGCGAGTGTTTTTGACAGAGCCGACATTGAATTTTAAACATCTCATTTTGAATGAAATTTGGGACTTTTGTTTAGGGCACTTGAATTACATTGGTTGACTTCCGGCTGTTCCAATGATTATTGCTTATATATGTTACCTTGCTTGTCATAGTTGTGCTTTCAGACATTGATCAACATGAGTTTGTTTGATAACATTCTTATATATACATTTTGAGTTTTACTAGGTGTTTGTGAGTAATCGACATATGATGTATTCCATGAGTTTGAGGTATGTGTGCTGCTGTATTGCTTATGTAGATTGAATCCGTCGCTTGAGGAGAAGCAACAATTTTAAGTTGAGGATGTTGATATGCCGCCAAAATATGGAAATTTTGATTCTTTGAACATAGAATTTTGTGTGTTATCAAAGTGATGTTAGTATGTTTGATGTATTTTTTTGTTGATTTTGCTGGATTTCAGAAAGCAGGATGTTTTTGGGCCAAGTTATATAGATAGCAGACTTTTGAGATTTCACAAGCAGTAGATGGGTTTCATATATTATATCCATTGAAACACTAATTTTCAAAAGTTGAAGATATGCGTAACTAGATGGGCCGTAACCACTTGACGACTCGCATTTTTGTTCGTGTTTTGAAGATCAGAAAACATACATAAGTGCTGAACTATTACAAGATGAAGGCTCCCACGAGTTGTAAGTCAAGTGACGGGTTGTATACTAGTTCATGCTTGTAGGATCAGAGATTTTGAAGAAGTGCTAAAGAGTTACTTGAAAAAACCTCTTATTGGTCATAAGTCACAAGATAGTCCATAGTAAGGGTTCGTATGTTGAGGATAAATTTGAAGTAATGCAGGCTGTAGAGGCCAATCATGGGCTGTGATTTCATCCACGACACATAACTATGTTCGTCTGATTTCTCGATTCTAGTTTTTAAATTTTGTTTAGGATTTCATTTCAACTTATTATAAATAGGTTCTTAGATTCTTAAAGAGATAGAGCAGTTCGAACGTCCAGAACGTGTTACTTGAGATTATTATTTCGTTCTTGTGGATTGGTTTTGACATTACTTTGGAGTTATAACATTGTGAATTTCATGAAGATTATGAATTTTGTGTTCTTCAACTCATCGTTGTAAGTGTTTACTTATGCTATTCCCTAACGTGATTCTATCATCTACAATGAACATGAGTAGCTAAATCCACAACTAGGGTTGTGGGAACCATGAATAACTAACAAAGTAAAAATTGGATAATTCGTAATGCTTTGAAAGTGTGCATGATTGTATTATTTATCTCTTCATTTTGATTGTCTTTTAATGGTTGCCAACATTAGAACTCACCTAATTCATACTTACTAGATCAAGTGGTAATGAATAGGAAAAGAGATAGAATAACAGGATTTTACGTGATTACACTCATCTAATCAACCTGAATGGATCAAGAAATGGTTGTACTAGGACAAGGTAACGGTTAGTAATGTCACACCTTGGGAATAGATCAATTCAAATTTGCCCAATGCTTAAATCAAAGGGTTAGGTAAAAGTAACTTATAAGTTCTACATGTTACACATTAGAGAAGTTCACGATTATCTTGCTATACTGAGTTAGGAATTCATAGGAAACACAATACCTTAGTTACTTCTCTCACCGATTTCACAACACTTGCATTTGACTGTTTGATATTAGTTTAGGTTTATTTATTGCATTTTATCAACCCCCCTTCGATAAATAAGTTTATTAACTCATTCGAATTGCATTCAATTACACCAAGTCTAGACCTTATTCCTCGTGGGATCGTTCCTAACCTTTGTTAGGTTCTATATTTGACAAGCGACCACTTATACCTTGATTAGGAGGTGTAGTTTGGGCATGACCACCATGTTCTCCAATAGGGCCTCAGCTGTCATATCCCAAGCATGGACAAGTATACTAAACATTTGATCAGTCTAATCTTTAAACATGCATATATGAAAGAATACCAACCAATACCCTGGCTATGTGCCTCTACCACGCTACTAGAGATGTATCAAGTATAGCCAAGGTAACAATCCAAGCTTAATCATGTACCATAAAAGTTCAAGGAGCTAATCAATCAACGCCCTAGATAATAGCAACACTAAGCACATCCGACAATATTAACCTTGTTTAAATATCATATTCCTGAAGAATCACCACACCTGATCCCCTACTAATAAAACGAAATCCTCCACTATGCCAATTCATAACCCAGGATAGAAGAGGATTAGAATTCCTACTCAAGTAAGTGACAAAATAAGCAATAACAGTGTAGAACCTGAATCAAATAAAGTTGTAACCGAATGTTGGCAGAGATCCATAATACCCGTAGGTGGACTCATCTGATACCTTATCCTTTTGACAAAACTAGGGTGGTTTGAGTAAGGCCCTAATGGCCCCCATCTTTGGTGTCATTTTGGTTATCTATCACTTCCCCCAAACCCAAATCGAAATCTACTAAAATCTCTCTTTTGCTGACTCACTACCATTAAGCTTTACCCCAAACAAATAAACTGAACACACATCTTTTCTTTAAGGCTCCTGTATACAAGCATGGTCGTAACTTCCTCTGGAATCTCAGCGCACATCATAAGCGGTGCATCCGTTGGCTTGACATGCCTGAAAGTCCACCACTACTATTTGACTAGCCCGTCTAACTGATAGGTTGTAAACTCTGTGCCTCTAGGCTCCAACAATCTCAATGCCTATAGTCTCTCCACCCATGCTATCGAAACTCATGGCATCCTCTCTAACCGCCCCTGAATACATTAGTGGAGTCAATATTAGAAAATTCCCAAGCACCTATTATTCCTTAAAAGGTATGTCTCCCTCTTGCTGTGCAACCAGAGCCTCTGGAATTGCAGGCTCTATTGGTGCCTAAATCAGAGGAGCTGGGGCTAGTGATGTAGCCTACTGTGAAGCTCCAAGTGCCACTATGAATTGTCCAATAATTGCCTACACCTCAGGTATGACCACAAAAGTGGTTGGGGGAATTGTACCTCTAACTATAGGGGAGCTGGGGCATCTTGTCTCTGCTTGGCAATCTTTGGAGGCTTCTCCCTATTTGGGACTGACGGTGCAGCCTTACCACTACTGGAGTTTGACCTCTACGTGGCATATTTGCAAAAGACTAAACCAAATAAGATTCCAAGAAATCGACGGACATTGATAATATCACAAAATGAATCAAAAACACAAGGAGCTTCCTAAGCATCCTGTAGCCTCCTGCAGATAAGTCACGGGCGACTCTGCACCCTTCTACAAGGCTCAACTAGATGGTACTTCTATACAGATGAGATCAGTGAACCTAAAGCTCTAATACCACCATGTCACGACCTAACTTTTTAGGTCATGATGACGTTTGTTAGATCCCACCTATAGTCAAGTCAACACAACCCAAGATACCTATCATGAATCACTAAACATTGCAATACTAGTAAAGTACCAATAACACAATCACAACCTACCAAGAAGCTAGAAGTCATCTACACAAAGCTAATGTAGACTCAAGCACACACTAGTATATACACATAAAATAATAATATACATAGCCAGGAGAAATGCTACAAATCAAGTCACAACTACAGAGCACATGGCTAACGTCTGAATGTAATAGACGACCATCAAAATAGAAGGAGACTACCGAATGTCCAGAGGTGCTGGTGCTCACTAATGTCTCCTAACTCATCTGCGAACCCCTAATATGACTGTGACTAGTACCTAGACCTGCACCATGGGAATATGTAAAAAAGTAGGGTGAGTGCCGATAAGAGGCACCAAGCAAGCATCGTCTGTCATCTAGGTGAAATACAATAAATATAGAATGCCCAAATGTAGTAACTATAGTCAAGCTTGCAAATATGAACTAGGGTTAAAAAATAAGTATATCTAGAGAATAGCAGAATCCCCAACTTGATAACCCACATAGCATGCAATATTACCGACTAACGAACCAAGATCTTACATCAACTACGTCTGCGGTGTTCCTAGAACCAACTATGCAGAAGTAGGAGAACCAATTAAGTGAAAACATGAGGGACCAACTGAGCCAGATCTAATTGGGTACAATGCAACTAATTAATGAAGCGTAGATAGAACCATATCACAACTGTGACAAGAATAATGTATAGTGGTTGAAGGTGTGTGTGTAAGGCTCTAGTATCTATGCTTGTATGCCATCTAGGACCCCAAAAGCCCAGAAGGTACACTCACGCACAAATAAGAGGGTATAGGTGTATTAATACATTGATCAACAACTAATAGCAAAGATCTCAACCACCAAACTATACCTAAACTAGTCACCCAACTTTGATTGAAGGAGAGGAACGCAGAACTAAAATCTCACACCAGCAATACTTTGTGCTGGATATCAGGGTGTGTAGTGTCCTGGGTTGGACATCAGGGCGTGATGAACTCTGATGATACCTTGGGTTGGACATTAGGGCACGCAGTACCTCGAGCTGGACATCGGGGTATGATGAACTCAGACTATACCTTGGGATAGATATCAGGACTTGTAGTACCTCAGGCTGGACATTGAGGTGTGATGAACACAAATGATATCCCGGGCTGAATAATGAGTCCATATTTTGGACTCATTTTAGAGATAGATTGCAAAGAAACTTTTCCCTTAGTGTGCTAGTATTTCTAACTTCTAAAAAATATGCATGTACTATGTCAGAAAATGGGATTAAAAGTGCACTAATGGAAAATAATTGGAAAAATCTTAGAAAGTGAGCTAAAGTGCAAAAAAGGCAGAGAAAAGCTATACTGCCCACATACTTAGCGATCTACCAAACACTCAGGGAGATCGCCTATCATTGCAACAACCAAGGTTCAAGATCAAGTCAAGAAGGTAGTCAAATTCGATATCACAAAGCATGTTTTAGAAAGGACATTATACATATCAGTTCATCACATATCAGAATAGTTAGTTTGTAGTAGTAGTACATAGAACTTTCCTCTTATAGTACAAAAAGAAAGTTAAAGTTTTGAAGATTTCAGGAAGAAAATTAGAGAAGATTAGTTGGTGATAATCAACTAATTTGTACTCAATCTTGTTAGCCATGACTGCAGCTGCTATGTTTGGTACACAATCTTTAATTTCTAGCATGTGTAGCTAAAACCCCCATGTTGGGGTTGTGCTATTAATATGGGTCTTTGATTTATTTATTGGTTCTTTGATATTTGGACTTATCCATAGTTGATTTGAGTGAATTTATATCCATTTCTATGTTCAATCTATAATTTCAACGTTGCAAACTTGGGGTTTTACTTTAGATCTCTTATTGTTGCTTTAGCCAGAATGATTAGAGTGTGGAATGAATATA
Organism: Solanum rostratum; assembly: GCA_029948455.1. Classification (NCBI taxonomy): domain Eukaryota; kingdom Viridiplantae; phylum Streptophyta; class Magnoliopsida; order Solanales; family Solanaceae; genus Solanum; species Solanum rostratum. The sequence continues at coordinate 30,836,817 of CM057050.1, read as the reverse complement.
ATTTTTGGAGACCTCTTGGGGTTTCAGTCGAAGTACACAACCATTAATTCAATGGCTAAGGTATTAGGGGTCTTGTTGAGACTTCTTAGGCCAAGCGCATCCTCCGCAGTCCACATATGATTTCATAGTTGATTCATGTAAAACACCCTTGTATTATAGCTTATATGGGTTACAAGTAACCGAGCCTATTCGCTGAATATAAACACATTTAGTCAAATATCTAGACCTAGTTAGTAGATCAATTCCCATATTTGCATGTTTCCAACATCTTCCCTCAATTGCTATTTAAATCATGATTTAGAACTTGTTTAGCTGAATCGTTGTTTTGATTATTGTAACCCCTCAGATCCTACAATTACTTCGCTCAATGAGTCACTTTTTCGTAGAACAATGATTCCCTATGAGATCGACCCCAACCTCTAAAGGTAGGTTACTATGATGATAAAGACCGCCCCTACTTCCTTTGAGTAGCAGGGTTGAGCAACATTACTAAACATTAGAGCATGCAATTTCATAGGCTTGACATTGGGGTGTGATGTAGACTGTACGCTCAACACATAGTTAGAAGTATAACACTCAATCAGGTTCCCAAACACAAAATATTTCTCAGTATTTGATAACCCAACATGCACACAAACAATCACATAGTTACACGTATCAACAGAAGTAGTATATGATCATGTCTAACCGTTAATAGGTTCATCCCAGCTTAAGACACTATAGATATCTAGAATAACCATACACAAACCCAATTAATAAGTGCAATCGGCATGCTAAACAACAGTAGGCAGCCTAACTGGACCCCCTAGAGTATAGCATATATCTCCCAAGTAGAACTACAAGCTAAAATACTAAGTAACCTAGTACAATGATCAACAATCCATGTGATAAGTATAGTTAGGAATCTAGACAACAACATGCAAGCCAACTAACGTTTGTAACAAATCCCGAGGATATTACACCAACTGATAAACAAAACAAATATCCAACAAACAATAGAAAACGCAAGGTACAACATTCATCTCACAATCAGGATTAAAATTCAATCTTCAAAGAATTAGGAATACGGTACATCGATAAAATCACATCAACAAAATCATAACTATTGAGTCACAAGGGGTAGCCCAGAGTATATGATAACCGTCCTTCAAATATTACATAACATCATTACTAGACCATCTACATAGGTAAACAAGTATCAAAGTAGACATATGTATCAATCCCGGGCATACATTTCCCTAACAGGGTTATACCCCATGTTTAGCCCACGAGAGGTTTAGTAGTATTGTATCTAATATCAAGAGTCACAAGGCCCAATTAGCAACACACAAAAAATATTTCCTAGAATATAGCTGGTTTCCCCAGTTACCAACAAATATAACAAGTGTACAATTGTAAACAACGGTATAAAGAAGCATTTATGTCCCAAAGCAATATTGAATCATATCTAACCAAGGGAAATTAAACCACAATCTAGACATCGTTATTTATAACTTGTTTAGCTGAACTATTATTTTGTTTATTATAAACCTTAGATCTTACAATTACTTTGCCAAATGAGTCACTTTTGCCTTAAACAATCATTCTAGTAGAATCGACCCGAACCTTTAAAGTTGGGTTTTTACCCTGAAGACGATGCCCCTACTTTCTTTGACTAGCTGGGTTGAAGGACATAAAAAATGGCGCCGTTATGGGGGAATCAGCGTGTTCAAATTGGAAGTATTTGTTGAGCTTTGTTTTTAAAGTTAGAATTGTCTTTAGTATTTTCTTGTTGATTTTGCTGTTGAAAAATAGGTGCTAAAATTGATGATAAGCAGAGTGTAAAAGGTGAAATCATTGGATAAATAAATGACCTCTGGAATATCAAATGGGACTAAGTAAGCAGTACCACGCAATATTGTTTCCCTCGATAACTACAAATGTCGAGTTCAAAATCATTGATACAATGTGCAGTTACTTTAGCTTAGGGGATTATTCAGAGAACGGGCATGTGAAGACCCCTCCTGAACACCTTCAGAACTTCATTAATGTGTGTTCACCATTCATGTGTTAGGGTGTCGTACATGAGTCTATTAGACTTAGGCTTTTCCCTTTCCCCATAACGGGCGAGGTTGTAAAGTGGTTGGCCGAGCTTCCCTATGGATAAATTACATCATGGGGAAGATTGCAGAATGAGTTCCTTGAGCGATTCTTTCCACCTTCAAGAATGATCAAGCCTAGGAGGAACATAAGAATTTTTAGAAGAATTGATGATGAGCCCTTACATGAGTCTTGACAACGCTTTCGAAAGCTTCTCTATCTATGTCCAACTCATGGGATCGTTGATCATTTGTTACTGCACTATTTCTAATTAAGCTTGAGTATCATCAACAAGTGTATGGTTGATCGGCTAGTCCAAGATGGGCTTATGAAGTTAACATTTGCAGCTGCTGCAGAATTACTAGATGAAGTGACTAAAATAAGCAAGGAATGGTACATTCATGAGGATTATACTTCAATTGAAAAAATAAAAATATTTAGGAACAATTGGCTAAGGAGAAAGAGCAAGATGAGGTCATGTCAAAATGGTGAAAAACTGGATTTTGTAACACAATATGTGACCAAAGTGCACAAACCTAATGTTTTTTCAAGCTAAAAGTATGTTGCCCCATAAGTATAAGCCAAGTTAGAATGATTATGTGGAAGAGCTGTAATTCATTGGAAATCAAGTATTGGGTTTTTGACTGACCTTTCAGCAGTCACCCAAGAATCAAGGTCGGAACTTTGGTTTTAGTTGTACTGATGGTTCAGGAATGATCAAATCTATGCAATATCATAATGAGAGACAAGATGCATTTAATTCATCTCAACAGTGGGTTAAGCTGAAAAAATCACAGGTCAATTAGGTGCTTGCTCTCATTTTGAACAAAATGGAAGCTTTAGACTAGGTTTCAAGTGAGATAAAGTTTGGACTCTCTTAATTAAGCCACATGGTGTTGCCTCACGCACGAAGCTCGTTTATCAACTCTCTCTGCATTGGTGCACAACTCAACAGAGGGAATCACCAAATATGCATCGCTATCACCACTAGAAGTAGCAATCTTTGTGAAACAAGCATGGATTCCGATACCCCTTTTTTTTGGATAATTAAGGAATGCAGAAGGAGCAATCAAGGAGAAATGAATGAAAGTAACATCAATCTCAATAATTTGGAGAAAACGTGTGTGATGTTGAAAATGGATATAAATTAACAAGAGCTGAACCAAAAATGATTGAAAGGGGAGCCACTCCTCAAAAGTTGTACATGGATGTTGCAAGGTTCACTCAACAACAAGAGAATGAAGGTGACGATGCTAAGTTCCAAAAATTTCAATCCATCTTCAATTTTTTGGCAATTAATATCCCATCGGTTGATGCTCTCAATAAGATGCCAGCTTATGGATAATTTATGAATAAGTTGGTAACTAAAAAGTAAGCATTGGACTGTGAGACAGTTGAGATTCCACACAGTTGTATCACCCTTTTTACTAGACATGTGGCAACAAAAAGAAATGATTCAGGTGCGTTTATAATACCGTGAACAATCGGGGCATGTAATTTTAGAAGATCCCTATGTGATTTAGGGGCTAATGTGAATCTGATATCTCTGGTGGTGTTTGAAAAGCTTGGTGTGAATACTTTGACCTCAATAACCATGAAGCTACTTATGGCTGATCGGTCAACCGAAAAGCTGGTCAGGATATTGAATGATGTGTTAGTCAAAGTAAATAAGCTCAAATTCCCGGCTAACTTCATAGTTTAGAATTGTGACCTAGACATTGATGTGCTTATCATCTTTGGGCGACCATTTTTAGGTAAAGGCAGAGCCTTGGTGGATGTTGAAAGTGGGAGTTAAAACTTCCAGGTGAATGGCGAAGAAGTAATCTTCAATATTGATAAAGCATTACAAAGGCCTGATGACTTCCATATGAATACTATTGTTGATGTGGTTGATGAGGCTGTGCAAGAACTTGGGGAGTTAGCTTATTCAGGAGCTGATTTAAGCGCTAAAATTATGTTAAATTATGGTGAGGAAGATAAGAATGATTGTGATGAAATGGTGGCTGCTATGATCGAGCATTGAGGTCATTCAAGAAACCCGGCTAAGCTTGATATAGATTTGAAAAATTGACAAACACAACAGGCAAAACCATCTATTGAAGAGCCACCAAGGATCGAGCTAAAGGAGCTACCAAATGACTTGCATTACGCCTTCTTAGGGACAACAAAACCTTGTCAGTAATCATCGTACCTAGTTTACATGAGAAACATATTGAGGCTCTTGTCAGGGTACTCAAGAAATATGTCAAAGCCATTGGCTAGACAATAGATGACATCGTGGGCATTCTTTCGGGGAATAAAACCCACAAAATCAAATTGGTTGAGATGTAAGCCCACTGTTGAGCACCAACATAGGCTAAATCCCCCCATGTAGGAGGTAGTAAGAAGGTGATCATTAAGTGGTTGGACGCTTGAGTGATATACCCAATTTCAAATAGTAATTGGGTAAGTCCAGTCTAGTGTGTGCCCAAGAAAGGAGGCATGACTGTGGTTCCAAATGAGAAGGGCCAATTAATATCAGCACAACTAGTAACCGAGTGGAGAATCTGCATAGATTACTGAAAGTTAAATGCATCAACAGTGAAAGAACATTTCCCACTACAATTCATGGACCAAATGCTAGATAGATTTCTCGAAAGGGGGTGGTATTATTTCCTCGATGGTTATTCCTAGTATAATCAAATATCTATTGCACCTGAGGATCAAGATAAGACCATCTTTAATTTCCCTTATGGTACCTTTGCTTTCAAGAAAATTCCATTTAGGTTACGTAATGCCCCTGCCACATTCCAAAGAGGTATGTTGTCCATTTTTGCCGACATGGTCGAAGATTCAATGGAGGTATTTATGGATGATTTCTCAATAGTGGGTGACACCTTAGACCAATGTTTAAGTCACTTGGAGAAAGTGTTGCAGAGGTGTGTTAAAACAAACTTGGTGCTCAATTTGGAAAAATGCCACTTCATCGTTCAAGAGGGAATAGTGTTAGGCAACAAGATTTTGAGGAAGGGGCTACAGGTTGACCAAGCAAAAGTTTAAGTAATTTTAAAGTTCCCTCCTCCTATTTCAGTCAAGGGAGTGAGCAGTTTCTTGGGACATGCTGGATTCTACAGAAGGTTCATAAAAGACATTGCGAAGATCGCAAGTCCCATGTGCAAGATATTGGGAAAAGAATCACAATTTGGTTTTGATAGTCATGTTTGCAATCATTTGAAACTCTCAAAACAGAAATTGATTGAAGCCTCAGTGATAATTTCTCCAGATTGGTCTAAACTGCTCGAAGTGATATGTAATGCAAGTGGTGTGGCTCTTGAGGCAATGCTAGGTCAACGAGTTGGGAAACATTTTCAGTCTTTGCTTTCAAGAGAATTCCATTTAGGTTATGTAATGCCCCTGCCACATTCCAAAGATGTATGTTGTCCATTTTTCCCGACATGGTTAAAGATTCAATGGAGGTATTATGGACGATTTCTCACTAGTGGGTTAGACTAATGTTTAAGTCACTTGGAGAAGGTGCTATAAAGGTGTGTTAAAACAAACTTGGTGCTCAATTTGAAAAAATGCCACATCATCATTAAAGAGGGAATAGTGTTAGGCCACAAGATTTCGAGGAAGGGGCTACAGGTTGACCAAGAAAAAGTTTAAGTAATTTCAAAGTGCCCTCCTCCTATTTCAGTCAAGGGAGTGAGAAGTTTCTTGGGACACGCTAGATTCTACAAAAGGTTCATAAAAGACTTTGCGAAAATTACGAGTCCCATGTGCAAGATATTGGAAAAAGAATCACAATTAGTTTTTGATAGTCATGTTTGCAATCATTTGAAACACTCAAAACAAAAATTGATTGAAGCGTCAGTGATAATTTCTCCAGATTGGTCTAAACTGCTCGAAGTGATGTGTGATGCAAGTGGTGTGACTCTTGGTGCAATGCTAGGTCAACGAGTTGGAAAAGTTTTCAGCCAATTTATTATGCTAGCAAGATGTTGATAACAACCTAGAAAAATTATACAGTAATAGAGCAAGAGTTGTTAGTTGTAGTGCATGCATTTGAGATATTTTTGGTGTATCTCCTTGGTACAAGAGTTGTCCACACCGATCATGCTAGACTTCTCTATCTTATGGTGAAGAAGGATGTGAAACTAAAGCTTATCAAGTAGGTATTATTACTGCAGGAATTTGATTTTGTGGTGAGAAATAGAAATGGCTGCGAAGATCAAGTAGTTGACCATCTTTCTAGACATAAATCACCAAGTTCTCAAGTTTAAGAGAAGGAAATCTTTGATAATTTTCCAGATGAAGCAGTGATTAAATTAGTTGTGGTGCTACGCCTTGTTATGCTGACCTTGCAAATTATTTTGTTAGTGTAATCATACCAGATTTTACAAATCCTCACCAGAGAAGAAAGCTCTTGGATGATGTGAAGAAATACTATTGGGATGAGCCTTATCTCTTTATATAATTCTCGGATAACATGGTCCGAGATGTGTCCCCAACTGAGCAATGCAGGCTATTTTAGAGGAATGTCATTTATCAGCAGTAGGAGGCTATCATAGGGGAATTTGGACGTCACTGAAGGTATTGCAAAGTGGTTATTATTGGCCAACCTTGGATAAATATTCTCATGAATTCACCAAAGCATGCCCAAAGTGCCAAGTACAAGGAAATATCACAAGAAGGCATGAATTTTCATTGACCCCAATCTTAGAGCCGGAAGTATTCGATGCGTGGGAGCTGGATTTTATGGGGTTGTTCACAAGATCTTTTGGTAAAAAATATATCTTCTAGCTATTGATTATGTATCAATGTAGGTTTAAGCTGTGGCATTACTAACAAGTGATGGCAAAAGAGTAGTGTAGTTCTTAAAGAGAAACATTCTTACTCACTTTGGTACTCCTAGGGCCATCATTACAGAAGAGGGATCTTATTTCTATAACAGAATGTTTGGAGTGTTGTTGAGTAAGTATTGGTAAAGCACAGAGTAATAACCCTATATCATCCTCAAGATAACACACAGGTAGAGGTGTCGAACAAAAAGATCAAGATGATCTTAGCAAAAACAGTGAATGGGGGTAGGGGCAATTGGACGGCCAAGCTTGATGACGCCTTATAGGCATACTGTAATACCTATAAAGCTCCCATCAGAATATCCCCATATCAACTTGTGTTCATAGAAACATGCCACTTGCTTGTTGAGTTTGAGCATCGAGCTTTATGGGCTTTCAAGAAACTAAATCTAAAGCTGGGAAGCTCTAGAAGCTAGATTGCCCCAACTCCATTTGCTAGATGAGTTCAAGTTGAGATCTTATGAAATCTCAGCCCTTTATAAGGAGAGAATGAAAAAAATAGCATGATCAGAAAATCTTGAAGAGGGAGTTTGTCGAAGGGGATCCGGTGATGTTATAAAACTCTAGAATGCATTTGTTTCTTGGGAAACTCAAATCAAGATGGTCAAGTCCTTTAAGTTAAAAGAATTACTTGCGAACGGAATGGTAGAAGTTAAAAACCACAAGCGTGATTCAAGATAAATAGGAAGAAACTCAATAAATATTATAGTAAACCACCATATGTCTGTAGTTCATGCCATGAACATCATTAATGATTTATTGTACCAGACATCATTATACCATGATATTAACTCAGGCGCTTCTTGGGAGGCAACCAAAGTGAATAATGAAATTGAAATAATGTGTGTGTTGATGGTTGCCGGTTTGTGTTGAGAGAGAAAATGTGGGCAGAAAGGAGAGGATGCGTGCACAAAGGGCGTATCGCCTAATGCCATCAACGGTCTTGACCTAGACTGTTTGTTGGGTCAAAAATTAGCCCTAGAGTTGCTGCTGATTTTGGTGACCTAAGGATCTAGACAGCACATTGCCGAATAAAAAGGGCAATAGCCGATTAGTCCGCGTTTTCACTATGAGTCAGGACCTTTGGGTGCTATTAAATTTGCGATCTCCTAGAAAATTTGGCATATCACTGAATTGGAAAGGCAATCCCAAATTGGACCGCATTTTAGCACCCTTAAATAGACCAACAATGATGCAATATTTGGTGAACTTGGAGCTAAGTCGGTGGATCGCTGAATGCAGAAAGCAATGATAATTTTGACCATTCATTGGGATCAAATTGTAGAGTGAGTCACTGTAGGATTTGGTAAAAGAATTGCTAACTGGGCGTATCACTGAAAGTACTTGGTGACACTTGGTTATCTCTCTTTTTAGTGCATAAGGTCAGCTTCAATGAAAGGAAAAAAGGCGATCCCATATGCAAATAGAGAACCGTCGAGTGCTCCCTACTATAATGTATATTGACACAAAAAACAAAGAGTCTCTTCCTCTTTTTTTTAAATGGATATTAATACTTTCACTCTTCACCTTCCTTACTCTCTCTATTCTTACACACTCACTCTCTAAACTCACAAATTTCTCTCTAGTTTTTTTTATTTTCTTTTCTTCTCCTTACTAAGATCCATATGTTTGACTTCACCATTACCTTGTGCTTCGCCATTGTTAGCATATGGGGCTTCATGTACGCGTTTTTTCTTACTAAACTTAGAGTTGTTATGAAAATGTACCTCAAATATTTAAGAATCCATGTCATTTGAGTTGAGATTCATGCGTAATTACCAGTTTTAACTCATTTTGGGTAAGGCCTTATCTTATGAATCTATAGGGTGAAGTCTGAGTAGCCTTAATAGGGGAAAGAGGGGGTTGAGCAATTTGAATTTTCCATATGATAGATTATGTGATGTCATTCTGAGGGGCATGTCGTCATTTCACCATTATCATGCCTAGAAATAAATGTTTGATTCAGTGTTGGGCCATGTGAAGTTCATCTTGTTCGCTTGAGGGAAGTGAAGTGTTGGTTGTTGCTTTGAGTTTGAGGTGGTCAATTTGACCGGTAAAGACTATTCGGTGATACGCCGATTGCACCTATTTATCACCCTTCGGCCAACCTTGTTGACAACTAGTCCCTATGATGTTGGGCGATGGGAATTTCGATCACTGATGCAAATCAGCATTTTGCCTCTAAGGAATCACTTAATTTTCGTACCACTCCTCTTTTGATCCTTGCTATTTTTTGCAAAGGAAATGTAGACCGCCTATCTAGCTCAACAATTCATCAATTTTGATGCATGGGCTAAATGACCTCAATTGCCCTAGTGATTTTGTTGAGGTTGCTACCTATTATCCATCCTTATGAGTTTGCTAGTCTTGTTCCACAAGTCAATTGCAACTGGAATCTCCAATAAGGAAGGGTGTGATGCAATTTGGGAAGAAAATGGGCATGTTATACCCACAAATCTTTGGGCCTTTGGGGCCCCTTGAATGCAACATATCTATCCCCAGGGGATTACCAATGAGCGTAACCTCCAAGGCTAACTCAAGACAAAATATCAGCCCTAACAAACCTATAAAGGGTTGGTCAAGGGTAACATTTTCAAAAACAAGAGTGAGGCTATGGAGGGCCCTCCCACAACAGTAACTGAGATAGCTAGAGAGAAGACTTTGGCTGATCAATTTGAGGATCTGAGGGCAAAGAACAAAGAAAGGAGGGAAAGAAAGTTCCCCAGCTTGCAAGAAGACATCCCTGCAACAATCCCAGCAAGATTCTAAGTGACCCGACATAGTGGAGCTCTCTTCAGTCCCAACCTTAGTGCATCACGACATACATCAGGGGGATTCTTTGACTCATTCACCCATGTTTCATTTTTTCTTTTTGTTAGCTTACATTGAGGATAATGTTTCTTTTGTAGGGGGTGAGTTGAGTTGTATTTTAATTTGATTCTGCTTATAAAGTTAGGAGTTGGTAGTTCTGATGGTTGAGGTGTAATTAATTTTAAAAAGAATTTTATTTGGGTTGTAATAGAGTAGTGTTACTTTTTGCTATTTTTGCTTTTCTTACTTTTTAAGTGAATGGATGTGTAAATGGTGTCCTCGAATTTTGATTTTTGGCAAACCTCGTGCATAGATGACAAGCAATGCGAATGTTAATATTCTGTCTTTAGTCCTTAGCAATCAGGGCCTTGATGTTCTATATATTTAATGCAGATGGTGCCATGGATGAGTAGCATGTACTCACTAATTAGTCTTTTCTTGATAAATCAATCCATGAATGGATTTGAGGAATCTTGAACTGACTATGTCAAAAATTGAGCTTGGATATATGATGATCGAAAAATTATAAGTGTGTTGCCATTGTTTGAATGCAAAGTCATTTTGCCAATGTGGGATTAGTTAGTTTATTGAAATGCTTATTTTGCAACACCTAGGACTTGCTTGATTTGTTTTGAGGAGTAACTTCATTAATTCTATATTAGGAGAGGACCTTAGGCCTTCTTTGGTTCCATTAGTCTACTGGACCATAGTGACACTACTGGACCATAGTGACATCCCTTGAACATGAAATGAATCCTTAGTGAAGCCCTTTTGAGTCTTGGTCCTTTCTTTTGCAACCTTGTAACCTTGACTCATGATTGTGAAAGACTATTCTTTCTTGTTTCATACCTATCCCTTCTTGATCTTGAAATGTTGAGCAGTGCCAAAGGCTAAGTTGGGGACGTTAGTAGAAAGAAAGGGTTGTCTCCCATGAAAGAGTCAAAACAAGTGGGGCAAGAGTGAAAGAAAGACATCAAGGAGTCTTAGAAATGAATGAAAAGAAAAAGTGAAAAATAATGCTTGGAAATTGAGGACCCTCCGAAAAATTATTGAGAAAAAAAGTGCAAAAGGGAGACACCTAGGATGATACATCAAAAGAAAAAAATATGTCCAAAAGAAAATAAGTGAAAAAGGGACAAAAAGAACCTTTGAGCTTGAAAAGAACATGTAGAGTTTAAGGAGGGATGAGCCACTATTGACCATATGGTATCATTCCCGACCCTTACCCTTTGTTACAGTCCTAGCAAAGTCCTTTTGATAATTTGGTCCAAAAGAAAGTCAAGTGAACTCCGGTCGAGAATAAGGGCAAGCATATGTGTTGAAGCTTACGTGTTATTTCTCATTTGGGAAAGTGAGAGTTGAACAGATCCTTTAAAAGCTATGTCATAATCTTGAGTTGTCAGGATCTTCTTTGGTGTGACGGTAAATAGCGATGCTTTTAGGCAGTGACTAGCAGCTACATGAGCAATTGCGAGCATACCCATGTTTTGATTACTCCTTAGTCATCTCTTGAGGCTTCAAAGTCACGTGAGTGGTTTGTGGAAGTTCGAGAAAGGGATGAAAAAGGTTAAGGTATATGTGTTGCTCCTTGTAGCCTTGTTTGCAAGCTCTGAATTGGATAGATGGATTTTTTATTTTCTTGAGGTCAAGCAAAGGCTTAAGTTGGGGGTATTGATGAGACCATATTTTAGACTCATTTTGGGGATTAAAGGCAAAGAAACATTTCCCTTAGTATGCTATTATTTATAACTTCTAACAAATACGCATGTGTTATAATAGGAAATAGGATTAAAAGTGCACAAATGGACAATACTTGGTGAGATCTTGGAAAGTGACGAAAAGTGAAAAAAGGCAAAGAAAAGTGGTAACGCCAACATACTCCGCGATCTGCCAAACACTCATGGAGATCACCTATCATTGTAGCTACCAAGGTTCCAGATCAAGTCAGGAAGGTGATCAAACTCAATATCACAAAGCATGTTCAGCGCATCGCTGAATTACACAAGAGATCGCCTTATGTTGCAGCACTCAAAGTCCCAAAACACTGTCAGGAAGGCGATATAATGGATATTTCAGTGCATCATTGAATCAGATTGGCAGAAAAAAGAGTCATCACATAATGTTGCAGTAGGGGAGGCCTTATGAGGATGTACAGGAAAGCGGTCCAGTGCACATTTGGTGCATCGCTAGAGGTTGGCGATGGTCAGCCTGAATCGCTGAATGGCATTTCGCAACTTAAAATTTACACATTTTCACAAAGTATATAAGCAATTTTGGAAAGGACATCGTACATATCAGTTTATACCATATCAGGACAAGTAGTTTGTAGTAGTAGTACATAGAACTTTCCTTTTAGAGTACAAAAAGGGAGTTAGGGTTTTAAAGGTTTTTGGAATCAAATTAGAGAAGATTGGTTGGTGATAATCAACTAGTTTGTGTTGGTGATAATCAACTAGTTTGTGTTCAATCTTGTTACCCATGTCTGTTGTTGCTATGTTTTGTATCAAATCTTTAATTTCTAGAATGTGTGGCTAAAACACCCATGTTGGAGGTATGCTATTGATATGGGTCGTTGATATTTTGACTTATCTGTAGTTGATTTGAGTGAATTTATATCCATTCCTATGTTTAATCTATAATTTCAAGGTTGTAAAATTGGGGTTTTACATTAGATTATTGGTTATTGCTTTAGCTGAAATGTTAGAGTGTGGAATGGATATAATGACTGGAAACCTCTTGGGGTTTTAGTTGAAGTCCACAACCATGGATTCAATAGCCAACATATTAGGAGTTTTGCTGAGAGTTCTTAGGAAAAGCATGTCCTCGCTGGTCCGTGTATGATTTCATAGTTGATTCATGTGAAACACCCTTGTACCATAGTTGATATGGGTTACAAGAAACCTAGCCTATTCACTTAACATCAACTCATTTAATCAAATATCTAGACCCATCTGGTAGATCAGTTTCAATATTTGCACATCCTTAACATCTTCCCTTGATTGTTGTTTAAATCATTATTTAGAACTTGTTAAGCTGAACCATTATTTTGACTATTGCAAACCCCCTAGATCCTACAATTACTTGGCCTAACGACTCACCTCTACCTTAAATAATGATTTCCTACGGGATTGACCCCAACCTCTAAAGTTAGTTATTATGCTGATGACGACCGCCCCTGCTTCCTTTAAGTAGCCGGGTTGAGTGACATCTCTGAACATCAGGGTATACAGTACCCGGGTTGGACAATGGGGCATGATGATAGACTATATTTTTATCACACAAATAGAAGTATAACACACAATCAGCTCCCAAAACAAAATGTATTTCTTGATAATCGATAACCCAACATGCACCAAAGCTCACATTGTTGTACATATAAACGAAAGTAGTATATGATCGTATCTAATCGTCAATAGGTTCATCCCAGCTTAAGACACTACAGATATCTAGAATAACCTGACACAATCTAATTGGTAAGTACAATCGACATGCTAAACAACAACAGGCGGCCCGACTAGACCCCTAAAGTGTAACATGTATCTCCCTAGTAGAACCATAAACTAAATACCAAGTAACCTAGTACAATGATCAATGGTCCCAGTGATAAGTATAGCTAGGAAGCCGAACAACAATATGCAAGCCAACTAACATTTGTAAGAAATCCCCAAGATAGAACGACAACTAATAAATGAAACAAATATCCGACAAATAATAGAAAACCTAACTAAAACCCCAGGTACAACGTTCATCTCACAATAAGGATCATAATTCAGTCTTCAGAGAATCAGGAATATGGTAAGTCAATGGAATCACCACAAAAAAAATTATAACCACAGAGTTAGAAGGTGTAGCCCCGAGTATCACAAAGAAATAGCCTCTCAAATATTACATAATATTATTGCCAGACCACCCACATAGGTAAACAAGTATTAAAGTAAACATACGTATCAATCTAGCGCATACATTTTCCAAACAGGGTAATATCGCCATTTTCAGCCTGCCAGAAGTTCAGCAGTATCATATCTTACATCAAGAGTCACAAGGCCTAATCAGAAACACACTTACAATATTTCCTATAGTATAGCATGTTTCCCCTAGTTACTAGCAAGTGTAACAAGTGTAGAATACAAAAGAATACAAATGCATATATGTCATAGAGAAACACGGAATCATGTCTAACAAAGGGAAATTAACCATAATCTAGGCAGTCATAAGTACTCAAGTTGATCATAGATTGTCACAGTTATATCATAGGTATTCAGACAAATAGGGCTATCAGAATCATAGATATATACCAAAACTAGTCCATAGTGTAGCTCATCGTAAACTATCCGCCTCACAAGCCATCATATCTTCATAGCATCAGGCTACACACACATACAAATGAGATAAAAGCATAATATACATACCTATCGCACGCATCAACCTATATCTAGCCTTTACCAGGCCCTTTCGTAGTCTAACAGTGCCTGAACTTAGCTAATGCAGTAGCTATAGGTAATACAATCCTTAATACAACAATTACCATCCCATATCAACATATATAACACATTTTTAGTACAAACAATAATAAATAACTCATACTCAACAAAATCAGTTCATATACAATACACTCGCACATTAAAGCACAAATTATAACACCTTGTAAAATTAACGAAATATGCCTAAATGAAAGACACTCGCATCATGCATTTTTTCCCAAATTTCGTTGGAAAATCCGAGGCTAGAAATGTGATCAAGCCAAAATTTATGTGGGAAAATTGTCTTGGTTGATTTTTAGAGCAACTGGATCAAAAGAGTATTTTATGAAACGAGAACACAATTCCAGAGAACTGCGTGACATGTAGGCGTCGTGGACTTACACTTGTTTATGATACCAATATTTTCTACGGGACTAGAAAATTCAATCAAAATTTTTTAATGAAAAACCCCAAAAACTGACCAAGTCCATGATGCAGACTTGGTACACCGAAGGGAAAAATTTTAGTTTTTTATGAGCGGCATTCCAGACCTTTCCTAGCCCCTCCTAAACTTAAAATACGACCAAAGTTGGGTTTTTTGAGCATAAAAAGGGTTTTAACACTCTTCCTTAAGCTCATCTAAACTTCTTGCAAAGACTAAAACTAAGGAGAAGAGAGGAAGAGTGACGATTCAAAGGAAATGAGGACGAACTATTGCAAAGTTTATTGTCAAATTCCATACCAAGTATGTAAGGCTAACTTAAAGCATGGAATTATTCTTCTATGTATCCCTTGATTAAGGTTAGTTGACAGATGGAAGTATCGAGTCATTATGCATATGTTCTTGAATGATTTATTGCAATTTATACATATCCTACATATTTTCACATTTTGATGATCATTATAAACTTGACTTTAAGGATTAAATACTTTTCATGAGCTATTGCATAAGCCATATATGTTATTTTATAAAGGATTAATGGAGTCTAGAACCTTAATTTGAGAGTGTTGATTGTGATAGTCATATGAGCAAACTGATAGGTTTGTAGAACATGATGGTTGATAGGACGAATGGCTCGATTATGATAGAATTGATAGATTGATATGAGTTCTTGTAAGACTCCATTCATTTAGAATGATTGAGATTGATTTCTTTATGAGCATTGATTCTTGGGAGGAGTATTGAGCACGGAAATGAGTAAGAGTAAGCCCAACTCGAACTCATTAACTACTCACGAAGCGTAGGTGAGGATTGAACCGTTAGATCAGATGTTCCCTCTTGATTGGCAAGTCCATGAAATTATAGTGGACTTGATTGAACGGATCCATTATGGATTTGATTCGTTCTTTACCTAGCAAATACTGAATGGTCATGGCAACATCAATAGGATTGTTGTACAATTATTTGCTCATAAGTAATTGTTGTCGAATAAGAGAAATTCCCAAAGAGGTTCTATACTAATAGTACTCTAATCGGATTAGATTCAATTTGGATTGGATTGGATTGGTATTGATTTGTTATTGTCTACTCTTTATTCTTGCTTTAGATAGACATTTGACATTCTGATTGAGTATTTTTTGACTTGATGTTGTTCTATGTTATTTTACCTATATCTGTTTCATTCATCCATTTGACATACTTGTACATTCCGTTTACTGACATCCATTCCGACTACATCATTTTATGATGCAGAAACAGATATTAGAGATAATTAATAGGCACTTCATTAAAAATCTACTTCACACATTAGTTAATTGGTAATTCCTTCTTGACTTCGAAGGATACAGATGATTTATTTCATTTAGCTTTTAGAGTTAGACTTTAGTTTTGCTTATTTTGACTTGAGGTAGCTATAGGTCTGTCATTGGCACCATTGAATAGTTTGATAGAGGCTTTATAAACTAGAGAGTGATTTATTTTGATTGGATATTTATTTGGGCTAGTTTTCTTCTTACTTGTCTCATTGATTTAATTTGATCAATTATATATTGAGTTTGTCCATCTTTTATTATCTTTAGTCTTTTGTTGATAGGTTAAATATATATATTGAATGAATTTCATGGGGTTAAGTGGTTCGTTTGGGGACAAGCAATAGTCTTTGAGTGTTGGCCACATCCAAGATACCCTCCCGAGGCATGACAAACTTGGTATAAAAGCATAGATTTTAAGAAACCTAGGGAGTCTATGAAGTCTAGTCTAGTAGAGCCTTGTTTATGAGTATTTTGTGCACCACACTTTATAAGCAGGAGGCTATAGGACATTAGAAAATGTTACACTTCTTTCATATTTTGATTCGTGCGATAGAGTTAAGACTCTATGAAAACTCTCTTATAATTCATGTGTTACACACTTGCAGAATTGTGATCACGCCTCTAAGAAGAGCTATTAGAGTAAGAGGGCATCTTGCTAGACAAAATGTTAACCAACATAAGCTCCAAGACCATGATGAACCCATAGGCCCAGCTGACCCTGCTGAACGACCACCACAAGCTGACATCTCGAATGTTGAGCTTTACCAAGCCATCCAGACTTTGGCCCACGTTGTGACAACACAAGTTTCTAGAAAGGGAGCAGCCAAACAGGATGCTCTAAACAAATCTAGATTCTGTGAGTTCATGAGGATGAACCCGCCTAAGTTCAGTGGGTCTACCCCCAAGGAGGATCTTGAGAACCACATTGATGAGCTCCAATAAATGTTTCAGGTGATGCATATGGCTAATGCAGATAAAATTGAGTTAGCTGTCTACTAGCTCAAAGGTGTTGCCAAAATGTGGTTTGAACATTGGATGAAGGGTAGAGGAAAGGGAGCCATAATGTTGACTTGGACATTGTTTGGGGAAGCTTTCTTGGGGCACTTCATTCCGAGAGAGCCAAGGGGGGCCAAGGTAATAGAGTTCTTGAATCTGAAATAGGGCTCTATGACTATGCAAGGGTATTGGCTCAAGTTCACCAAGCTAACTTATTATGCTCCAAATATGGTAGTAGATATGAGAGGGAGAATGGGCTTGTATGTTGATGGGCTGAACAAGGGACAAAGGAAAAATGGGAGGGAGTTATTCTTTTAAGTGATATGGATATATGGAGGCTGATGACTTACATGCAGCAAGCCGATGAGGAGATTCAGCGAGATAGGAAAGAATACAAAAATAAGAGGGCTAAAACATCCATCCATAAGGTTAGAAAGAGAGGGAATGGAAATGGTAATAGGTTTCAGTCAGGGCCAACACCATCATTTGCCAGTGCACTTACAACAAAAAATAAAAATGAATAAAGATCACAAAATTTCAGAGCTCAGGGATCTCAATCATAGGCTAGTGTGGATCATGGTTCATAAGGCAAGCCACCATGTGATAAGTGCGGCAAAATGCACTAAGTAAAATACCATGAGGAAAGTGATGTATGTTACAAGTGTGGCCAACTGGGTCACTTTCAGAAGGATTGTCCAAAGTGGGCTGATAAGGCTTAGTCTTCTTCCCCAGCCCCACCAGCTAGAGGAAATCAGAAATGTGTTATGTCAGGCGCAAGCGGGGCCACAAACCATTTGTATGCTATGGGTAGTCGCCAAGATCAACAAAACTCCCCGGATGTTGTGACAAGTATGATTCAACAATGTCATTTGTGTCTCCTTATGTTGCTAGTAGATTTGATAGAACTCCTAAGAGTCTTTTTGAACCCTTTGATTTTACTACTCCCGGTTGGTGAGTCTATTCTAGCTGAAAGAATCTATAAAGACTGTGTAGTGTCATCCATCACAAGCATACACTTGCTGATCTGATTGAGTTAGAGATGATTGATTTTGATGTGATCCTTGCCATGGATTGGCTTCATGCCTACTATGCCTCCATTGATTGTAGGACGTGAACCGTTAAGTTCCACTTCCTGAATGAATCAGTCCTAGAAAGGAAGGGTGATTCTATTGCACCTAAGACTAATTTTATTTCCTACCTTAGGGATAGAAAGCTAATCTCTAAAGGTTGTATCTATGACCTCATGCAAGTCAAGTTTGATGTTGTCGAGCCCCCCACTCTTGAGTCCCGATTGTTAATGAGTTTCTTGAAGTATTTCCTGAGGATATGATTAGAGTCCCTCCTGATAGGGAGATTGACTTCGAGATAAATGTTCTCCCCGATACTCAATCTCTTTCTATTCCACCTTATAAGATGGCCCCAATGAGCTTAAAGAATTTAAAGAGCAATTAAGAGACTTGCTAGAAAAAGGCTTTATTAGACCTAGTGTTTCTCCTTGGGATGCTCCTATCCTATTCGTGCAAAAGAAAGATGGGTGTCTCAGAATGTGTACTGATTATAAGCAACTGAACAAGGTCATGATAAATAATAAATATCCTCTCCCTAGAATAGATGACTTATTTGACCAACTTTAGGGTGCCTCTTGCTTCTCACAGATAGACCTCAGATCAGGTCACCATCAATTGAAGGTAAGGGAATGTGACATCCTAAAGATAGTCTTTAGGACTCGATATGGCCATTTTGAGTTTTTGGTCATGTCCTTTGTGTTGACTAATGCCCTCGCAGCCTTGATGAATTTGATGAATAAGGTATTTCGACAATACCTTGATATGTTCATCACCATGTTCATCAACGACAATTTGGTGTATTTGAGAGATGAAGAGGTACATGCCAAGCACCTAGGAATTGTCTTCCAAACTCTCAAAGACAATGAGCTTTATGAAAAATATACATAGTGCAAATTTTGGCTCAAGTTTGTGGATTTTCTAGGCCATATTGTCTTGGGCGATGGTATTCGAGTAGATACCCAAAAGATCGAAGCAATTAAGAACTTTCCTAGGCTGACCTCTCCAACAGACATCAGAAGTTTCTTGGGGTTGGCAGGCTGCTATCGTAGATTCGTTGAAACATTTTCATCTCTATTCTCACCATTGACTAGACTAACTAAGAAGAAGGTCAAGTTTCAATGGTCCAACGACTGTGAAAAGAGCTTCCAAGAGCTAAAAACAATATTGACTACTACACTAGTTTTGACCTTACCTGATGGGACATATGACTTTGTGGTATATTGTGATGCATCTAGGGTTGGATTGTCTTTTGTGTTGATGCAAAGGGGAAAAGTGATAGCTTATGCTTCTAGATAACTTAAGGTTCATGAGAGGAACTATCCAACCCATGATCTTCAATTTGCAGCGGTGGTATTTGCACTTAAGATTTGGCTCCACAACTTATATAAAGTTGTGGATATGTTTATAGACCTCAAGAACCTGCAGTACATCTTCAGTTAAAAAAAGCTCAAACTGTGGAAAATGAGATGGTTGGAATTGCTCAAGGAATAGAGAATGAGCATACTCTATCACCCAAGTAAAGCTAATATTGTTGCTAACGCTCTTAGCAAGATGTCAATATGTAGTACTTCCCATGTGGAGGAAGGAAAGGAGTTACCTAAGGAAGTGCATAGATTGGCCCGATTGGGAGTTCAACTCGAACAGAATGACGAAGGAGGAGTCAACGTCCAAAATGTGCCTTCTTTATCCTTAGTTGTGGAGGTGAAAGAAAAGTAAGACCAAGATCCTATTTTACTTCAGTTGAAAGAAGTTGTACAGAAGGTGATGGTTTTCTCCAAAGAGGGAGATGGTGTATTGAGGTACCAGAACAGATTGTGTTTTCCGAATGTTGATTGTATTTGAGATAGAATCATGGTTGAAGCCCATAACTCCAGGTATTACATTCATCTAAGCTCGACCAAGATTTGCCATGATTTTAGGGAAGTCTATTAGTGGAGTGGAATGAAAAGGGATATTGTTGAGTTTGTTTCCAAGTGCTAGAATTGTCAACAGGTTAAAGCTAAGCATCAAAGGCCATGTGGATTAGCTCAAAACTTTGACATTCCTAAATGGAAGTTGGAGATGATCAACATGGACCTCATTACCGGTCTACAGAGGTCTCAAAAGCAACATGACTCGATAGGGTCATACTGGATAAGATGACTAAATTAGCTCACTTCTTAGCGATTAAAACGACTAATACTACAAAAGAGTATGCCAAGTTGTACATCTGGGAGATTGTGAGCTTATATGGAGTTCCCTTGTCCATCGTCTCAGATAGAGGAGCTCAATTCATATCCCAATTTTTGAGATCTTTTCAAAAAAGATTCTATTCTAAGGTCAATCTGAGTACTGTCGTTCCTCCCTAGATAGATGGCCATGAAAAATGTACCATTCAGACCTTGGAGGATATGTTGAGGGCTTGTGTCCTTGACTTTGAAGGAAATTTGGAAGACCATATACCTCTGATCGAATTTTCATATAATAATAGTTATCATACAAGTATTTAGATGGCTCCCTTTGAGGCTTGGTATGGGAGGAGATGTAGATAACCAATTGGGTGGTCTGAAATTGGTGAAGCCAAGTTAAGTGGTCCATACTTGGTCAATAAATCTATGGAGAAAGTGAAGATTATTAGATAAAGGTTGAAAACTGCACAAAGCCGCTAGAAATCTTACACTGATGTGAGAAGGAGAGACTTACAGTTTGAGGTGAATGATTTGGTATACTTGAAAGTGTCACCCATGAAGTATGTCATGATATTTGGGAAAAAGGGGAAGCTAATTCCTCATTATATTGGTCCCTATCGGATTGTGAGGAGGATTGGGAAGGTTGTCTATGAGTTAGAGTTGTCGTCTAAGCTAGATACGATTCATCTATTTTTCACGTGTTGATGTTGAAGACATACTTGAGAGATCCTTTATTGGTAGTCCTTGTTGATAGTATTGGAGTGAAATATAGCTTGTCCTATGAAGAGGTTCTAGTCCAAATTCTTGATCGTTAGATTCGCAAATTGAGGACTAAAGAGATAGCCTCAGTCAAAGTCTTTTGGAGGAATCAATTTGTTGAAGAAGCTACATGGGAAGCTGACGAGGATATGAAAGCTAAATAACCACATCTCTTCATGCCTAATGATGAAAATGTTAAAGGTAATATCCTATCCTTAACTTGGGTTGGTTTGTTTAATCTTGATTGAATAGAGATTGTCAACATTGTTGATTGATTGATAGTTAGATGGGTTGAGTCTTTATTGTCATTCGTGCCTTAAGTCCATCATTACTCTTCATTCAAGGAAAAATGATTCCAAAGGGGAGATAATGTAACATCTGGTAAATTATGAAAATATCCCTAGATGAGAGACGATTGCATAACACATCTTTCCAAACTCCATTAGCAAATCCAAGGACATAAATGTGATTAACGTAAATGCTATGCAGGAATATAGTCCTGGTTGATATTTAGAGCGATCAGATGAAAAGATAATTTTCTTTAGCGAAAAAGTAATTCCAAAGAAGTGCGCGACATATCCACATCACGGACTTGTTGTGGACATACACTTGGTTGTGATTCCAATATTGTCTACAAGATTAGAAAACTCGATCAGAAAATTTTTGAAATACACCAAAAACTGACCAAGTTCAGAATGCAGACATGGTACACCAAAGGGGAAAATTTTAGGTTTTTTTGAGAGGCATTCCAAACCTTTCCTAATCCCTCCCAAACTTCAAACATGATTAAAATTAGTCATTTTAAGTATAAAAGGGGGTTTAATATCCTTTCTTAAGCCTTTCTGAACTTTTAACGAAGACTAGGGCTAAGGAAAAGAGAGAAAGAGCCAAGGTTCAAGGGATTTGAGGATGAACTCTTGCAAATTTGATTGTCAAACTCTATACAAGGTATGTAAGGCTAACCTAAAGCATGGAATTGTTCTTCCATGTGCCCGTTGATTGAGGTAAGTTGATAGATGGAAGTATTGAGTCATTATGCATGTGTTCTTGAATGTTTTCTTGCAATTTATACATATTCGATGTATTTTCACATGTTGATTATCATCATAAACTTGGCTTTACGGATTAAATACTTTTCATAAGCTATTGTATAAACCCTATATGTTTTTCATAAAGAATGCATGACTAAACTAGCGATTGAGCTTAGAGCCTTAATTTGAGAATGTTGATCATGATTTTCATGTGAGCATAATGATAGGTTGATAGAACTTGATAGGTGATAGGTCAAATGGCTCGATTGTGATAGAATTGATGGGTTGATATGACTCCTTATGAGACCCTTTTGATTTGGATTGATTAAGATTGATTGCCTTATGAGCATTGAATTTTGGGAGAAATATTGAGCACCGAAATGATTAAGAGTAAGCCTAACTCAAACTCATTAACTATGTTGCCAATCGGAGTTTAAGATTGAACCATTAAATCAGATATTCCCTCTTGATTGGTAAGTTCCTAAAATAATAGCAAACTTGATTAACCTGATCTATTATGGATTCGATTCGTTCTTTACTTGGCAAGTATTGAATGGTTGTGGCTACATCAGCGGGATTGTTTTACAATCACTTGCTCGTAAGTGTTTGTTGTCAGATAAGACAAACTCTCCAATAGGTTTTATACCGATAGTACTCTGATTGGATTTGATTTAGTTTAGATGGGATTTGACTGTCATTGTATACTCTTTAATCTTTCTGTAGATAGATATTTGACATTTTGGTTAAGTATTTTCTGAGTTGATGTTATTCTATGCTATTCTACCTATATATATTTCTTTCAACCATTTTACATACTCCTGCATTCCATGTACTGATGTCCATTTGGACTACATCATTTTACGATCCAAAGACAGGTAGTAGAGATCATCAATAGGTGCTCCGTTGAAGATCTATTTCACACATCAGCTGATTGGTGAGTTCTCCTTGACTTCGAAGGATGCACATGATTTATTTTATCTATCTTTTAGAGTTGGACTTTAGTTTTTCTTATTTTGACTTGAGGTAGCCATGGGTCTGTCATTGGAACCATTGAACAGTTTGATAGAGGCTTCATTGAGTAGAGTGTGATTTATTTTGCTTGGATATTTATTTGGGCTACTTTCCTTCTTACTAGTCTCATTGATTTGATTTGATCAGTTATATATTGAGTTCATCCACCTTTTATTATCTTTAGTCTTCCGCTGATAGGTTAAATATATTGATTGAATGAATGTGATGAAGCCAAGTGGTTCGCTTGGGGATCATCAATTGTCTTTGAGTGTCGGTCACGTCTAGGGTACCCTCTCGGGGCGTGACACAAATATCCACACATTTTAGCTTAATCTAAGGGATAAAGAAGTCTAGTCTACCTAGAATGAAGTTACTCGCATTATTGATCAGTTCCCTCAGGCTTCACACTTTCTAATAGCCTCCAAACGCTGCTTTGCTGTCAAAATATGAATCACATGGTCAACATAGCTGATTTGATTGTAACATCTCAAGAAACTGGTGAAACTACATCAATTATGGCTAAAATGGAAAAAAATGGGGCAAACACCCGAAATACCAAACTAACTCTTGAAAAATGACCCTTACGGCATCCCAAGTCCATAGAAAGAAATTGAGCTCAAAATAGATCCCAGAAGAAGAAGAAGAAATATCTAAAAAAAATTGCATTTCTTATCGAAAAACATTTCTTACATAACTTCTCAATAAAATTCTACAAAAAATGCAGCCATATTATCAATATCCAATCATACTACAATGTTCCTCTAGAAAAATTTAATACTTTTGACTCAAATTTCACTTAATTTAGTTGAGAATTGATCGAGATATCACAATGTAAAATTTTCACTAATTTTCTATATATAACAAGAAAAAAATAGTGATTTTACCTCAAAATAAGAACTAAAATTTGAATCTGACACTTCCACAACGATCCTCGCAAAAATCCGTACAACATATCATTTTGAATCACTGAAATTGAATGAAAAATAAGCTGTGCAAAGTTGATGCATAACTTTATATTAATCCTCCTGGGATGACCCCTTATATAGGCGTATAGACCTTGTGACACGCTCCTAACACGTAGTAGGTCCAGCTCGTGCCACGTGTCAGTGCTAGGGCTGTCCACGTCACAGTAATTCAATTCAGCAACCATTGTTGACACTCAATTTTGACCGACCTATAACCTATTCTAGATTTTCATTTGATTAAATATGTATTTCTAAGACTTTTAAAAATAAATGAGTTTATTTTCAATTTTATCCAATAATTACATATATTTTAATATTTTTTAATATTTAAAATTTGTTTTATTATTATTATTAGTATTATTTTAGTGGTAATAGTATTAATAATATTTGTCATTTCTTTATTATTGATATCATTTAATAATATTGTTACTTTCATTATTTTATTTAGTATTTTTTTAGTGCCATATTTTAAATATAAATTTTACTATTTCTTCAATTTTTAATTTAAAATAATAATTTTAATTTTTTCAAATATTTTTTTCATATATTACACATTTTCTTTACATAAGTATTATTATTTAAAATAGTGTGTATTTTATAAGTGTGTCTATTTAATTTATTAATTAGGTGGCAATCTATTAAATTTTATCCCAATTTATTGAATTCGTAGCCCTTTTAATCCAATTCATTTCAATTCTAGTCAATTTCTTTGTAATTTATTTCAATTCTAATCATCCCTTTACAATTCTTTTAATTCTAGCCTAAATTAGGTCAATTTGTGACCTAATTTTGAAATCTCAATTCAATTTCAACCGGATGCCCATTTTAAAACTAGATCTGACCCATTTTTATCTAAAGATGAATCTTGTCCATTCATTAATTTAATCAAACGGCTACAAATTAATCTTTGTTTTTATTTCCTAATTTGATAAAATCAAGCCCCAAACCGTTTTTATTGTCCATTTTTTCCCTTCTTAAAATAGCAACAACTGCCCCATGTACTACCTCTGTTGCCGCTCTGGTGAAACTCCATACCACCAGCGCCACTCTCTTTTTCTCCCTCGTCCCTTTACCCTGCAATAAAACCTTAGCCACAAAAGATCCCCTTTCCTCCTTTTTCTGTCCACCCAAACCCGCCGAAAACCATCAAACCCACCACCATTGCAAACCCCTTATCTTCCTCTCTCTCTGTACGACGAGCCCCACCAGATGACCCCTTTTCATCCTCTTTATCTCTTTATTCTAAAGATCCTGTACAAACCATTTAATCGTATCCCTCATCTCCCTGAGCTGATAACCCGACCAAAAGAACCCCCTATCATCCTTCATCTCGTCGAATAACCCACCAAACAACCTCTAGTGACCCCTCTCGATTTCTCAACTCTGGCAAACTCCACCTTGCCACTCTCCTCCACCATGCAACGGACACCCATCAGTGAACGCAATGATGATGACCACAGACTAGTTGAAAAATCTGAAATAGGACAATATTTAGTTTAATTTCATATCACCGCTTACTGTTTCTTGTCCTTTGAATTGAATATTGTGTGATGACTCGAATATTGTATAATTATGTATTAATTTGCTTGCATTATCTTTCTTATTCAAGTTTACGATGCTGTTTTGTTTTTTCTGAAACTGTGGACTTTTGTCATCAATGCCACTCAATATTTTTTGATTGAAATTGCCTATTTTCGGGATAATTTTGGCGTGTTGAGATATCTTGTTGGATTAAGTTTTAGCTCAATACTCTATGTTGACGGTCTTAACTTGTTTATTCTTTGTAACTATCGCCTTCAATATGCTTTCTTCTTTCAAAAAAAATCCAAAATTTGCTGATTTGATCACTCTTAAAGTGATCTACCTCGAAAAACTTTGCTATAATTTGGCTCAGAGTGTATAATATTAGCACTTGTTTATGTCTACTCAATTGTTTGGGGTTACTCAAATCTCACTATCTTTCTAATTCTTTGCTTTCCTTTAAATTAAAATCAAGTTGGTAATCTCTAATTGATTAAGCTTTATTGTAGATTACACTCCTATTCATGGTAATTCGGTGATCCTGTGATAAATTACTGATATAATTGACTCACAATATATGGTAATTCTTGTCATTCTTATTTTGCCTTTCCTTATATAATTTTGGACATATTAGTACTTTTTTTATGGTAAGAATATTGATTGATAATAATTGATTTACCTGAGACTACTAGTATGGTTGGTTCACTTTTAATTATTGTAGCTGAAAATCTTTATTTTGGAACAATCCATTTGTAATTATGTGATTAATTTTTGTGTTTATTTTTTGTGATGTTTTTGTTAATTTGGTGACATTTTTTACCAAAATCCATTGACTCATCAATTTATAGTAAGCTTAGATTACTACTTGATTTTCTTGCCCCATGATTTGTGGACAGACTTTTATCTTCTTAGTTATGGTAAATTTGATTCTTTTGTGTAGCCCTTAATTGATTTTATTCCCTTGAAAATGTGCCCTCTACTCACTATATAAAGGAGTCCTCCGCCTCACTTTAAAAAAAAATGCAGATGTCTCCACACACAGAAATACACAACTCTTCACAGTAGCACTATATTAAACTTTTTTCTGGAAAAAAAAGTAATTACATTCCTTGCAAAAGTCGTTCTGTTCAGTTTTTCCCAAGTTCAAGATTATATTTCAAGTTTTAAGTAATCTTTGGATTTAACTAGTCAACGTTTATTTTACTTTTTTTATGTACATATATTTCTGATTTGTTTGTTTATATAAATTATAGTTTTTATATATTGGTACTGTTGAGTTTTGTTTAAGTGTTGCAGTTTTTTTTAAAAATAAGGGTACGAAGAGTCTCCTGGTGTCACGCCCCTGGAGGGTACCTTAGACATGGCTGGCACTCAGAGACTATTGCTAGTTCCCAAGTGAATCACTTGGCCTCATCACATTTATTCATTCAATAAACTCTATCAACCAACAGAAGACTAAAGATAATAATGGGCGAGTCAGATATCTAAAATAGTATATCAAATAGATATGCTAGTAAGGAAGAAACTAGCTAAACAGAATCTCAACATCAATAACTCAGATCTAGTCTATGAAGCCTCTAACACTACCAAACGGTGTCAATGACAGACGCATGGCTACCTCAACTTAAAAGTATAGTTAACTCAAGTCTAACTCTGATAAGCTAAATGAAAATAAAGCAGGATCCTCCAAAGTAATGGAGGCTCACCAACTCAACTGAATGCCAAGATACCTAACGACACACCTGTTGACGATCTCTAGTACCTATCTTTGCATCATAAAATGATGCAGTCTAAATGGACGTCAGTACGTGGGATGTATGAGTATGTAAAATAGCTTAATAAAATAGATACATGTAGAATAATATAGAAATAACAGCAACTCAGAAGATACTCAATCAGAATATCAAGTGTCTATCTAAAGCAAGACTAAAGAGTAGATTAATGACCCATCAATACCAAATCAAACCTCATTAATCAACTCAACTCAACTTAGAGTACTATGGGACTTATTTAGTAGTTTCTCTTATCCAAGAACAATTAAATATGAGCCAGTGATTGTACAATAATCTTTTTGATGTTGCCACAGCCATTCCATACTTGCCAGGTAAGGAACAACTATGATCCACAAGGGATCTAATCTCTTAAGTCCTCTATTGCTTTCAGGGACGTTACCTCAAGGCAGAACCTTTGATGTATTGGTTGACAACATAGTTAATGAGTGTGAGTTAGACTTACTCTTATTCATTTTGGTGCTCTATACTCCTCCCAAAACTCAATACTCATAAGACTATGCATCTCAATTACTCATCACAGTTAGTCTCATAGAGACTCTCATCATCTCATTAAATCAAACTCTAAAGTCCTCTATTGTTTTAAGGGACTTTAACTCATATCAATTAACTCAGTTTTAATTTAAGAACTCAAGGACTCAGATTTAGACTCCATCCCTAGGTTCATTCATGAATCTTTTACAAAGTAACATATAGGGTTAGGAAAATAACTCATGTAAAGCATTGATTCAGTAAATCAAGTTTGTGATGATCATCAACATATAAAATACTGGTAATGTATACATAACCTACAAGAAAATATTCAAGAAACATGTAGGTAGACTCATCATACTCTCAACTCCTCTATTACCATCAATGAGGGCACATGGAAGAACAATCTCATGTTTTAATTTAGCCTTACATACCTAGTATGGAGTTTGACAATCAACTTCTTAAGAAGTTAGCCTCAATCCTCTGAACCCGGCTCTTTGTCCTCTTCTTCGCTCAAGGTCTCTACTTAGTTTTTGCATAAGGGACTTTAGAATAGGTTTTGAAAACCTTTTTAGGCTAAAAATGACTTATATTTGTCGTGGATTAAGTCTAAGAGGGGTGGAAAAAAGTCTAGAATGCCCCTCAGAATATATAAAATTTTGAACTTTGGTGGAACAAGTCTGGAGACCAGGTCCGCATCGCGAACCATGATGTTTTTCACTAAAAATTCTCCAATTGAGTTTTGCAATCCAATAGATAATATTAACACCAATTCTAAGTATAAGTCCGCGCCAGGTGTGCGTCGCACACAGGTCACACACTTGTTCTTGAAATCGTTTCCACATCTAAAAATTATCTTTTGATCCAGTTAGTGTAAAAGTCAACCAAGACCACTTTTCCACTCAATTTTTCATGTTGATCGCATATCTGGTCTCGGATTTACCATCAGGGCATGGTTAGATATGTCATGCACATATCTCTCTTCTAGGGGTATTTTGATAATTTTACTAAATCTTACATCATCTCCCCCTTAGAATCATTCATCCTCGAATGATAAGTAAAGTTTGACATCAAGGCATTAATATACTCAAGACTTATCTCAATACTCAATCAATCAATCAAACTCTCAACTCCTCCCCAACCTCAACAACTTCTACTCTGACTCAGGAATAGATACATCAACTCACGAATAGACAAATCAGTTTTGATCAAAAGTAGAGATATTATCTTAGACATTCTCACCATCTTTCATGAATGGAACATCGGAACTCAATAAGTTCGAATCATTTACACACCTTGGCAATCCGTTATTCGAACTCAAGAAGGAAGTCATTAACTCAAATCGAGACTGGGGCCACGATGATATACCGAACTCTATGGATACTTTCAAGTTCATCACTTCATCTCAACTACGCCCCTCTTCATGGAACTACACCCTTTCAATTTAAGCTTATAGATCTATTCAACTTTCTGCCTCTCCACATCCTCTTATTCCGTTCACATCTAACTCTAAGTTTTAAGGTGATGGTTCTAAGATGGTCATACTTATACCAATCTAACCCCTCGAAATCTATGTTTCGTATCTCCATATTAACCTTTACTTAGAGAGTACTGCTCATTTTCATCACTCTAATACACTCACATAATAGCAACCACACATTCAAGCCTATCCCTCTAACCACTTTATGGTTTCTTTAAGTTAAATATCATTTGAGGATCTTCAAGCCTACCATAGCATATCTACACCCTCAATCACATATACTCTTATCATGAGAGACACATAATATGGTAAAGAATTTATGTCTCATCTTGATCAACACATCACTATCAAAAACTCATTATTTACTTTAGTTTATCACCTCATCATCTCCCCCTTAGCCTAAAGTCATCTCCCTAAATTTGTGAATCAATTCCCTTTACCGATCTATAAGCACATATCTCTACAAGGTCAGGGAATCACTATGCACAAGAACATCTTAAATTTTTTGGTTATGCTATAGTTGCCTATATATAATAGCTACTAAGACTTTCTTCAAAGATACCACTCTTAGCTTTCTCCTGTCTCTATGGAAATCTCTCTATATTTGCTGCTCTTAATGGCATACATAACCACTTTCCACAACTCTTACAATCTAGCTCATCTTTTTGCCTACTACCACTCAAATTTTGTGCTCCCATAAATTCATTTGTATAAGATTTACACTATAATGGAAAAGTAATCATCATCTATCCATAATCCCCAATCAAACTAGTCACTCGGGAAGAATGCTTACATCATCCTACTCTATATTGACAACTCAAACTACTGTCTAGATTCTTCTAGCAGTCATAACTTGGAGCTTCGCACGACTTTGCATTATCATGGATACACATCTTAAGCCTCTTTTTATCTAATGATATATCCTCAATTCACTATTCTTACCCTAAGGGCACTTGTACTCCGTTCAC
Organism: Solanum rostratum; assembly: GCA_029948455.1. Lineage (NCBI taxonomy): Eukaryota > Viridiplantae > Streptophyta > Magnoliopsida > Solanales > Solanaceae > Solanum > Solanum rostratum. Next base: position 30,806,647 of record CM057050.1, on the reverse strand, counting down.
AACATCACATTTCTTAAAAATAAGCGTCTTTCTCTCGAGGTCACACTATGCAAACCCTTTTAGAGCAAATCTCCAACTAGGACTATCACCGTCACATTGTTATCTCCTCTTTAATACTACTCCTCAAAATTCAACCTTAGAGTCTGGTACTAACATGTACATTTATCACACACCTCTCTAACATCACACAAACTTACAACTACTAGGTAATAATTTGGGGACATCAGCCCACTAAAATCTTATACCAAATATTCAATCAACACATCCCCTCCTCACAACTCAAAATCTACTACCCGTCTATTATACCTTGCTTCTACCTAAGCTCCTAACTCTATGAATTTCATGGGGCTCACTATTCTAGATCATAAGCCTAATTTAGATCTATCACATTGAAATCACTTTGTTCCCCTATTCAACATCTATACTTCACCCTCAATGGTATGAATGTTATAAAATATCAACATAAACCTCCTTGTAGTTTTGAGTATGCTTTAACACATTCTTACAATAACTCTTTCTCTATACGTCATCATAAATATAGAAAGGGTACTTACCACTCTTTTGTTAAAACTTATGGCAATCGACTCTTCACCCTGTTACTTACCTAATGTGCACATGGCTCTAATCGTAGGCCTCAATCAATCATTACTCTCACCATCCTGTCCCTTCCTTTCTATCGCTATCATTCTAGCTCTGAATAACATTTCTACTTATGGCTTACAAGACCTCAAGTCACACTCTTAGGTGGCAACATTAAAGTATTTAGAGACATAAGGTTCTCTCTCATGGATAACATCAGAAGTAGATAAAGACTAGAATCATACCCGTCATAACAGCTGGAGAGACATTTGGAAAATCTTCCCAATCGTGACAACCAACCATGGCATACAACTGGTCAGTGGTCTTATTCGTGCTAGAAGTAGCACCTTTCTGATCTTCTCTAACTGGCAGTGCTAGTGTAGAAGCTTGAGCCTTATTAGCCCACTTTAGACATTCCCTCTAAAGGTGACCCACCTGGCCACACTTTTAATATCCAGCGCTCCCTCCATGACATTCTCCCAAGTGGAGTTTGCGACACGTGCCATAAGGTATCTTGCCTTGGGGACCTCAGCCCACACTAGCATGTGGCTGAGATCCCTGAGCTTCTAAGTTATGAGACCCTACTTGAAAGTGACTCCCACTCCTATTCCTCCTCGGCCTCTTAAACTTAGGCGGATTCATCTTCAAGGACTCATAATCTTCGATGTATTTGGAACACCCTGTCTGCCTGCTCCGTGTCTAACAACTAGTGTTATCATAGCCTGGGCCAAAGTCTGAATGGCCTGGAAAAGCTTAGCGTTGCTGATGTCACACTGTGGTGGCTACACAGCGGGGATAACTAGGCCTGTGGGTTCATCCTGATCCTTGGGCTCAAGTTGGTTAGCATTTTGTCTAGACAGAAACCCTCTTTTATCAGCTCTTCTTGGAAGCATGATCACATTTCTGTAATATGTGTAACGTATGAATTAGAAGAGAGCTTTCGTAGTGTTTAACTCTATCGCACGAATTGTAATAAGAAAGAAGTGTAACCATTCCTAATGTCATATAGCCTCCTGCTTATAAAGTGTGGTGCATAGCACACCCATAAATAAGACTAGACATGACTTCATAGACTCTCTAGGACACTTGAACTCAGTGCTTTGATACCCCCTGTAACAACCTGGCACAACATTATGAAGTACTGTCTGCTTTAGGGCCTACCTATCATGAATTTATCATTTTGGGCTCATCCCAAAAGGCACCTCACAGTATATAGACCAGTCTTTTACTTATATACCCAACATCTCTCTTGAATTTTGCCGATGTAGGACTTCTCATCTCATGATGGGTTGTTACATACACACTCTGACCCACATCGACAAGGCTAACACAATATTGGCTTTAATATCACCTTTTTCATACCCCAGGAGGGTACCCAAGACATGGCTGGCACTAAGAGACTATTGCTAATCCCCAAGCGAACCACTTGACCTCATCACATTCATTCATTCAATGAACTCTATCAATCACTTGAAGACTAAAGATAATAATGGGCAAATCTGATGTCTCAAATAGTATATCAAATAGATAGGCTAGCATGGAAGAAACTAGCTCAACAAAATCTCAACATAAATAACTCAACTCCAGTGTATGAAATCTCTATTACTATCAAATGGTGCCAATGACAGACTTATGGCTACCTCTACTCAAAAGTAAAGCTAACTTAAGTCTAACTCTAATAAGCTAGATGAAAATAAAGTAGGATCCTCCGAAGTAAGGGAGGCTCACCAACTCATCTGAATGCAAAGATCTTCAATGATGCAGTCTAAATAGGCATCAGTACGTGGAATGTACGAGTATGTAAAATGGCTGAATGAAACAAATACAGGTAGAATAATATAGAAATAACATAAATTCAGGAGATACTAAATCAGAATGTATGTCAAGTGTCTATCTAAAGAAAGAGTAGACAAGTGACCCATCAATATCAAATCAAACCACATCAATCAACTATACTCAGAGTACTATCAGTGTGGGACCTATTTAGGAGTTTCTCTTATCCGACAACAATTACTTATGAGCCAGTGATTATATAATAATCCCCTTGATATTGCCACAGTTGTGCCATACTTTCCAGGTAAGGAACAACTATGATCCACAAGGGATGTGACCTCTAAAGTCCTCTACTGCTTACGGAGACTTTACCTCAAGAGAGAACCTTTAATGTAATGGTTCAAATCCTCACCTACACTTGATGACGTGGTTAATGAGTGCGAGTTGGACTTACTCTTACTTATTTTGGTGCTCGATACTCCTCCCAAGACTCAATGTTCATAAGACTTTGCATCTCAATTACCCATCTCAAATTAGTCTCGTAGAGACTCTCATCATCTCATTAACTCAGACTCTAAAGTCCTTTATTACATTCAAGGACTTTAAATCATCTCAATTAATTCAATTCTCATTTAAGAACTCAACGACTCAGATCATCATTAAGAAGAAGTCAATTAGAGAATACTCTAGAACACAATTATGAATAATCATGGGATCATAAAGCTCAATTAACTCAACCTCGTACTCACATTTAAACCACAATCAACATACTCAAGTCAAGGCTCTAGACTCCATCCCTAGGTTCATTCATGCATCTTTCACAAAGTAACATATAGGGTTTAGAAAAGTAACTCATGTAAAGCACTAATTCAGTAAATCAAGTTTGTGATGATCATCAGCATATAAAATACAATCTACATGTAAATATTCAAGAAACATGTAGGTAGACTCATCATACTCTCAACTCCTCTATTATCATCAATGGAGGCACATGGAAGGACAGTCCCATGTTTTAGATTAGCCTTACATACCTGTATGGAGTTTGACAATAAACTTCTCAAGAAGTTAGCCAAAATTTTCCGAACCCTAGCTCTTTCTCTTCTTCTTCGCTTAAGGTCTCTACTTAGTTTTTGCGTAAGGAACTTTAGAATAGGTTTTGAAACCTTTTTTAGGGAAAAATAATTTATATTAGTCATGGATTAAGTCTAGGAGGGGTGGGGAAAAGTCTAGAATGCCCTTCAAAAGATTTAAAATTTTGAACTTCTGTGGAGCAGGGCCGCATCACGGACCCTACTGTTTTTTGCTAAAAATTCTTTGATCGAGTTTTCTAGTCCCGTAGAAATTATTGGGACCAATTGTAAGTATAAGTCCGCGGTAGGTGCGTGTGACACACTTATTGCACACTTATTCTGGAAATTGTTTTTAAATAAAAAAATTACCTTTTGATCCGGTTGCTCTAAAAATCAACCAAGGCAACTTTCCTGCTCAATTTTTCATGCAGATCACATATGCGGCCTTGGGTTTGCCATCGGGGCATGAGAAGACGAATTATGCGCACATCTCTCTCCTAGGGGTATTTTGGTACTTTTACAGGGTGACACCTAGGATAGGATGGATTCGGAGGAGACCTTGAAGATTTTATTTATTTTCATAATCATTATATTTTATTTTTATTCCACAATCTTCTAATGAAATAATTGTGAAATTGTGGATTTAGTTAAAGAGGGGGGGGGGGGGGGTATTTATGTGCTGATTGTTTTTTCTATATGTTCATGATATGAATGTATGGTAGGATTAATTGACTAACCTTGGTTAGATTAGACATTTATTAACTTGCCAATTTCTTTGAATGTTCACTTAGTCTTTTTTAGGAAAAGGATTAAAATTGGTTTATAAATTGGCCTTTAATTTTGTTTTTATCATATTATAAATCATTTGGACAAATATTTAATATCATGCTTATAGGTTATGAATAATTGGTTGTTTGAAAATCATGCTCATAAATTTTTTAAATAAGTTTCTTGAGTTATAAATTTCATGGTTTAAAAAATATATATAATTTAGAAAATATGGTCTAAACTCTTCTCTTAAATAATTTAGTATGTCATGTAGGATTTTTTTAACTTAGCATGTTGTATATTTTACAAAAACCTTTTTAAATATGCTAGTTATGTCGTAGTTAGATTTTCTAGAAATCATGTCCATAGATTGGTAATAATTTTCAAAACTTATACTTAGGCACCATGCCTATAGGTATTATTTTTAAAATGCATAAATAGGATTTCCTTTTCTTAAATTATTTTTAGCATTATCATGCCTGTAGGATCTCCTTAGTTTCTTTAACATAGTATCACTCAAATATTTTTTTACAAGTTTTTTTAAACACTTTTACAACATTTTTCACATCTCAATAAGTTTTAACATGTTAATGTTTTAAGAGAACCAAAATCTTTTTTCAAGTTTCTAAAATAAAAATGTGTAAATATTATTTTGTGATGCTCACACACAGTAAATTTAGGATTTTTTTTCGCACTTTTTTGTTTTCAAGCATGAGAGGTATATTTGAGATTTATGTGTCAATTGCTCATCCTGTCTGTTTTGCATTGACGCAAGTCTAACTAGGAAACATAAATTCAATTTTAGTCTAGAACTCACCAAAATAGAAGCCAATGTCTATTGGACATTAGGAGGCGCGCCACACACTTTAGGAAATCGTTAGAATTTTTCATTTCTTTTAGTACTGTCACGCCCCAGGAGGGTACCCTTGGCGTGGTCTATACTTAGAGACTATTTCTAGTCCCTAAGCGCACCACTTAGCCTCTTTACATCATTCAATCAAATAACTCTACTGAATAGCAGAAAGTATAAGCAAGTAAATGGGCACATCTCATCTAAAGTTTCAAAATGAATAGATAATAAATAAAGGCTAGTAGAAAAAAGTAGCCCACAATCTCAACATCAACGCTCAACCATCGTCTATGAAGCCTCTATCGCTACTCATATGGTGCCAATAACAAACCCATGGCTACCCAAAACAAAATAAAGAGAATAGTCCAATCTAACTCTAAAGCATGATGAAATAAATGTATTGGATCCTCTGGAGTAGGGGAGGCTCACCAAATTAGCTGCAAGTCTCAGATCTTCAAAGGAGCGCATGTTGACGATCTTTAGTACCTACCTCTACATCATAAAATGATGCAGTTGAAAAGGGACATCAATACTTGATGTACTAGTATGTAAAATAGCTGAGTAAAAAAAGTAGAATAATATGTACACAACATCAACTCAAAGTAATCATCAAATAACATCAATTCGTCAAATGTCTATCTATGCAAGAACAAAGAGTAGACAAGTAACCCATCAACAACTCAGACTCATCAGTCATCTCAAACTCATATCAAAGGAGCTCACCTCCTCTCATCTCATCTCATCTCAGAGGAGCTCACCTCCTATCATCTTATCTCGACTCAGAGTACTCAAGATAGGAAATTTATGGGAATTTCTCTTATCCGACAACAATCACTTATGAGCCAATGAATGTACAACAATCTCACTGACGTTGCCATAACTGTTCCAGAATTGCTAGGTAGGGAACGCTCCAAAACCATATCAGCTCACCCAATATGGAGTCAATACTCAACAGATCCGCTATTGCTTTCAGGGCCTATTACTCTCGAGGGAACCATAATGTATGTAATGGTTGTATGCCTCACCTATGTTTGGTGATGTAGTTAATGAGTTCAAGTGGGACTCACTCTTACCCATTTCGATACTCGATACTCCTCCCATGACACAATGCTCATAAAACCTCCACCTCAAACAATCGCATAGGGACTCGAACCCCGTCAATGATCGGTGTCTCAATAGGGACTCAAACCCCATCGTCTCATATTTCAACTCATAGGGACTTTAACTCTCTCATCAATCAATCAATCTCATCAATCACTCAAGATTTTAGAACAATCATTAGGAATCAATTGAATAGACTCATCGGTAGAGTTCACTTATAGAGACTCGTATGACAATCAAATTTTATCAACTCGTCATCATTGTCTCATAACAATCAATAATCTCAACTCAAGGTTCTAGACTCAATTCTCAAGTTCATTTTGCATGCTTTTTAAATTAGTCATGTAGGGTTATACAAATTTTCATGAAAAATATTTAATTTAAGAAAACAAATAGTATGATGATCATCAACATAGGAAAAGATGTACATTAAATAAATTTTTCAAGAAAAACCATCAAGTACTCATGTATGTAGACTCTTGAACCATCAACTCATCTATGAAAATCTATGGGGCACATGAGAGAACAATCACATGCTTTTAGTTTAGCCTTACATACCTGGGATGCAACTAACAATCAAGAACGTCAAAGATTTCTTCTCAAGTCTCTCAAACTTAAGCTCTTCTCCTCTTTCCTCAAGCCCTAGCCTTGGTAGAATATGGAATCAGACTTAGAATGGGGGTTTTAGACCCTTTTTACGTCAAAATGACCTTGTTAGATCATGTATAGCATTGAGGAGGGGTGGATTATTGACCGGAATGCCCCTCGTAATAAACTAGGAATTTTCAACTCGGAGAAGACATAGTCCGCGATGTGGACTGGTCACGTACTTTGTATTTTTAGAAAATGTTTCTGAATGAGTTGTCTCAATTCTATCAAAAATTTTCTGAAAAAAAATAAGTGCTAGTCCATGATGGAGGCGCGACGTGCACCAACACTTTTTTTCGGTTCGGATAAAAAAATTATCTTTTGATCAGGTCGCTCTAAAAATTGACCGAGGCTATTTTCCCGCTCAATTTGTCGTGTTAATCACAAATCTGACCTCGAATTTTCCATATGAGCAAATGAAGATGTGTTACGCACATACCCTCCCTCTAAGGGTATTTTGGTAATTTTACCGTGCGTTACATCATCTCCCCTTTGGGATGATTCATCGTCGAATGATGAGTAAAGGTGGATATCTAGGCACGAATAGACTCAAGAATCATCTCATCACTCAACTCTTTCTCGACCTCAATCAATACTATTCAGACTCGAGAATAGAAAGTCATATAAAGAATAGATAGATCAATTTAGTGAAGGGTAAGAAATTTACCTTCAACACTCTCATCATTTGGCATGAATAGGTGCGGATATTTGGCCTTTATCTCTTCCTCAGCTCCCATGTGGCTTCCTCAACAAATTGATTTCTGCACAGGACTTTAACTGAAGGTATCTCTTTATTCCTCAATTTACGAAGCTGACGATCAAGGATTTGAACCGGAACCTCCTCGTAAGATTATCTTTCACTCTAATGCTATCAACAGGGATCACCAAGGCAGGATTTCCCAAGCATTTCTTCAACATCGACACATGGAATACCAGATGAACTCCATCTAACTCGGAAGGCAACTCTAACTGATAAGCAACCTTCCTAATCCTCTTTAAAATCTGATTATGTCCAACATAGCGTGGACTCAACTTCCCTTTCTTCCTAAATCTTAGGACACCCTTCAAAGTTGACACTTTCAAGTACACCCAGTCATCTACCTTAGACTCTAAGTCTCTTCTCCTTACGACGGTATAAGATTTTTGGTGACTCTGGGCAGTCTTTAACCTCTCTCTAATGACCTTGACCTTCTCCATCGATTGGTGGTCAAGATCAGGCCCAATCAACTCCGCTTCTCCAACCTCAAACTACCCAATTGGTGATCTACATCTCCTCCCATACAAGGCTTCGTAGGGAGCTATTTGAATGCTTGCATGATAACTATTGTTATATGCAAATTCAATCAATGGTAGGTGATCATCCCAGTTCCCCCTAAAATCAAGAACAAGCTCTCAACATGTCCTCTAATATTTGAATCATACGTTCTGCCTGACCATCTGTCTGTGGATGAAAGGCGGTGCTCAGTTTCATAGTACCTAATCCTTTTTTGAATGTTCTCTGAAACTGAGAGGTAAATTGAGCTCCTATGTCCGAGATGATAGATAAGGGAATCCCATGTAACCTCTCAATCTCTTGGATGTATAACTTGGCATACTCTTCCGCAGTGTTTGTTGTCTTAACTGCCAAGAAGTAAGCCAATTTAGTCATCCTATCCACAATCACCTATATTGAATCATATTTCTTTCGAGACCTTGGTAAACCAGTAATAAAGTGAATATTAATCATCTCCAACTTCCATTCGGGAATCACAAAGTTCTGAGCCAATCCATATGGCCTTTGATGCTCAACCTTCACTTGTTGGCAATTTGGGCATTTTGAAACGAACTCAGCAATATCCCTCGTCATTCCACTCTACCAATAGACTTCTCTCAAGTCGTGGTATATCTTGGTAGAGCTAGGATGAATGGAATATCTAGTGTTATGGGCTTCGGCCATGATTCTGTCTCGAATGCCATCAACATCTGGAACACACAATCTTCTTTGGTATCTCAATACTCCATCTCCCTCTTCGGAGAAGACCATCACTTTTGTTTGTGGACAGCCTCCTTCAATTGGAGTATGACAGGATCTTGGTCTTGCTTTTCTTTCACCTCTACTACTAAGGATGAAGCAGACCCATTCTGAACATTAACTCCTTCATCATTCGCCTCAAGTTGAACTCCCAATCAGGCCAACCGATGCACTTCCTTGGATAGCTACTTCCTTCCTTCCTCCACATGGGTTTTACTACCCATTGACAACCTGCTAAGAGCGTTAGCAACAAGGTTAGCTTTACCTGGTTGGTAGTGAATGCTCATGTCATAATCTTTGAGCAACTCCAACCACCTCCTCTGTCGCAGGTTGAGCTCTTTCTGACTGAAAATACACTGCAATCTCTTATGGTCAATGAATACATCCATATGCACTACATACAAGAAGTGGCGCAAGCTTTTAAGTGCAAACACCACTACTGCCAACTCGAGATCATGGGTTGGATAGTTCCTCTCATGAATCTTGAGTTTCCTGGAAGTATAGGCTATCATTTCCATCTTTGTATCAGTACACATCTCAATCCAACCCTCGAAGCATCATAATAAATCACGAAGTCCTCTGTCCCTTCAGGCAAGGTAAAGACCGGTACAGTAGTCAACCTCGTTTACAACTCTTGGAAACTCTTCTAACATTCCTCGGACTATTGAAACTTGACCTTTTTCTGAGTTAATTTAGTCAATGGTGCGGATAGGGAAGAAATCCCTCAACAAATCTGTGGTAGTAGCCCTCCAACCCAAAGAAACTTCTAATGTCAGATGGAGTGGTCGGTCGGGGCCAGTTCTTAATCGCTTCAATTTTTCGGGCATCCACTCGAATACCACCACTGGAAACAACATGGCCTAGAAAAGACGCTGACTTAAGCAAGAATTCCCACTTTGAGAATTTTGCATACAACTCATGGTCCTTAAGAGTTTGGAGGACAACTATGAGGTGGTTAGCATGCTCCTCCTCACATTTCGAATAGACCAAAATGTTGTCGGTGAAAACAATCACAAACATATCAAGATATTGTCTAAATACTCTATTCATCAAGTCCATAAAGGTGGCAAGTGCATTCGTCAACCCAAAGGACATGAGAAAGAACTCAAAATGGCCATATCCAGTCCTAAAGGTTATCTTTGGAATGTCACATTTCCTCACCTTCAACTGGTGGTAGCCAGATCTAAGGTCTATCTTGGAGAAACAAGAGGCGCCCTAAAGTTTGTCAAACAAATCGCCTATCCTTGGGAGAGGATATTTATTTCTTTATTGTGACCTTATTCAGTTGCCTATAGTCAATACGCATTTGGAGGGACCCATCTTTCTTTCGCACAAATAGGACAGGAGCACCCCAAGGTGAAACACTTAGCCTAATGAAGCCCTTCTCTAGAAAATCTTTCAGTTACTCTTTCAACTCAGCTGGGGCCATCCTATAAGGTAGAATCGCAATATGCTGGGTATCGGAAAGAACATCAATCACAAAGTCAATCTCCCTGTTAAGAGGGACTATAGGCAGATCGTTAGGAAATATTTTCGAAAACTCATTAACAATAGAGACTGACTCAAGAGTAAGAGACTCGACTTCATCAGATTTCAATCGCACGAGGTGATAGATACAACCTTTGGAAATCAACTTTCTGGCTTTAAGATATGAGATAAACTTTCCTCTAAGTGCAATAGAATCACCTTTCCACTTAAGAACTGGTTCATTAGGAAACTAGAACTTAACGTTTTGGGATCTACAATCAATAAAGGCATAATAGGCGTGAAGCCAATCCATGCCAAGATTCAAATCAAAATCAACCATCTCAAACTCAATCAAATAAACAAGAGTATCCCTATGATGGATGAACACTGCACAAGATCTATAGATTCTCTAAGCTCAAATAGACTTACCCATTGGAGTATAAACATCAAAGGGTTCAAGAAGACTCTCATGGGTTCTATCGAATCTAGTGGCCACATAAGGTGATACAAATGACAATGTGGCACCTGTATCCATCAAAATATTACAATCAAAAGTAAAGACTCGAATCATACCCGTCAGAACATCTGGGAAGTTCTCCTAATCTTGGCGACTACCCAAGACATACAAGGGATTTGTTGCTCCGCCTGTTCCTGACATAGTGGCCCTCTGGTTTCCTCTAGCTGGTAGGGCTAGTGTAGTAGACTGAGGCTGGTCAGCCTGCTTTGGCCAATCCTTCTTGTATTGACCCACTTGGCCACATCTATATCACATATCATTCCTGTCATGACATCTCCCCAAGTGCAACTAGCCACACTTATCACACGGGGAAATACCTTGCGAACCTTGAGCGACACTAGCTTGTGACTGGGATCCATGGGTTCCAACATTCTGAGACCTTTAATCACGCCTGCCTCTATGCACAGGTGCACTAGCAGATGATGGTGTTGGAAATCGGTTACCATTTCTTTCCCTCCAACCTCATGGCTGGACGTCTTAGCTTTCTTACGCTTAAAGTCTTCCTTTTCATGCTTTCTCTCCTCATCAGGTTGTTGCACAAATGTCATCAGTCGCCTAATGTCCATATCACTCACAAGCATGGTTTTTCTCCCATCTCTCTTAGGTCCTCTGTGCAACCCATCAACATACATCTCCATCCCTCCCCTCTTGTTAGAAACCATGTCCAGATCATAGCTAGATAGTTGCGCGAACATCAAACCATACTTTTGCACGGTCATAGAGCGCTGCTTCAGATTTAGGAACTCTCTCACCTTAGATTCTTTTTTCTCCCTTGGGAAGAAGCGTCCCAAGAAGGCTTCCTCGAACACTGCCCAAGTCAAACATGGAGCATTATCCCTTCTACCTTTCTTCTACTAGTCGAACAACAGTATGGCCACACCCTTGAGTTTGTAAGCAGCCAGCTCAACCCTATCAGCATCAACCACGTGCATAACTTGGAACACCTTCTCAAGTTCCCCCACATAGTTCTCAGGATCTTCAGTGGATGCAAATTCACTGAACTCAGGCAGATTCATTAATTCATCCTAAGAAATTCTTGTATTCTAGAGGTGTCATGAGAATCAGGCCTACCCGCTCCTTGTTTCACGGCAGGTGCTATAACCGCCTGGGCTTGATCTTGAATAGCCCGGCATAGCTCATAATTGGAGACCTTATCTTGAGGGGGTTGTGCAACAGGAACAACTTAATCCACGGGCTCCTCAGGTACTTGAGGCTCAGGTGGATTCACAGCTTGCCTGGTAGGATGTCCCTTTCCTCTGATAGCTCTTCTGCGAGGCATGTTATCAATTCTACACGCGTAGAGCACGAATTAGAAGAGAGTTTTTATACAGCTTAACTCTATCACAAGAATTGTAATGAGAAGAAAAGTGTAACAATTCCTAATATCCTATAGCCTACTGCTTATGAAATATGGTCGACAACACACCCATAAACAAGACTCTATTAGACACGGCTTCATAGACTCGCTAAGACACTTGAACTCGGTGCTCTGATACCAAGTTTGTCACATCCCGGGAGGGTACCCTTGGGGTGGCTGACACTAAGAGACTATTGCAAGTCCCCAAGTGAACCACTTAGCCTCATCACATCATTCAATCAAATAACTCTACTGAATAGCGGAAAGTATAAGCAAGTAAATGGAAACATCTCATTTAAAGTCTCAAAATGAATAGATAATAAATAAAGGCTAGTAGAAAAAACCAACTCACAATCTCAACATCAAGGCTCAACCATTGTCTATGAAGCCTCTATCACTACTAATGTGGTGCCAATAATAGACCCATGGCTACCCAAAACAAAATAAAGGAAATAGTCCAATCTAACTCTAAAGCATGATAAAATAAATATAGCAGATCCTCCGGAGTACGGGAGGCTCACCAAATCAACTGCGAGTCTCAGATTTTCAATGGAGCGCCTATTGACGATCTCTAGTACCTGCCTTTACATCATAAAATGATGCATTCCAAAAGGGACATCAGTACTTTGAATGTACTGGTATGTAAAATAGCTGAGTGAAACAGAAACTGGTAAAATAATATGGACACAACATCAACTCAAAATAATCATCAAATAACATCAACTCGTCAAATGTCTATTTATGCAAGAATAAAGAGTAGATAAGTGATCCATCAACAACTCAGACTCATCAATCATCTCAGACTTATCTCAAAGGAGCTCACCTCCTCTCATCTCATCTCAACTCAGAGTACTCAAGATACGAAATTTATAGGAGTTTCTCTTATCCAACAACAATCACTTATGAGCCAGTGAATGTACAATAATCTCATTGATATTGCCACAACCATTCTAAACATGCCAGGTAGGGAACGCTCCGAAACCATATCAGCTCACCCAATATGGAGTCAATACTCAATAGAGCCGCTATTACTTTCAAGGACTATTATTCTCGAGGGAACCATAATATATGTGATGGTCTTACGCTTTACCACGTTTGGAGACGTAGTTAATGAGTTCGAGTGGGACTCATTCTTGCCCATTTCGCTGCTCGATACTCCTCCTGTGACTCAACGCTCATAAAACTTCCATCTCAACCAATATCATAGGGACTCGAACCCCGTCATGATCAGTATCTCAATAGGGACTTGAACCCCATCATCTCATCTTTCAACTCATACAGACTTTAACCCTCTCATCAATCAATCTCATCAATGACTCAAGATTTTTGAACAATCATTAGGAATCAATTGAATAGACACATCGGTAGAGTTCATTCATAGAAACTCATAAGACAATCAAATTCTATCAACTCATCATCATTCTCTCATTACAATCAACAATCTCAAGCCAAGGCACTTGACTCAATTCTCAAGTTCATTGTGAATGCTTTTCAAATTTGGCATGTATGATTATGGAAATTCTCATGAAAAATGTTCAATTCAAGAAAACAAATAATATGATGATCATCAACAAAGGAAAACATGTATGCTAAATCAATTTTTCAAGAAAAACCATCAAGTCATGTATGTAGACTCTTGAACCATCTATTCATTTATGACCATCTATGAGGCACATGAGAGAACAGTCCCATGCTTTTTGTTTAGCCTTACGTACCTAGGTTGCAGCTATCAATCAAGCACGTCAAGGATTCCTTCTCGAATCTTTAAAACTCAAGCTCTTCTCCTATTTCCTCAAGCTCTAGTTTTGGTAGAATATGGAATAGGACTTAGAATAGGGATTTTAGACCCTTTTTACATCAAAACAACATTATAAGATCGTGTATAGAGTTTAGAATGGATGGGGAATTTACAAGAATGCCCCTAGTAATAATTTAGGAATTTTCAACTCAGAGAAGACACAGTCCGCGACGCGGACTAGACGCATACTATGTATTTTAAGAAAAAGTTTCTGAACGAATTTTCTCAATCTCGTCAAAAAATTTCAGAAAATTATAAGTGCTGGTCCGAGATGGATGCGCGATGCGCTCCTGTCACGCACCAACACTGTTTTTAGGTTCAAATAAAAAAATTATCTTTTGATTGGATTGCTCTACAAATCGACTTAGACCATTTATATAATTTTCTCTTTCTTCTGATGTTTTATCACTTAAATTTATGTAGGATATTTTTTTAAAATTAATTGACCGTTTTTGTTAAACCACCAAATAGAATGTGAGATACGACCGAGACCCACATTTGCGGACCTCAACGGGTGCCTAACATCTTCTCTTCTAGGTAACTTGAACCCTCACCCGATCTCTGGTAGCTTTGACCCTTAGACTTAGGATTAATTCTTAGGTTAGAATGGTTTCTTAATTCACCTTAAAAATATTAGGTGGTGACTCTTCACTCATCTTTATTTAAAATCCCAAAGAGTCGTGCCATGACATCGTCCAGTTTTTTAATTTTTTTTTGCGAGAAAAATGGGGCGCGATAGAATGGCGATTCCACTCGGATATTAGGCCTAACAAATACGTGTCTCTGTTTTATGTGGGTTTTTATTTCCTTTCTTCTTCATTACTTTCCTTATATGCTAATTCTTCTTCCTCTTTCTTTTACCTATTTTCCTTAATTTACCTTTAACTGCTTACTTGATGTACTTGTTTAATATTGCTATTGTTTTTCTTTCCTTTTGTACTAACGTTATTTTCTTTTTCTTTCGCCACTCCCCTCTAACATCCCCTTTCCTTTCCCTTCCTCCCCTCTTTATTATATCCTCCTAATATAACTTCCCTTCCCCTTTTCCCCTCTCCTTTTATCTATTTTTATTTTCTCTAACTTTTAATTCCCTACACCGCAATTTATAATTATTTTGCTTATTACTGCTTACGTGCTAACTATTACTGTTTTGATATAAATTGGCATACCGCTTATATATTCCCCCACTTGGATCCTCTTCTTTTTGTTCTTTTTCTTGTGATGATATGCCTTTGCACTTCTCATAAAATTCTCTTCAAAACTCAAAGTCTAGAAAGATAGCTTAAGCTTGGTGTAAGTTGATAGTTTTGCTACCGTGGGACCATGCGCCTTCTCACATAGGAAAAACCTAGTGTGTGTCTAACCTACTCTTGTAGAAACCTATGATAGAGCTTTATCCACTCCCAAACTAGGTCATGCATTCATAAGCCTTAGGTAGTTTGACGCTTGGGGTCAATCTACATCATAGCAGCCATCCTATTTAAGTCTTAAGGGTCCGAACACCCTATAGACAAAAATTACATCCTATGTGTCAATGTGAATTATGATAACAAGTTCAAGCCTAAATTGTCGCTAATATGGAGTTTAGAAAAGTTATTTTTTACAAATTTATGATGTTGATGTTATGCCATGGGAGAAGTCTAAGATTATTCCCCATTTGTTACCCCATCATCCCTTATATTTTATATATGTTGTTTATCCTTCAAAAATTATAGTAGTTATTATTAATAAAATAGTTCATTTATTTATTTTATTTTCTAACTTTAAACTCCAATTAATAAATTAAGGCTTGATTTAGCTATCACGAATCATTTCTGTGGTATCTTAGGCCTACCTTTGGATCTACGAGGCTCCTTGCATTCAGGACATTTATTTTGGCAAACTAAAGTGTTATGTTTATGTAATGTGTCATGCTACTAACTTGATTCTTTATTTTCTTATTTTATTTTGCCTTTCCCTTCCTTTGATCTGTTTATGCACTCTGAGTTACCACATAAGATCAAAAGGGGCTCCTCCTTCTCCTCTGCCACTCCCAAGTTTGAACAACAAAAGAAAAGGCAAGATTCTGACGATAACAACACTAATGGAAATTCTGAAAGAGGGGCTCACTTGTAACGACCTGGCCCAACACTGTGAAGTATTGTCCGCTCTTGGGCCTAGCCCATCACGGATTTGTCCCTTTGGGCTCACCCCAAAAGGCGCCTCATAGTATTAGGTCCAAACCTTTACTTAAATAGCCCAGGACTCTCCCTCTCTTTTCCGATGTGGGATTTGCCTAAGTGAGCCAAGCGTTATGTATCGCCATCCCTGCACTCACCCCCCGTGGGGACTCAGCGTCCTTGCTGAGGTTTGCCCTACCACCGTACTAGTCAAGAGTCGGCTCTGATACCATCTGTAATGACCTGGCCCAACACTGTGAAGTATTTTCCGCTCTTGGGACTAGCCCATCACGGATTTGTCCCTTTGGGCTCACCCCAAAAGGCGCCTCATAATATTAGGTCCAACCCTTTACTTAAATAGCCCAGGACTCTCCCTCTCTTTTCTGATGTGGGATTTGCCTAAGTGAGCCAAGCGTTACGTATTGTCGTCCCTGCGCTCACCCCTCGTAGGGACTCAGCGTCTTCGTTGAGGTTTGCCTTACCACCGTACTAGTCGAGAGTCGGCTCTGATACCACCTGTAACGACCTGGCCCAACATAGTGAAGTATTTTCCGCTCTTGGGCCTAGCCCATCACGAATTTGTCCCTTTGGGCTCATCCTAAAAGGCGCCTCACAGTATTAGGTCCAACCTTTTACTTAAATAGCCTAGGACTCTCCCTCTCTTTTCCGATGTGGGATTTGCCTAAGTGAGTCAAGAATTACGTATCGTCGTCCCTGCACTCACCCCTCGTAGGGACTCAGCGTCCTCGCTGAGGTTTGCCTCACCACTATACTAGTCTAAAGTCAGCTCTGTTACCACCTGTAACGACCTGGCCCAACACTGTGAAGTATTGTCCGTGATAGGTTAGGCCCAAGAGCGGACAATACTTCACAGTGTTGGGTCAGGTCGTTACATCAGTCCATTGACCTGGTTTCAAGGTTGGAACAAAAAATTCTAAAAGTTGAAGAAGAGATGGCCAGCATGCGAAATCTCACTATGCTATCCAATTCTCGCGGCACTCCTTTTGGGGAGAACATGGAAGACCAAATCAAAACTACCCAAGCAACATTCCAAAATTACCCTCTATTGGTTCAACCCACTTCCCAAATGCAAGCAAACCCTTCTAATATGCCACTCCCAAATGATCAACTTCCAAACTTACATAAAACATACTATTCAGGCCCTTCTGGACCAACATTATACCCTCAAAACTCTAGCGAAATCCCAATATACATCCCAAATCCACCACCAACACTTCCTATGCCCGCGCCCTTGAAATCAAAATTGTAACCCTATGTATATCGAAGATGCTTGTTATACCTACGACTACTATAAATGAGAATCCTCCCAAAAGGATATACTAATTGACTCCACGGCTTAGAAGATGGATAGCTTGACCAATCGCTTGCAATATTTAGAAGAAAGCAAAGAGTAGTTGGGTTAAGATATGAAGATTTGTGCATGCACCCTGATGTGGAACTTCTTGAAGCATATAAATCTCCAAACTTTGAGCTACTAAAAATTCGGTATAATGCTACGGTTATCTGGCGATGGTTACACAACCATGGCAATAGATGGATTATCGCCACGATTGTAACCATGGCGATATATATTTGAGCGTAGCGGTAGAATTATTAAAGTAAACCATGCTATTAGTGTGTAAACCGTCGCTATAAATTACTTAATGCCACGATTATTTTTAACCGTCGCAATGGATTACCTATGGCTACGGTTATTTTTAGCCAAAAAATAAAAATTCCCGGGAAATAATTATATTTCCCTCCTCCACTAAATAATAAGTGCCTAACCTAATATTTCCCTCCTCCACTAATTTTTTTCAGAATGGCGCGACTCGTCTGTGA
Source organism: Solanum rostratum (assembly GCA_029948455.1). Classification (NCBI taxonomy): domain Eukaryota; kingdom Viridiplantae; phylum Streptophyta; class Magnoliopsida; order Solanales; family Solanaceae; genus Solanum; species Solanum rostratum. Next base: position 30,788,707 of record CM057050.1, on the reverse strand, counting down.
GGAAGAAGAGGAAGTCGTCTTTTTGTTTGAAGGTTCAACTCTCTCCTCCACCAATACATGCAGAAGTTGAAGAAGAAGAATCGAGCTTTCTTCTTTGAGAAACAGAATAAATATTGTTCTTGATTTTCTCTTACAGGTAATTTTACATGCTTTTTGGGGGTTTTGTATTATTGTGTTAGTTGAGGTGGTGATTGAAGTTTTGGGAGTAAAATTGATTGTTTTTAACTACTTTGAGGTAATGGCTCTCTGAATGTAGGCATTTCATCAAGCTTAGACCGTACTGGTCAACATTTCTGGTCTCCAAATAGGTCTTCATCGGCACAGTGGTCTAGAAAACGTGTGTCATCAATCTCTGTCTACACCCAAAACCTCCGTTCATCCAAGGGTTTTTGTTCACTGAAAAGTTTGAACTTCCAGTGGTACGTTTTGTGATTTCTCTACGTATTTCTTAGTTTCTAAGTCCCCACAATCACTAATTTATAGTGCATGTACTATATTGTTCAAAATCAGAAATTCCATTAAGGGTTTTGAAAAATCATAAAGAATAACACATGGATTTCTGAAATCTATGTTATTTGTTGATGTTAGTCTTCAATTTTTCAGACTATTCGAAATTTTGCTCGTTTCTAGTGTGATTTTAGTTCTGGATTTTCTAGAAATTCTCTTGACTTCTCATAAAAAAGTTTCGTAGACTCAAGTGCTTGACTATCAGATATTGTTTGGTTGCATTTTCGTTCATTTTAGAGTTTGTTGGATTATTTATTTGGTTGTGTGGGCTGATTTGGTGTTCTGATGGATGATACATTAGACATTTCCGTCAGACTACTATTGTTTTTGACGGATTAAGAAAATATGGATAACATAATAATTCTCGAAGTTATGAATCTTGCTAGATATTAACTATTAGCCCAGGAAAACCTGAGAAAATGAGGCATTCTAGTGGTGGATAGGTGTATAATGTGCAAAAACAACTTAGAGACTATAAACCACTTGTTGTTGCATTGCCCTGTGGTAGCTGACCCTTGAACTATGTTTTTGGCAATGTTTGGAATTAGCTGGACAATCCCCCTCAACCTAAAACAAGCAGTTGAAAGTTGGAGTTCATGGAAAGTGAACAAGACCATCAAGAAGATCTGGCAGATGATCCCAACTTGTATTTCTTGGTGTTTATGGATAGAAAGAAGCAAAAGATGTCATGATGGGACTTCAACTCCCAATTGCTCTCTTAGATATAAGTGTTTGTTGAATCTTTATGGCTGGAACAACCTTTCCCCTGCAAATTATATCATCCCCCTTCTGGATTTTATCAGTTCCCTCTCATTGGCTTAGCAGCCTTGACCCAGTGTTTGGAGTTAAAGTCATTTGATTAGTAATCATTCATGCATCTCCTTGATACCTTTTCAATACAACTTCTTATTTCATCAATAAATAAATAAAAACACAATTAGGCAATTCCAAGCAATAAAATATCACTCAAGGCTTTCACTTCAAATAAAGAGAATTGTCTTGAATGTTTGCAACATTTTTGGAACTTGAGTATCACACACAACATTTTCCTTTGGCTTGATTTCCTAGTAGGTAGTGCCTTAGCTAGGTGGGTGCTTCCATTTTTGTTTTTCATTTCTATAGTTCGGATTATTCTATCTCATTTTTTGAGAACATGGATATCCATAATCCTTTTGGCAGTCCAAACAATGAATCTTCATTTATTTGGTTTCTTTTTGTATTTTATGTTGGAAAATTTTCAATTTTACTGTAGAATTGAAATCTATAAATGTCACTGTAGTATCAAGGAAAGAAGGTTGAGGAGCTTATCTACAACCTGGCATACATATTTATCTGTCGTACTCCAGATACTCGTATTCTCTGCCCAAGCCAATAAAGGTACTTTACTGCCTCATCTGCTAGAGATGTACAAATTGTTAAGTTTGATATCTTGTGTATTTGTTTCTGGATCGGGGATTCTTATTTGAGTCTATAATGGGACTGGCTGCATTGAATTTTGATTCTTTCTTTCAAATCTTA